>SMGT01015894.1:60720-73059 GCA_004794575.1 Lanistes nyassanus | reverse complement strand
TATCACGATGATAACTGTCCGAACGTTCTCTTTTGCAACGCCTGGCCCCAGTTGAACGTCAGAATGTCGCCTTTATATATTCTCTTACAAAGCTGTAAAGTGTCAGAAATTTTCTTTCAAGTTGCATAAAAATGGCGCCTGGGGTTTCCGTTCAACTTCGCGAGAACTGGCCGTGCACGAAGGTGTACGAAGTTCTGCTCTGTGCGGCCCACGGTCACACCGACACGCGAGTCGCGTTATCAAGCTGCACTGTCAGCATGCTACAGGGCTTCTCAAACAACCCGGGTGGTCTGGTGGGCACAGCGGATACATCACTACGACAAAACCAGCGTTGGCAGGGGTTCGAATCTCTGTTCCCGTGCACTCATTACTCTGGATGTGGCACTGGCTTACACCGATAACTGCTGTACTGCGATGCACTTGCTGACGCGGTGTAAAACACAAAATAAAGTTCGCTGGTGCGGAAGATGGAGGGTGGGGAAGGCGTTCTTGGCCCACTCCTCGTCCATCTGTCCCATCCTCACCTTTCATCGCCCTTTCCCTCCCCCCCCCACACCCTTCCTCCAGGATCTACTTTGTTGCTGATCAAACAGCAGTCATCTAATTTTATTGAATTCTGGGTAAATTTTTAGTGTTGTCTTTTTGATAACTCCAACAAAGATACTGGCAGCGCTCACACATAGCCGTATGCAGACGCCTGTGCCCAAGGGAGCTTACCGTACCCAGACACGTAGCAAAGAGAGGGCCGAAAGAAAGGAACTTGGCAGATCCTCAGGATCTTTGCTACGTGTTTGGGTACGGTAAGCTCCCTTGGGCACAGGCGTCTGCATACGCCTATGTGTGAGCGCTGCCAGTATCTTTGTTGGAGTTATCTTTCGATAATTTAAGCGCTCTGTCCTCCTTTGTTCTTTATTAATTGTCTTTTTGTTCTTTTGCCTGTGCAGTTGTTGATCTATTCAGCTTTTTTTCTTTCAGCCTTGCTCTTGTTGTTAATTTTGTTTTCATTCTCGTTCTTGCTTTTAATCTTGTTATTGTTTTTAATCTTGTTCTCGTTCTTATTCTCGTTCTCTTTCTTCTTGTTTTTCTCAATCTTGTTCTTGTTTGTATTCTTGCTCTCGTTCTTGTTTTTGTTCTCGTTCTTGGTTTTTCCTTGTTTGTATTCTTCTTGTTGTTCATGTTTGTATTCTTGTTCTCGTTCTTGTTTTTTTCTCCATTGTTTGCATTCTTCTTGTTGTTCTTGTTTGCCTGTTTATTTTTGGTCTTGTTGTTGCTCATATTAATGTTCATTGTTGTGCTTTTTTCACGTTTTCTCTTTCTGTCCATGTTTTTGTTGTTGCTGTTATTCTTATGCAGTTCCGTTCGCTTTCTTTTTCTCGGTTTTCTATCCTCGGTTCTTCTTATCGCTGCTTTTATTCTTGTTCTCGCCTCCCTGCTGCTTCCTTTCCTCCTCCCCTCTCTCTCTTATCCTTCTTGTTCCTTCTTCCTTCTTCTTTCCTCCAGCTTCTGTATTCCTTTCTTCTGAATATGGGATTGCACGAAGTGGCTGCCTGTTTGTGTTCCAACTTCTCTGTCTTTCTTCCTAACTGTAACTCTCCCAGCGGACTTCGATTCGATCTAGCCACTGTTCGAGAAAAGCTAGACAGAACTGTCACTGAAGCACAAATCGAAGTTAATCGCCGGCGTTGTTAGCCCATCTCTACTCCTCTTTTGAAAACTCCCGGCGCTCCTTTTCACACAAAGTTGTAAAATCTCAGTCACCATTCCCAACCCCCACCTTTCCCCACCGTCTGTCAGAAAAGTCTTGGCGTTTCAGTCCAGTAACGCCCAGCACATGGGGATAGTGTTTGTCAAAAGCAGGTTGATGTATTTCTGCAATAACGCCGAACACAACAGGATTTCTCCGGCGGGAAAAGGGAGAAAACAAGTCCAGGGTAGGGGAGGAGGGTAGCGATTCTTTCAGACTTTGTTGCCCAAGGGGAGTGTTAATGTATGATATTAACATTTGCAGACAGCTCAGTCCTCCTCTGCAGGATGTTACGTAAGGGACTACGGTCTGCTGTCCGACGTGAGTGGTTGGAGGGGAGACTGTGCTGAGGGTAGGTAACAAAGCGAACATTGTACCGGTATACACGTCGCTTGGTTTCATCCCTGGCAATGAACATAACCATCAAAAATCACTTGTTATTATCACTTGTCGAAGAAATTACTGGGCAATGACCCATAGTCTACTCCTACGAGACGTCATTTGACAGGTGATGGAAAACTCAGTGTTTTGCTAGTGCTTCAGAGTAACAAACTCGAAGCCGTTATCATGTTCTGCGATCACGTATGAAAATGTTGTTGTGTATCTGCATGCATTTTCCATGTATCGTATTTTTTTTAAATCTCTGGAGATGTTTAATCGAAGAGGCAGTAATTTTAAATTACTCTCCTCTGTCTGCACTTCCGTTGCTTTCATTTAATTTTTTCTCATTTCATTTATCGTCTTCTTTCACTCTTTTTTTTTCGTTCTTTTTCTTCATGCGCGTGTATTGTCTGTGTTAGACTTGTTGGCCCGACAGGTCGCCCTGTCTTGTCTGGAGTGCGCTCGTCACAGACTACGTCGGAAGATGGCGCTCGCCCCTCAGGGGCAAGCCGGGACAGGAAGGAAAGGCCTGTCTAAAGTTACTCCACTCCCGGTGTCACGTGACAATGACTCCGCCCAGCCCATACACGTCTTGGCAGCACGAGCTCATCTCCTGTCGTTACTCGATTATAAAAAAAAAAGTAAAAGACATTTTCAAGCATATCTTTCGCGCGCTCATGAAATACGTGTTGTGTATGTTCGTGCTTAACTTTGCGATCAAGCACCCCATCGGGTGTGTGTAGGTGTGTGTGTCTCTGTGTTGTGGGTGACTGGGTGTTCGTGCATGAGTTTGTATGTGACGTGCATCTGATATTGAGACCTAAAGCTTGTCACTAACCCTTTCGCCTTCATTCACGCAAAACTAATTTCAATAAATAAATATTTCTTAGAAAACATTTGCTTCTTTCATTATTTTTATAGGACTGAGTTTCACTTTTTCCCTAATGAGACATTTCCTTAAGACATTCCTCGCATCAAACAAACAATTGCTGCTTGATAATAAACTATATGGTAACAACAGGCAACTAATCCAAGATAATTTGACTTCTAAAGTGCTGTTTCAACTAAAGTAATTGACGAGTCGTTTAAGCATACCATGCCACCTGGTTCGCGAACTGGTGACTTCTTGTGCAGTCATCTTGGCCTCTTTTTATCTTATCTTTGTCATCGTTCTCATCGCTGCTGCTATACTCCTCCACCCCTCCGCGTTAGAATGTGTGTGGCGATTGTGAGAGCACTGCCTACTGTCTTGGGCGCAACACACAAACAGCGTTACGCTAACCGAGCGCAAATGACTGCAGGCAGACGAGCACTAACAGGGCCGCCTGACCTTCAATTTACTGCACTGTCAGTTTTTCTGCCCCGACCTGACGCTTGACAACAGGTCCGCTCCTACCAGCCAAACGTCTGTCGCAGAGGAACCTCAAGATTGTGATTCATAACACTCAGAATCTGTCCACCTTCCATGAAAAATCAAAAAACACAAAAACCAAGGGCATGTAGTCGTCAGGCGAAACGAAAGAGTTCATAACCAAAAAGGCAAAGTCTGAGGCGAAACGAAAGAGTTTTACTCCAAATTTTCGCCTGAACTGCGCGGGGTCCTGGCCATTTCAGTGGCGGGAAGACAAAATCTAACCTCTGCTTGACACCACGTGTGACATGGCATGCAGAAATGACGTTTCCAGATTGGTCAGTTTGAAACGGGACGGATCGCTCCGCCATATTGCCTGTACGTCGCACGGCTCTGGGGTCGGCGCTTGGGGTCAACTTCATTTCGCCCGGTCTGCCGGGGACCCGGGACAGGAACAAAGCGACATCAAATCTCGCGTGTGATTTCTGACGTGTATATTTTACATCACCCCTTCCCCCACCCCTACAACCACCCAATCTTTTCCGTTGTCTCCATCAGAGGTGCCGACAGTGCATGCCAGCAAATGTGACGTTGCCCCTAGCAACCAGCATCGGGACAGGCGATTCGCTGTCACTACAGCCGCCGTACGAAAAATGTAGGGGTGGACTGCCTGTCAATCAATGGAGCGCGCGCGGGAAAGCGTAGCACGCGACGGCCGGCCCGAGAGCAACTGACAAGGGTACGAAACGGGGGAGTGCGGCTGGTCTCCACCGCAGTTGCGTTTGTTGCGAAACCAGCGCAACACCTGCTTTTGAATTAGCCTAGCCGTAAAACAAGGACTGGTACCATCCACCCAGTTCCTCGAGAATCGCGAAGTTCTCCCGTTGCTTACGTTCTTTTTTCTTTTTTTAAATTTTTTAATTTCATCGAAGAGGACGGACGCATAACTTCAGCTTCAACAGATCGAAGGATGAGCAATCGCTGCATTCCAGTGCTCCATAGAGCGCGTTCTCCTCCGCTCCTAGGTGGCGCAAGAGTGCTCTACTCTTGCAAGGAGGGCCAGTAGAATTTTATCTGACAGCGAGGCCGGAAAAAAAGAGGGAAAAAAATCGAAGACTGCTCGCGAGCTCGGGCTGAGATGCAGGTGGCTCATCTTTTTACGGCATTTTCCTGAAGACAGGAAGACAGCAGGCGCCTGCACGGAGCTGCACACTTCAGCCACTTCTTCATTTCTCGCCTGAGCCTGTTACGCAGACATTTTGTTTGGAACTTGCCCTTGTCGCGGAGTGTGAAGTCTCGACTCTCTCTGCCAGCGACGGACTGTACTGACTTCCCTCCCTTTTATCTTCGTCTGTACTGCTGCTGGGACAGTGTCTATGCGATACTGAACTTTGATTGGAGGCAGGTTTTTTTCTGCCCCGAAGTGTCATTATGCGCATGCGCGCGGATGACAAGCTGGAGCAGTCTATTTTTAGTAGGACCCTTCAACCGACGCCCTGTGAAGTTTGCCGAGGAAGTTGCTGTGTACCAAATATGCATTGAAAGTACAGGTTGTACTGCCGTGTCAGGCTGTCCGTGCGCGCGCGTGCCTGCGCGTGTGCGTGCGTGAATCACCGGTTTCTGATTGGTGATTGGACTGGCACTCCTGTGCGTGAAAACCAGACGGGGGGAGTAAGAGCTGAGAGAGCGGTGCAGGATTGATTGACGTGCGGTGAGTACCAGACTCGCATCGTCTCTGTAACTGCATCCTCCCTGTTGCTAAGAGGCCCTGCTATTGAAGCATCCTGAGAGAGTGAAGGGACTGCCTGTGGGGTTTTATTTGAATCAGGCCTACAGACAGAAAGGGATAGGTAGAGTGGTGGGGGTAGGGGTGGGGTGTTAGTATTAATGTTTATGAATTATAGTGAAGTTCAATGTCTGTCGTATTATAGCGACTTTACATCTCACCTGCAATTGAAAGAATTCCCCTCACACTCTACCCCTATCATCATCACCAATTCCATCTCTTGTTCTCTTCACCGTTCTTCAACAGCAGCAGAAATTGGTGTTTGTAGCTAAACCACAATCATGCAGTTAAAGAATGTCACCAAAACAGAATTCTGCCTCGCGGCTTCAGATCCCTTCTCAAGAACTTTGCATGTGCTGTCCTCCGGAAATGGTAAATGTTTTCCGGGCCTTGCTTGCTGTAAAAGCTCTGTCAGGGTAAAACTCCAAAGAAAAGCAAGTACGCAAGCAAGCAAGCAAACAAACAAACAGGCGTATTCCTCCCGTCAGTTTTCACAGAGCGTGATTATGTATATCAACAAAATGCAAATACCGCATTTTGTCTTACTCTCTGAAGAGCAGAACGATTTGTAGAGATCAGGTATGAGGGATTCAAATAACTGACTTCAGATTCAGGTCGAAAATCATGCTTCGACACTTCCGGGGACAGAAATTCAACTGAGCGCTTGATGATCGTGCAAATGTTTGCAGGAATAAAATAAACATTCGGCCCGTCTCCTGACGGGAAGGCTTGGGGAGAAAAATAGACGGGGCTGCGCAGCTTACAAGTGTCCGATTCCATTACAAAGCAAAGCATCTCTAGCAGAAATAAATAATCTTTGATTTGAGTTTGCACCTTCAGAAGCATTCATCGCCTGTTCTACTCAGTGTTCAGTCAAGTAACTCAGAATTGTGACTGTATATATTACTCTTTATTCAGTCACCCCTTGTTACCATTTCCCACCCATAAGAAGGTATATTATTGCCCCCTCCTCAGTCACTGCGTACCACGAAAACAGTCTACATTTGCACGAGGGAACGCCAACAACATGGAAGCCATTTTGATGATCAAATTGCAATTAAGGCTTGGGCGAGATCTTCTGTCCGCGAGCTTGACGTTAAACCTGGCTAGCCTGGAGGCGTCAATACGGCCAGCCTCGCTCTGGGACGGGACAGCTTCCTGAGTCACGGGCTCCTCAACGGGCCCTATAATCTTCTTCCTCTATTTTGCATCGTGCCTAATCGCATGGCAAGCTCAGAGCAGTCGGAGGAACTATGGCGTCTTTCCTGCTTTCTCTTCGCAAACGATGGCATCTGCCATCGTCAACAGTAACCACTTCATCTGTTCTCAGAAATACATCTCTCTCTCATACCTTCTTTTTGTTTCCTCACTCACTAATTCACTTGCTCGTTCACTCACTCGCTCGCTCGCTTGCTCGGTCACTCACACACCCACCCACCCACCCAACCAACCAACCAACCAACCAACCAACCAACCAACCAACCAACCAACCAACCAACCAACCATCCACCCAACTACCCACCAACTCATAGACGCGTGGAAATAATACACCAGAACTTCACCAGTAACAACATTCCGACATGGCTTAAGTGTTTGTCCTTGTAAATAGCGGATCGCATTTCTAGCTCTCTGCCAGGGAGTCGTTTATAAGGCTACTTCCTCATTGGCAACGCTTGAAACGGCGAGCGGAGTAAGAAATCGATGCAAAACTTGCAGTGTTAATGTATGCAGCGCTCAAACAGTTGAGGGTTTTTTTTTTTTTTTAGGTTTGGGAAGAAACCGACGTGATTTGACGCTTTCAGGGAAGGGAAATTCAAATCAGCACTTGATGACAGCAAAAAAATGTTTGGTCGAAAACAGCGAATAAACAATCTGTGTTTTGCAATTCTTATCCTGTTTAATTTCAGTAAGCGTTCGCTGTGTGGAGGAAACAGTTTTGCATGTTTCGTTCTTTAGAAGAAAAGAAAAGATTTGTTTAAATACTGAACTCTTCAAATAAAATAAAATAAAATAAAATACGATTGAAAGGAAAAAAACAGTACTCGTTATCATTATCGTTATCTTCATTAACCCTCACACTATAAGCATCTTAAATTTCGTCGTTATTTTGTCATCTTCAAGAAGAGGAAACACGTTTCGTACATTATGTTTTGTGGTAGTACAGTGAAGACTGAAAAAAAACCATCCTTTTACCTGTCTTTTATATCACACAGACGTATCTTTTGTTAAATAATTTTAATAAATAATATCAAATGTTGATCCTCCACAAAAAAATTGTCGAAAGTGTTTAGTGATGTTTTGTTCTGACATTAAAACTTTAAGAAGAGAAAACTTGCAACAAGAATCTGTGAATAGTCCAAAATATACTTTCCCCAAATGAAGCCAGATCCCAAACTCCAGGCTTAATGCACCATAAACATCTGTTTACTCTCCCCATAAATGAGCATATTTTTTTAGCAGTGTACGCTGCTGTGAGTAGCGAGAGACATTTGCAGCATTTCGCCGAGTCTCTTGCGAGAATCCTCGGAATTTTTTGTCACGAATTACGGAAGCATTTATCACGTGCGGTTATCGAAAGCAGGTATCAAGGCAAATCTCCGATGGGATTTCTCAGCCTGGGGCAGGGGATCGGGCGGTTCGTCCTGATGAAATTCGGATATCCCTGGTCAAACAAGTCATTCCTGGCAATTTTGGGAAGGCGAGGTCGGAGAACCTTGCGCATGTGACGTGATGGCGTTCGCTCTAGACTGTTTTCTGTGTGCGTTGTCAACCTTTAACACACACGGTCAGGGTAACTTGGAAACAAAAATAGTTTGCTGAAGCGCGTTAGTAAAGCACTGATACATTGTAAACGAGAGACATTCAAGGAGAATTCAATTTTGATATTGCAGCTATTTGGTCGATCAAAGATTGCGCAAGGCACATTTCCACTTGAATTAAACTTAAGAAACAAGCAAGCAAGCAGACCAACAAACAAAATAATAATATTTTAAAATAACAATAAAAAGGAAAATGGCCTTCATAATAATAATTTCGTAATATAATTACAATCAGACCAAATAGGAACTCAAAACAGTAGTTCAAAATAACCATATGCTGGCCATGTTCCTGTAAAATATACATATCCAATTAAACACTATTCAAAACAAAAGAAAAAAATACAAAACAAAAAACCCAACATCTCCCCCCCCCCCTCCAAAAAAATCCCAAACCATGATCAAAACCAAAACTAAAATTTCAAAGAAGATGTTTTTTTCTTAATATTAGCTAGAGAACTGATGGAAAGAAATAGACGACTATATCTGTCAGGGTTAATATTGTGAGATGTTACAATGCACCAGTTTGTATGATAATATCAGAGCTGTCAACTTTAAAAAATATTGTGATTCTACGGTTATATAAAATTGCATGTACATTTTACAGTGCAAGAATATTTGAATACTAGCCACGCAACAAAACATGTAATCACTCAATAAGAAAAAAGGTCGGTACTTCAGTCTGGGCGTGTCATTCTACAGCGCACAGAGATTCAGAGTAAACAGGCATTTGCATTTTCACATGGCTGTGTCAGTCCATGGGTATAATTTCAAACCGTGTTCAAGCGCTTATATAAACAGTGCCAGTTATTTTCTTTGGAGATTGGAGTTCTGTTTCATTTCAACTATGCTGTCATAGTATACATAACACACACTTCCATTGCCGCACTTTTTTTTTAAAAAAAAGAAGAAATAAAGAAGTTCTCAAGACAAAGTTTATTTTTCTTTAACAAACATAATTATAAAAACTTAAAAGCTTATTGAGCAATGTGAATTTATTTGAAAACAAACAAACAAACAAATAACTAAATAAATAAACACTTGTGTTTGCAAGTAGTCATCTTTTGAATGTTTTCTTCATCATATTGAGACTGCTGAGATTGGTAGGTGAATTTTAAAAATTATTTGTATATAAGTACATGTGTGTGGATTCTCACCCATCAACACATACAGATTTTTGCTGCATATTGCAGTCAAGTATATTTTTTGTGATCCATTGGTACTGTCACAAAAATGTACGGCAAACTGGTTTGAGCGGTGAGAAAATCACAAAAAAGCACGAGCCAAAATATATGCGAAGAAACAAAAATAAAATTTTATAAAATAGCTTAAAAACGAATTATAAATGACCTACAGAAAAATCAAAAATTAATTAAAGTTATAAATTGTTACAAATTATAATAAAACACATCTATATTAATATGCATATGCATATAAATTTAGAACACCAGTACCCACCATTCATGCACCTGCTCACCCACTTTTTGTCGTCCAAAAGTGAATTTTCCATGTTTTTCTGCCTCAATCTGTTTTTGAATGGAATTTCTAGTCCAGATCACTACATATATTTCTGCTTTATCTAATTGGCGTGTATGTGGACATGGGCCTGCTAGTTCTGCATGTTTGTTTTAAATCGGAGAGGGTCTATGTCTTCGTATTGTAATTATTATTTATTTTATATATGTGAAGTGACTTTGAGGTTTTCTGACAAAGGGAGGTAAGACTTCTAGACCTTGTGCACAATCGACGTCAAGCTATGGGGTGGGGTAGGGTGGAAGGAGCCAGGTTTTGAGGTCTTGGTAGGCAGAGATACGTATGCTGACAGAAGCAAGTTGTCTTTTCTGGACCCATACTGAATTCCTAATTTCATGCACACAATTTCAAAGAGAACTGGTGATCAGAGATATATATATTTTTTTTTAAAGACAAGTGGGTTAACTATCTTCATGTTTTCGCTTTAACGGCGATATTTTTATTTTTGTCAATCATTTCTGCGGGCAGGCGGAGGTGGGTAGCGACATTTCGCGAAGGCCTGAGATTTTTCCTCCGTTTTTTTCCCCCCTAGCTCCTCGCTTTCTCGTCTCAGTACTCGGGTTTCCTTGGAAGGGAAGCGTTCGGTGTCACGCCGCGCGCCGTGTAAAGATCATTCATGCTGTCATGCCGTTGTGTACGTTTGTGTTTCCCCGTACGCTTGAGCTGTTCGTAAAGATAAGCGGTGAAATCGATTAAATAAGTACAGTCTGTGGAAACGTCTGGGTATATAATGTACAGGTATGCCCTTGACTTATTTGCTAAAAACAGCAAATAAGCTATAGGACAGAGGATACCAGTAAAACAGACTACATCAAAGTAAACTAATATAACACATAGCACCTTAGCGGTAGAGATAAAAAGAATGTAGGGATGTAGCAGCGGTAGGTCTGACCAGCGAAAACTCCACCACTCCAGCTACTCAAGCCATCATCAGTACGCCAGGAGAGAGGCCATGCAGCCAGCGGGACCATACATAGCCACCACCAGTCCAGGACACCAAACCGCAGACCCCTTCCCTTTCCCCTCACCCATCTCCCCTCCCCTTCAGTGCGAAATCACCGCGAGGTGGAAGCACTTTCCCTTCCAAACCAACAACAACAACAACAACAACTTGACTGTAAGCATGTCAAGTACTTAAAGGCTCTACTTTGCAGATACCAAGGACTAACAAAAGTTTTATTTCAAATGCATACTGCCTTGGAGATCTGGCTTTTAAATTTAAGACATAATGCACTAAGATAAGTTCTGACTTCTTTAGATATGTTGCACTGACAAAACGTTAACTTTAAAACTCCCTTCCACGGACACAAAGTTTTGTATTTCAGTGTTCCATATACACCGACATAACATCTGCGTTAAACATATCATGTGCTGGGACAGATTTTCGACTTACAACTCCTGTTACTAGAGCCGTAACCAAAAATCTTCAAAACATTAAGCAAGGCGTCAAGAGGCTAAAGTGTTTATTTCCCTTCCTTTAGCACTGGTACTAGTAAGTGCACGCTGGCAGATTTTACGTGAAGTTTGGCTATAATGGAGTCAGGCTACTATCTGACTCTACAGTGTTGTGGTTGGACTACGTTTTATGTAACTATATCTCAACGCCGGGTTATAGCAGCAGGTTATCTCCCTTGTAGCTATTCAAAGGTCCGTAGCATACTGTATTCCTTTTCTGACATATCTGTTGGGGGAGGGGGGAGAGAAAACTTTTAGAGTAAGAAAAACCCACAGCCTGTGGTATGACAGTGTCCACACTCTTCGCTGGCCAAGTCCCCAAGATACAAGACACGAGATCGTAAATACACACACACACACAAAAGCTTTAACAACATACCACTACCCGATTACTCGCCACACACACACACACGCACACACATTTAAAAAAAAGTAGCGACTATTTGAGTTAGGATTAGCGGCAGCTTTAGCCATTCGCAGCCATCAGAAGCTGCGCGTGCGCGCGTGGCACGTGATGTCACCGACACGCTGGCTGTTCCCACTGCTATCGATACCGCGCCGGCTGGAAGCTGGGCCGTGACTGGAGATGGGCGGGTAGCTCTCACGCACCAAGCCATTCTCGTTGTGGCGTCCCCTCCATTGCCGGGGGGCTGCCCACAGCTGACACTGACCTTCGGATGACCGGGCTTGACCTTCCGGAAACAGCCGAACTAAGTGCAGTCCGAAGCAAATTCCGAAGTAATTTTCCTTTTTTGTGTACGCTGACCTGTTCGATGTTCGAACAATGCGAACGAATAAAACCAAAGACACAGGCATAGGGAAACGTTTTTGTTGCTAACGGAGAATCACTTTGTTAGGAGTTCGATAACGGTAGAAATGTTGTAGTCATACCTGGATACAAATAATTTGAGATTGTTTTTTTGTTGTTTTTTTGTTGTTGTTGTTTTGGGTGGGGAGCGGTTTATAGTTGCTACGTTCGATGTATGTGAAGTAACGTGAAGGATGTCTGCGGTGAAAATGTTACAGTCCACACTAGTTTTATCAGATATTCGGAACAGTGCAGATGAGTGGTGAACTCAAACTAAGATTTCAAAAAATCGATTTCAATCTGCGTTGTGCCCGTACTGGATGTTTTACATATGTATTAACAATCCCACCTCATAATCCAACTTACAGACCACTGAGGGCTTTTTGTGTAGTCCGTGCTGGCTATAGTAAGCATTTATGCATCAGGATGAACTGGTTGGTGGCTAAAGAAGAAGGATTAGGCCGT
>SMGT01015894.1:34451-59721 GCA_004794575.1 Lanistes nyassanus | reverse complement strand
TGTCTGTGTCTGTGTCTGTGTCTGTGTCTGTGTCTGTGTATGTGTCTGTGTCTGTGTCTGTGTCTGTGTCTGTCCGTGTATGTGTCTGTGTATGTGTCTGTGTATGTGTATGTGTCTGTGTATGTGTCTGTGTATGTGTCTGTGTCTGTGTCTGTGTATGTGTCTGTGTATGTGTATGTGTCTGTGTATGTGTCTGTGTCTGTGTATGTGTCTGTGTATGTGTCTGTGTCTGTGTCTGTGTCTGTGTATGTGCATGTATGAGCGTATATGTGCGTGCGTGTGTGCGTGTATTTGCCTGTGTCATGCAGGTTAGATATATGTTATAATAAAGTGGGAGTCGGGCTGCATATGTGTGTATGTGTGTGTGTACGCGCGCAGCATTTTGCGTTATCGTCAGGGAGAGCACCAAAAGGACGTGCACGTAATGTGTGTTGATTTATCATCTGCCCTCATGTCGGAGGTTTTCACTGATTCAGTGCTTTTTGTCCTACCATTAGCTGATTGTTTCCCCTTGTCCCTGTAAGTGGCCGTTGTCGTCTCTGTGTGGCGCTTCGGTATGAAGATAGGACACGCTCATTGGACACCCACCTCCCCGATCCGCCCGCAACTTGGCTTGCTTGCAATTTAAAAAACTCCAGTCGGGGAGGAGGGATTCGTTGCAAACACCTCATTTCTGCAGTAAGAACTGTCACCCCTGCCAGCACAGCGCGTTTTCTCTTGTTCTCGTATGAAAAGTCCCTGGTGGAGAATTATGCCCTTGCCGTGGGCTGAGCAGCCCATTTCAATTTGCCTGTAGCCTTGACCCTAACCCTCCAAGTGTCCTGGACCATGCCCTTGGCACAGTCACTAATAGGATCTAATGACCAAGGCAAAGCTGGCCAGTTAAAGACAAAATGATTTTCAGGGACTGGGACCTCTGCAGACGTGACTGTTGAGTCAGGAGAGGGGTGGGGGAGGTACGGCACATGGGGACCCACGTGACCAAAGTGTCATTAGCACTTACCAATATCCCCAACAGAGCCCCGTGCCACTTTATCGTCAAACGCCACGCGCTGTGAGTTTAAAAGCATTCAGAACCTGAAGATGCGAGTGTTGCGGAATGACTTCTGTAAAATAAACATGTTTACTGACAGTGACCTGTTCGTTATGTCTTGCTTTGTTTCTATGGTTCTTTCTCCTGCTGCCTGCTACCGGTATGTGATAGGACTTATGTATACATTATTTCACATCCTTTTCTTGCAGAAAACCGCGGAGTTTAGAATACTGTCAGCTGATACCAAGGCCATGCTCTGGTAGGGTACTTGGGACTGATGTGGCATGCTAAGTTTAAATAGAGAAACACTCACGCACGCACTCCCGACTACAGAAACGCGCGCGCGCACACACACACTCTCTCTCTCTCACACACAAAACGGTTCGATCATTCATTCACTGGTTCGCATGTCAGAGCATCTGTCCTTTCGTTAGTTTGTTACTTTGTTACTGTCTTTCGTTTTGTTTTTCCTCTTCCCCAGCCATCTGGCTTGCCTGGGTTTCTTTCTTTCTTTCTTTCTTTCTTTCTTTCTTTCTTTCTTTCTTTCTTTCTTTCTTTCTTTCTTTCTTTCTTTCTTTCTTTCTTTATGCACTGTACACAGAGATTGAGGGAGACACCGCAACGATATTTTGGGGCCTGCAATATTTATGTTTTGACCTGTGGCTCATTTTGACCTTTCGGTTCCTACGTCGCTGGTCAGAGAACTCCCTGCCATCGAGCACAAGGACTTCCTAGCTTCACTCGCTGTCCTGGGCGTGTATGAAACTCATCCCAGCCCCTCGTCCGCTCAAACAGACTCCAGATTTCTCAAAGACGTCGGTGGAAACGCCCTGCTCGCTCTCCCTGCACAGAAAGACCATGCAAGGCCAGTCACTCTGCGGAGCTCGGGAGAGAAGGGAGTAAAGCTTATTCACAGCACCGCACTCTTTTCTCGGGAGTCCCGGAAGACAAGGGACGCTATTGACTGGCCACCACTCGGACCACGAACGACCACTTGGTCGCCGCTTCAGGAAATCCATGCGATATAGGTCAGGCTTCAACTGGTCTCTAATTAGCCAGTCGAATCGCCAGCCTACAGCCTCTTGTCTCCAGTTCGGCTTTGAGATAGATCAAGGGGAGACCACCTCGTTATCGCGCAGTCAAGTGACCAGGCGTGGAACAATCGTTCTCTGGCGGGCAGAGCCAGTGACTGGAATGATTTCCTTGAAAGTAATAAGTGGTATGAACAGGAAACGGTGTACAATGAAATCGTCTTCAGAAGTTTTTCTCCTTGTGCATCCTCTTCATGAAACAAGCTTCCACAGCAAAACTTATTTAGTCTTAAGAAATTATTCTACTGAGCTCTTGGAGCAAGTCATGCCGCGGAGCCAATGTATGCAAAGTCATAATTATTTTATGGTTGTGCAAATAACGGAAAAAATTAATATTTCGAAATATTTCACAGGAAAATGTAAATAGTCACACAGTTTTTGCCCAATAACTACAATTACGTCCTCTTCTGAATTCTTTTCTGAACCCCTCCCCCCCCTCTCCAACCTCAATTCTCCCTCCCCAGGCCCCCATGGTTACTTTCGCTGTATGTTGTCATGTCTGGTGCTGTAGGCATATGGTTGGGAGATTGTACGGGTAGAATACCTTAATGGACTCGCGCCTGTTTCTCCTTGCTCGTCCAGCTTGCCTGTACCTGGAGCACGGGAGCGCCGACATATGGCGGAGAGATTGCGCGCGTGCAGGCAGTATACCTGACAGGTATAGCACACTTCTGCCGGCCCGTCATGCCTCGTACTGTTGCCTCGTTTCACGCTTAGTGAAAGCGAAACAGAGGCCGTTTGTCACTCTCTGTACTCTTGCTGTGCCTTATTTACTTGGGTCGGGAGATCAGATTTGCACCTTGAAGTCCGGATGAGGGTAAGAAAAGGAAAAAGAAAGAATTGAAAAAAAAATGGTTTTCACGGCTCTGACAGGTGCGCAGGTAAATGGTGTGAGAAGATTATACCTTATCTCTTTGTTCTGTCTGCTATGCTGGTTGGTCTGTCTTATTACATTAACTGTGAGTGTGAAGGTTCGCTGGCTTTGTTTTGTTTTCACGAACTTCGCTGCATTATTTATTTTTTTTAAGAGAGGTACGTATTGAGGAGCTGTGTTCACTGTGTGAGATTTTTTCTTTTAAGTATATCGTCCTTTTAAATGCCGTTAGTAATCCGATAAAACAAAGTGTGACGTGTGTGTATTACGAAATCTCTTTACGATACGCACATAAATAGTGTTTCGGCTGTGCGAGGTGAAGAAGACAACATGGTTGTGTGGTTGTGAAAGGATCTGTATCATGCTTGTCAATGTATATTCTAACTGTAGGCACAATTTATCGCTTTAATATTAAAATTCTGTCTTTCATTCCCTGACCCCCGCCCCTGGAAGTCTTCCTCCTTCCCTATGTGTCACCTGAGATTTGCGTCATAGTGCGAGCAAGATCCCCATACGGTGAGCTGGAGTTGTCCAGACAACACACCTGAGTTACAGGTAGAAGACTATCCGTGTTTGCGTATCTTGCACTTGAGACGACGTTGCTGCTGCTCGCATGCTTGTGAGAACAGTCCCTCGCGCATGCTCACAGACGTCGGGCAGAACTTGAACGACCGATCGAGCGAAGATGTGGAGCCAGCAAAGGGTGCAGGTGGGGTGGGGGTGGTGGTTGGGGTCGGGAGGGGGGACAGTGCACGCGCGTGCCTGCTTCTCGCCTTGCGACCGAGCACCCGGTCGGCCACAGATGAAGCTGGAAATTCTCTGTTACCTGCAACAGAAATCATTCACGCATGACCGGTTACCGATTCTCAAGCCATCATTATCATCAGCGGCGTGTCACGCTGTTTCCTTGTCGATCTTACAAGACTCCGTCCTGTGCTGTAGCACTCTCTTTTCTCTCCAGCCTTCATAACATGCCTCATGCAACTCTCGTTTCCTTGTCGACCAGGTAGAAGAACTCTCTAGCATCGACTAGGCACGGTTATTCTTCACATCTGTGAAACCACCACCTTTTTCCAACCCTCGTAACCTAGAATCATGTAGCATTTATTTCCTTGTCGAGCAGACGAAACGGTCTGTCTTTGTAGCGTCATCATCTCTCCAATCAGCGCAACATTTTGCATGTAACTCTATTTCCTTCACCGCCAAGTAGAGATATTCTCCGCGTTTATTAAGCTGCCCCTTCTCTCCAACTTTCATAGAATAGCTGCCCGTAACTCTGTTTCCTTGTCGATCATTAAAGACTGTCCTTGTTTGTAATACTGTCATATGTCTCCAATCTTCGTAACATACCCGGGGGTAGCATTCTGCGTAGTAGAATAGGTGGATCTTTCCTGTACGTACATCGCTTCCTGGTTCCGTAACATACATCCATACAAGTAGAACTCTTGTTTAATTGAGGGTTTTTTTCTCCAGGAAAACATCATTGTAAATCTGTTTCCTCTATCCAAGTACAGTTGTTCCCTGTAGTATCGTTAAGTACATGTAACGCTGTTTTCTGATCTTCGGACGTGGGTACGCAGGGGAGGTAATTTTAGAGGGACAGAGCTTCCACCTCGCTGTGATTTCGACCTTTGGGGTGGGGGTGGGGTGGGGTGGGGTACAGGGGTTCTTATCACTAAACTATGCGCTGAAAGAACCATTAGACTGATATCTGAAGTAAGATGGCCAATGCGGACAGGCAGTTTGATGGCTTAACGGAATTCGCACACTCCTGGAAATAATCTTTGACCACTCCTGGATTCCAACCCGTATCGTCCACACCCTGGCCCGCAACTCCGGGTCCTCGGTCCCACCCAGTGAGTCACGGTGAGTGACTTGTAATTGTGAACACCATCCACAGTGTGCGCTGTACATGCGAGAGGACGGAGGGTCGTTCCGACAGGCGCCACTGTCCCGACGACAGCAGGTGCTGGGGGCTGGTCTGCGGGAGCGATTGGCGGGGTGGGAGCCGACTCGGCTGTCGGTGACTCCCCGCGGTGCAGCTGTCTTGGTGCGGGCGGAAAGGTGAAGGCGCGGAGTGGGTGGGTGGGGGTGTTGGGCAGGCTGTGGGACTGGAGGAGGTGCGGGGGGTGGGCAAAAGAGGCCATGCGTGACGAGTTCGGTGTCCCTGGCGCAGCACGCTTCGCTGAGTTTCTGTTGTGGCACAGCGAGAGTGTAGCGACAAGGGAAGGAGATGGGAGGGGAAACGTGCAGCCGCCTCTTGAGGTGTTGGGAGATGCAGGGCAGCCTGCCGCTTGCCGCTAACCTTACCTGCTGCGACTTTGAACTTCACCTGCGCGCGAGTCTGCGCATGCGCGGCTCACGTGCATATGCCTATGCAAATGCACGAGTGCAAGAGAAAACCCATACCCTCCCTCCCCCTTCCTTTCGCCCTACTCTCTTTCCCATCCAAGATGAATGTTCAGAAACGGAAAAGGCTTACTTAGGAGGCGACAACAACGATATCATTATCTTGGTCGTTTTTTGCTGTCGTCAGTCATGGACCATGTATAGGACTGGCTCAGAAACAAATCAAGCGAAAATTTATGAAACGATATTGTCGTAATACATGCGCTTTCTATTGGACATAGTATGATACCGTGGTGTTAAGCCGCTGTAATTCGTCCGGTTCGGGAAGGACATAAAAACGCCTAGTCCAATCAAAAGATCGAATTACATTCGCATCCCCGCGGGTGAGGCAGCGACGGGCATGTGTTGCGCAATTTGATTGGCAGACGCACCCGGGCACGTGTAATGGCAGGCTGGGATTGCTGAAATTAACAAGTTGCTCGGCCTGCAAGCTGGGGGTGGCCCGAGCAAGATGGGGGTGGGGGGAGAGCTGCGGTCGGTTTTGGGACGGTTTGTGAGTCATAGAGGGGGGTGGGGGGATAGTATACAGAGAGGTGTGCCTACAGCAGACCCCGCCTTGAGCCCGTGTTTGCGGTTCACGCTTTATGGCCGCCCGTCGCCACTTGAACGGTTCTGGCTTTCGCGCGACGTCAGAAGGAGGGGGTGGGGGGAATTCAAGCGGCGCTTGAATCTATAATTAGATTCTGCTTCCTGCCACGAAGGTCCTCCTACTTCCGTGCGCGCTTGCGCGGGGCAGCGAAGTTTCTGGTGCCCCCCCCCACCCCTTCTCACGTTCTGCTGCCCCGTTTCCAGCGATGTGCAGTGAAACGGATCCTGAGAGCAGGAATGGGATATGTAAAGGATCTGCGTGTAAGCTGAAGATTCAGAAGAAGGGGGAACTGAAACTATCGGAGGGGGGGGGAGGAGGGAAGACAGGCTGTTTAAATTTTAAACCTTCTGGAGCGAAATGCAAACATTGTGTGTTGCAGGGAGGGGGGCGTGCGTTCGTGTGCGTGAGTGGGTGCATTGTGAGTATGTGCATGATCCAAAAAGTGCACATAAAGGGGAACAAAGCAAAAGCATGACAGTTCATTTATAAATCATGTTATTACAGCAACCTTAAAATCCAATAGAAAATGATAAGCTTAAAAGTTTAACAGCTTTTAATTTTAAATTAAACATGGTAAAGTAGTCTCTATTGTGATGAGTTACTGTTTGTGGTGATACGACCCACTGTATATATAGGCCCTATATCTGTGTGTGTGAGCGCGCGCGCGCGTGTGTGTACGTGCGTACGTGCATGCATTTATATGAAAGTATGTCAGTTTAGTTATTTCCAGGTCATGTGCGTGATGACGGTAATTACAGTAATAATGCCAAATATCGAGTTGGAATTCAAGAAGGAAGCCGTTCCCTCCGTCTGACCTCTCCGCTAGTATAATAAGAATGATTTCGAACCACCCTCTCGCCGTTCCCCATAGCTCTCTACCCTCCCTGTCTGTGAACTTCTAATTGGTTATATAGCAAAGTGTGTTAATATTTTCCTACCGCTTCCAATGCACCTTTAAATGGCGCATGATCTAAAGCAGGAGGAAATAGATTCCATCCGTCTTTTTCTGTCCGGCTCGCTCGTTCGTTGGTTTGACTGCAGTACCCCTTTCTCATCACGTGACTTGCTTCGTCTTATGATTTGAGTGATCTGAGTCATAGGTTTTTCTTTTGCACGCGCTCTGCACGCGCTCCCAGCGAGCGACCTGCGCCTTGCATGCGCCGCGTCATGGCCATCGATCCCGAGATGCACCGCGCCGGTCACGACAGCCTCCGCCGCAGTGCTCTATCCGGGACGTTGGCTCGCGCAGCTCCCAGGGCCGCCAGCAGTTCGGGCGACATCTCTCCCCGTCATCCTTGGCAACAACACACGACCACCGCTACGAGACTTCCACATCACGAAGACGTCACCTTTCTTCCCTGCCCCCCCCCCCCGCGTGGCCCTCCCACCCCCATCACCTCCATCTGCGACACGCATTTCCTCGCGCTAAACATCGCCCTGTCAGTTGTCCTTGCGTTTCACCCCAAAACCGTCTTCCGTGTCCGTACTGACCTGTACGCAACGTGACAGAAAAGGAAACTGCGTTATTTTTTGAATAAGTGTGGCCGGACAGCAGTCCCTTGGTGTTGATCCTGGAGGGGGAAAGAGGACACGAGGGAAGGGTGGGGTGGCACTGAAGCGCGCGCGATCTGACTCGTAGACTGCGCGAGGAGAGTCCAAGAACGCTACACGGGAGCGCGCAGGGAACAGCGATTGATTTCGAGGAAGAGGCGAGCTGGCCGCAGCGTTAAATTGCACATTAAGTTAGATCGTCTTTTCAGATAGCAAAAAAAGATCTTTTTTCACCTGCATATTTTTTGTCTGCACCGTGCTCCTGACGAAAATGCCACTACTCTCTTCCGGGGCCAAAAATAAGAGTGAATCTCTTTTGCAATCGAATTCGACGTGGATTTTTTAATATAATTTTTCTTCCTGTGTTCGTGAACCGATCTATAGCGTCCTCTGTGATCAGCTTTGTAATGTCTCGAGATAGAAGGCTCTTGCGAAGCGAAATGCGTCAGCATTTCGTGGAAAAACCCCATCGCAGTGGGTTTTATTTTCCTGTATTATTTTTTTAAAAAGAAAACTGCAGGCATACGCTAATAAAATCGCACCCAGTCACTCCCTCAATCCCTTGGCCACACCTGAACCAACAAAATTCTACACGCTGATTCTACACGCTGATCCTCACCTCTACCGACCGAGCTATCCAGGCCGCCTCTCCACCCGATCGTTGGTCGGTTATTTAGAGGAATAGTTCTTCAACCTCGCCGTGATTTCGCACTATGGGGGTTGGTGTCCTATTACTAAGCTATGCCTAGCTGCGAAGGACATGTATGGCACTGGTTATATCACATTACAATGCTAATTTCTTCTACAGCTGCACTAACAATGCGTACAAATCAATCAATCACTCAATCCTTTTCACCACATGAGCCAAAGAATTTTCCCAACCATCCAACCATCGCTACTCACAACAAAGTCCAAGAGTCGGCCACAACAAACTGCAAAAGCTGTGTCGGGGATCGAACGCGAAGACCAGAGAGACCAGACTCGAATGTCCCAGAATTGTGAAGAAGTGCCAGACCTGTGCCACAGCGGGAGAGAAGCAGAGTGAGGCTAACTCAGCCCGTCAACACCAGGCGAGCGAATAGGAGGAAATAAAAGGGGTCTATCCCTCTCCACCTCTACCTCCGCCTCCCCCTCCCCCCTTAGCCCATGGAACGAAGTATAAAACACAGAAGTAATAACGTGGAGAGGGGCCTGGATAGCTCAGGTGGTAGAGCTGCGGACTACCAGGTGGAAAAGGTTGCTGGTTCGAGTCCAGGTGTGGTCAAGGATTATTTCCTGGAGTTATACGTTGTGCGGAATCACACATTGAGCTGTCTCTCTGCACTGGCCATCTTACTGCAGCTACCAGTCCGGTGGGTTCTTATAAAATGTACGAAGTTTATGCCATACATCAAGGATGCCATGCCAACTTTCTCTCAGAGCAAACACGACTATGTACCCAAAATACCCAAAGTACCCAAAGTCAGTTACAAAGCGTCGTCTGCTGGAAATTTGTGGAGCAGCCTTCACCGTTGGACAGGGGACTAACCTCCTTTTGTACACGATTATAAGTCCTGTACAACTCATGTACAACACCCATTCGTCCGGTTAAGAAAGGCCTTCAAGAATCGCACGTAAATATTGCGAACATGCTGAAAATCCTATTTGCATCCTATTTTCGCGCTAAGTTTGAAGGCGTTTTACTGTCCTTTCTGTCTGTCACTGTTTGTATGTAATATTTACATTAGTATTTACATTAGTATTATCCAGAAAGGTTTCCCACACAGAACACACCCCCCAGCACCCGCGTCACGCACGCACGCAGCTGTCTTAAGAAAGTTTGACGAACGGTAAAAAGTAAGAACATAACAAGTCTTCATAGAAACCAAAACTGGTCTTGTCTAAAATTTCTTACTCGCTTTAAGAACCTGGACTAAAATTTCTTTTGAGACATACAAGAGCATGGAAGCGATTTGCCTATTGTGTGTCTGTTTTATTTCTTAGGCCGCGTTTACACCAACCGACACTTTGTGGAAGGCTTAGGTTGCAGAAATTACGCAAGCGATGCCGCCAGAACCGTCGAGCGACTGCGAGAGGAACAACAAATTAAACGGGTGTCTGGGGACCAGATCCGTTTTTGAAGTCTTTCTTTAATCGGGATCGGGTTGCCATGCTGCCAGCCTATTGTATGCAGCCTTTTGTTCGCAGGAGAGGCGATGTACTGCGTCAGGTGGAGAGGCAGCATAATTTGTACCTGGCGGGCTGGCGCACACTTTCCTTGGCAAACGCATCTACTCTTCCATGTTTTGGCGACCTGGAAGTCACCGCGCTTGTGCCGACGTCACTGTGTTACGATTAAGGCGAGAATGGCTCGAGTTGCCGTTTCTTGACGTTAATGTCCCTTGTGTAACTCTCGCGAGATTGCATTCCGCGGCACGAGACATTGTAGTCTCTCTACGCAGGTATCATCTTCAGGACAGTCAAAGTCTCGACTAGCCTGGGTTGGTTTCCATTTTAAAAAGAATTTAATCTTTTTAATTTTCCCGTGGGGATAAGTGAAGTTTAAATATTATTCAGGGATACCTCACGGAAAATAAAAATTGCACAGGCTTGGAAAGGGAACCAAAATGGTGTAGTCATTTGAACCATGATTGCTCTACACAGTGGCCTTTCTTTTCCTTCTCTCTTTTCACAAGGGAGGTAGAGAGGGGGGAGAGAGAGAAGGGGAAGAGAGAGTCGAGATACAACGAGAGAGCTTGTGATTGGAAGAAGAGGAAGGGGGAGGGCACCCCGCTACCCGCCATTTTCGGGGTCTCACCACCATCCCTGCTGACGGGTCGCTTAGTCTAGACTTCAGACTTGTCAATCCTGGTCTGGCACCGCTTGTAACCCCCCGCCTAGCAAGTCTCCTGCCACAGAAGCCGAGACGTGACAAGGAAGCAAATTGTTATTTCTACTCTAAATACAGGCTCGTCTGATGTAGTCGAAAACCCTGGCAGATTTCAGGTTCCAGACGGTTATTTTTCGACTGATCTTGGGATAAAATAAAGTTTGCCCTATGTTGTGTATTACTGTCATTTTTTAAAAAGATGCACAACGAATGCTATGAAATATATAATGTTCTCACCAATATTTGTCTTGGTTGATATAAATGATTCGCAAGTTTTATGCAATGAGGAAAACACACGTATGTCTTGCTCAAATGTGAAAATTCTTCCATCAGGAAGACATCAGTATTATCCAGAAAGGTTTCCCACACAGAACACACGCCCCAGCACCCGCGTCACGCACGCACGCACGCACGCACGCACGCACCCACGCACCCACGCACGCGTGCACGCACGCACGCAGCTGTCTTAAGAAATTTCGAAAAATACATGTAAATGAACATCTTCGTCCGGTACATTCCGGCTCTTTGATCTCCATTCTTTATTTTTACGGTATACTTGGAAAGACTAAAGGCACAAGTTCAAATGCCAGTCTATGATCTAGAAAGTTTAGGCGAAAATGTAAGAAATTCTGCACGACATTAATTTCAAACTAAAAAAAAATGATTTTCTTGCTCCTGTACTAGAAGAAGCGCGATGTTTTCAATGAATCAGCATAATACCGTTTCAAAAGACACCACATCGAACAGTTGCTGACGTCACGTGTTCCGAGGATCTCATCATTCGGAGACATCCCACGTTGAACTGTGGATATCAGAATAGCTTATTCTGGGGATCAAAGCCGATGTCGCCAAGCCTAAGCTGGATGTTATCGTCTGAATCTTATTTCTGGCTTTCTGTGGGGTACAGGTTTTATCGAGGCTCACTGTTAGGACGGCGCGTCCATTAGCAAGTTACTATTACCTTCGGATGAAAAGAGCCCATCAAGGGAGGTAATTACCTAGACCAGACTAGGGGGATGATAAAGAAGGACAAATGTTTGGCTCACGGTTGGCACAAACGAGAGATAGCTGCCCTTGGAAAATTTTGTTTTGCTACCATGTCCTGGTCAGTTTATCATCCGCGGGGTTTTGACACGCAGTGCATACCAGACTCGACCTTCGTTCCCTGGTCCCCGCAGTTGTTTGACCTCCACTTCCTCCCGACCTCTGGGTCTGAGCGCCATGTTTTCAGTTCCCCACCCGCCCTTGTTTTGAAAAGGGGGTTGTAGGGAAAGGAGGAAGGGATCAGAGCAAGGGTGTAGGGGTGTCGGGAAAACCTGGGTCTCATCTCAGACATTCCCACAGTGGACCGACGCAGTCCTCGGGGTCTGGCAGACACTTCTGTCTCTCCATTTTGCAGCCCATCCGTGAATCTGCGGTGGCCGTCCGTGTCAAGATCTGGCTAGCCTCGTTTCTGCAGCAGAGTTTATCTCGCCACGACGCGGATGTACCGACGGTTTTCCCATAGTTGACAAGGGCGGTTTGAGTTCCTGGAAGATGGGGGTAGGGATGGGGTAGGGATGGGGTGGGGATGGGGTAGGGTGTGGGTGGGGTGGGTTTGGATGGGGTCCAACAGCTGACTCAAGGTAAGCATCTGCCGCACAATCTGATGCACACGACAGTCAAAAGGTGACATAATCCCTTGTGTGGTAGAAACATAAACATAGAAAGTACGACAGTCTGAAGCCAACATAAGCCGTTGTGTTGTACAAATATAAACACAGAAGTAAGACAGTCTGAACCCGACATAATCCCTTGGGTGATATCAAACATAAACATAGTAAGTACGACAGTCTGAAGCCAAAATAAGCTTTGTGTGGTACAAATATAAAGAAGGAGAGACAGACAGATTTGATTCAAATATACACAGATTAATACCGAAGGAATCAATCGTCAAATTATTCAGATATGAACACTTTTAAGGGAAGCATTGGCACAAGGGTAGCAAAAGCTCCAGTATTTATGAAGCGTGTATCAACTTATCACGAGATCCGCTGTGCCAGAGTCATGCTTCGATGGGCTGAGGGGGTGAGGGGGTGAGGGAGCGACAATGGAAGTACATCCTCTCTTGGATCTGTGTTCGGAGCGTCAAATCTTTAAAAAAAAGTCACAGTGTTCCTCCCACTCATAATTAGGGGCAGCATGTTTAGTAGAAAAGGGCGAACATTATGAAGGGGATGGGAAGGGCGCAAATGCTTACGGCCCCCCCCCTCACACCCTAGAAATAGACGTCGCTTAGCGAGCACCCCACCCCACCTCCCCCTCGTCTTCTCCACAGCGTCACGTCCTGGCCGTCCTGCGATTCTCATTACCATCATAATGGTGTTGCTGTGGTCGGGCTGGGCTTGTCATCCCCAGGAACTCAAAGGCGTGAGGGGAGAGAGGTGGAGAGAGGTCTCCAGCGATCAAGAGGAGGCTTTCTCGTCTTGGGCTCGTCCAAGACCAGGGTCCGGTTTTATGAGTTGTGAGTGCAGTCAGTCGCGTGACGCTGAAAGCTCTGACCGGGACTGGGTGGTAGGGAAGCCTTTCCGTTCTGACCATAAGTAGGGGCGCGGGGAGAGAGGTGTTAATATTCTCCTTCGTCTCGCGTGAGTGAAATCCTCCCTAAGCACTTCAGACTGAAGTCGAGAGACAGGACGTATTGTCCCCGAAATCCGCCATAGCGCCAGGGACATACGTGGGCATGTTCCACCACCACCACCACCACCACCACCAACAACAACAACAACAACAACAACAACAACAACAACAACCAACTGCTGGTCTGTTTCCCGGACTGGGGCTCTGGGAGACTACTGTTAATCCCTAGCAAAACATTTTGAAAAAAAGACCCTTGGAAAGTCGCGGGCGTCATGCAACATCCACTGCAGCGCTGTCGGGCCGCATGCGACTGGCTGCTGCAGTGTTCATGGAGCCGACGGCAGCGAGTGACCGCGGGATGTCCCCGCACTTCCGGCGGTCAGCAGCTTCCGCAGCTGTCTCCTCGCGGATTGCAATTAGCCGGCGCGTGGTCAGCGGCTGGGAGGGCATCCTCGCCAGCCTTATCACCGGCCCCTCAGACGCGTGTCGGTCCAGTCGCTTGGTTGTCGTTTTCAGAGCGCGACTGATATGATGGCGTCATGGAGTGAAGGGTGGGGAGAGCGCCCCCCCCCCCACACACACACGCGCGCATAGCAGGATTTGCTGCTCACGCAGAGGATCGTGGATTTTCCTTTTTTTCAGGAAAGTTATGTTAAATGTTGTTAGCCTGTTACATTGTTTGTTCAACCCCACAGATATCCTTATATGAGAATAATGAAAACAAAAAAAGCTGGAAAAAAATTGCTTGACCGGTCTGGCAAGTTGTCAGCAATTCTACTTGCCTGACAAGAAAATTCTTTTGCCTCGGGCCCTTAAGCAACTGTTGTCAAACATTGAACTTTTTAACAAACCGCTTTTGAGCTGGGGGAGGGGGGAAATTAAAAAAAACCACCGTAGAACTGCAGTGTGATATTTACTGGACAGAGAAGGTTGTGCGAGTTCGATTTCAAGTTTTTAAAATCTGTCAGCTACGATTTGGTGTAAAAATACATTGTCCCCCACCCCCACTCTCTCCCCCCCCTCTCTCTCTCACACACACACACTGAGTTCACAACAATCCAAACTAAAATTATGTTAAAAAAAGAAGGGGACAGATGTGACTCAAGGTAATGACTTCAAATTTTATTTTTAAAAATTTCCCCTGACCTGCGTTAGGTCGTAGGGAAGTTAGGGTGTACGAGACCTTCAGGGTTTTTTTTTTAATGGGCCAGCCTCGTGAGAGCTGTGCCCATCCTCTCTCTCTCACACTCTCTCAGAGGTCCTACAGCCCGGAATTGACTATGACATCACTGCCTAACTTCGCTTGCAATCTTTGTATCTCTGTCAGTCTTACTGCTAGCAATGCATTGGTTTCAGGGCTCCGGGGTTTGGGCGCGCTAACCAACCTTGCAGATGTTGCGAATTCCCTGATTGGCACAGGGCGCAGTAGAGGTATTATCTCCCTTGCCTTGCGTGTTGCCCGTCGCTGTCTTTGCCTTATCTCCCTTGCGCTCAGCGTTGCGAACCCTGTCTGGGAGTTCTGACGGAGATAGCAACTGCTGGCGATGCAGGGGGAGATAAGTCGGTGGGCGAGAGACAAGTGATTGTATGTGAAATATTCATGAGCCGTGTCACATGCTAATGCAGCCTGTCATGCGGGAATAACTGGCGCTGTGCTGACAGGAAAGTGGAGGAGGGTTCAAAAGTGAGTGGCGTGAAGAATGGGGTCGGGGCTGGGGGAAGGAGGGAAGAGGACATATAGGAGAGGACAGGGAAAAAAGTGAGGGAAGAAATAGAGCGAAGAGGGGAGAGATATGCGTTTTCTCTCCATTCAGATTTCATTTCACACCCCTCCTCCTCCTCAGAGAGAGAGAGAGAGGGACAGAGGGATAGAAGGACAGACAGAAAGACGGGAGTAGAGCGGAGTCCACGAAAAGCGAAATAAAATGGAAACGAAGGGGAAGTATAGTAAAGAAAACGTTCCTAAAATGAAACTTAAATTTATAATTTAACATGTGACTAAATACTTTCAGTGATTTGATTTGGAAATGCAATTTCAGTGTCCATGTAGCTACCCTAACGTGTCGTCCCTCGTTCTCACTGCCACACGGCCGGCGTTAGGAGCACGACAATTGACAGCTGGAATAAAACATTGTATTACTTACGATAGATCAATGTATTCATACGATTCGATCCCTCATCCACCTACATTCTCCTACAAGAATCACATAACTCAATAGCACAGGGAAAGACTACTGTTATTTACATATGAATGAGTGAGACGGTTCGTCTTTCAAGGGGGCGCCACTGCCTTTCTTTACAGGTTGGTGTAAACTAGGTCTGGTTATCAACTATCACACAGAAATACCGTCTCCAGGGAATGGCAAACACAAAAATAACACCTTGCCCAACAGCTACTGCGTACCAACCGTAATCACCTGCAGACAACTCAACATTTCGTCACACTGTCTTACAGTTCCGGCAACAGTCGGGATTAAAGGAGGGGCCATTCGATGTTTTCTCAACGATGACTTGATAGGAAGGTTCCTTGCCTCGTCTTCTGCGATGACAGCAACATGTCCGTGGTCGAACTTTTCACACGTCTTTCTTTGCCGAAGCCGAACACAAGGCCCCTGAGGGTCAGCAGGCGCTCCCGTTGATATCGCACCTGACACATGGTGTGACACTTCAGGTCAACCCTTGACGTCACCACCCAGGGATGCTGCTGTGACACAACTCCTTGCCCAGTATCTATCCTTCCAGCTCCCTTATCTAGCCTGGAATTAATAACTAGGGACTGGCTGTCTGACGGAACCACCTTCTGCTCCCAGTCTCTGTATCAACTGGTTCTCTTGCACAGAAAACAAATCGTTACCTACAAAATCAAACAGACAACAGAAGACAGTATAATTACACATTAAAGGGAACTCTATATGATGACAGCTTTCTGGATAATAAACTATTGAAGAGAAAACCTTTCTTGTTCAAGGTTATCAGATTTATGCTTAGACAGGTAACTTGATACAAGCACTATAATGAAACTAAAATACAGACGCAAAAAATATAGAGAAAGCTAAACATTGTTGCAAGCAGCGTTCCAAAGGGAGTCACAAAGACTCAAATATCTGCATACGGTAAACATTATCAAATTGTTACAGATATCTGCATACGGTAAACATTATCAAATTGTTACAGATATCTGCATACCGGTAAACATTATCAAATTGTTACAGATATCTGCATACCGGTAAACATTATCAAATTGTTGCAACTGCTGGTACAAAGAAGAAACAAATGTTGTCAACTATTATAGCAACTTAAAAAAATTAATTGCTATTTTTCAGCATAAACACACCTAAAGAGCTGTAAGCTCATTGGACGGGTTCGCCATTTGGGGTACACCTAAAGAAAAGGGCTTAGAAAACCAAAAATTGTTTAAAATCGAGGAGGAAGGAAGGAAGGAAGGAAGGAATACCACACTGTGGGCTTGTGTACACGTACCACCTGTGGGTGGATTAGGGGTTAGGCATTAGATGCAAAGAGAGAAATGAGACTTGAAAGGTATACTAACAAAATTAAAGACAAGCTTACCAGTTTGGTTACGTAACAAGTGTTCAAACTTCGTTACACACCTTTGTGTAAGACGACATTGATGCGGTGAGCTTAACACGTGGCTAAACACTGTTACGAGTGGCATTACGAAAAAGGACAAAGAGGCCGACACAGACAAACACACAGGGATAGACAGATTGCTGGTTTTAGTCTTTGGCAGCACTGTCGCCTGTCTGAGCACATCTGTGCTGCTGAATTTAATTCTTTGCGACGATCCCGTCTGGGGAGCGTCGCTGTCAGACTTTCTAGACAGCGCCATCTATTTCCTTCCATTAACGCCGAACTAGTACCTAATCAAATACGCTCACAGTCACTGCTGATGACCTGTTTCTACCATTCTTCCATCATGCTTCTGTCCCTACCCCACCCCTGAACTTTTCCGCCCATCTCGTCCGAGTTCAACTGGTTCTGTTCGGCCCCTTTCCCTCCGCTTTCTTGTCTCCCTTTTTCATGTGGAACGTCTTAGCCTGGTCCTAACTTTAAGACAAATCGAAGCGAGGGGGGAAAAAAGTCACATAAATTACAGCCGAGCAAACCGCAACGAGGCAAGAAAAACCGTTAAACTAGCGCTTCATGCCTGGGATAATAAGGCCAGAACTCCTCACACATGTTTATTCACGTTACGTCACTTTAAAAACGCTATCGCGTTACAGCCACAAATTTCACATGAAACGTTTCATGCCATGCAAACCACGTGTCTCTTTTTGTGCACGTGCTGCCCTAGGGGCGTGATTCTCGTTGCCCCGAGATGATCCTAAAATAGAACTCATCATGAGCCTCTTCTCGTTGTTCTTCATTATCGAGGTGCAGCCCTGGTTCGGCCATTTCTCCCAACTCATGGCATTTGTGTCAAGTTTTCACGTAAATATTTCCTTATAGCTTCCTTTTATCTGTTTCTTCCATTCTTTTCTCAAATTCTTTACATTCTTCTGTTATTTATTTCTGATTTTTTGTGCTTGCTTTCTTGTTAAAAAAAGAAAAAGGAAGGGGGAGGGGGAATTGGTGCTTAACGTCCAGCCGCAAACTATATGCATATCAGGACGGTGTTGTTAGACAAAGTTTACGTGCTGCCACACGTGGGACTGATGTCGCAACACGGGCCTCAGTCCCACCCAGTCACATTATACTGACACTGGGCCAACCAGTCCTAGCACTGTTCCCTGTAGTGCCAGGCGTCTGCCAGGATAGCTACTAGATTGCCAATTTTTAAGTCTTAGGTATGACTCGGCCGGGATGCGAACCACCGACCTACCGCCTCGGAAGCGGACGCCTTAACCACTAGACCACCGAGGCGGTTAGAAAAAGGAAGGACATGCTTTAAACGGCTACGTCGCACCGTGTGAGGCAAGCTTTAGGCGGGCCAGCACCGACTGGCTTTTAGAGAACATTTGCAGCGCGCTTGTTCTCAGGCCCGTCTTCTCTTCTTTTCTGTTTTGCTGTTTTGTTTTCTCTGCAAACATTTTGCGGGACCGCCTGGACCCCCCCCCCCATCCCCACCCTACTCGTTCTTCAACCTGGCGACGATGATGGTTCGTGAAAGAGAGAAGCAAGAAGCAAGAAGTGCCAGCGTATTGTCTTTATCCCCACTTAGGATGCGTCATTGTTATGCCTGCAGTCTTCTGTACAACAGCGAGGGGTGGGGGGTAATTTCCTCTGTGTGCAGTTGACAGACAATATAATCACGCCCTGCTTTTTATCGATGTCTTTTCAACACGTCGTTTTGGTTTCAGCACAGCTTATTTTTCAAAGTCACATAACTATTATCCACAAAGAGTTCAAATGGTGCCACAAAAAGAAAATGTCTTAAGGCAGTGTTAATCTAATGGCGCGGATGTGATGCATTGCTGCGTTCCTCTTTCCGAATGAGCGATGGAGTGACTGAGCGAGAAAATGTGGATGTGCCTGGGTGGCAAGCTGGGTGGATGGGTAGAAGGGTGTCGGAAGGGGGTAAGGTAGCTTTCTGAAAGAGTGTTGTTTTATTTAACGCTGGTTTCCTTGGACAATTCAATTTTCTTAGTAATTCGAAGGATCTTGCCGATTACTTTTCTGTCCTAAGAAAATCGATACAGGTGCCCTTCCCTCGAACAAATTTCTCTTATAATGAATACGAAAATTCTGATTAAATATTGGATATCTCTACGAATTTAAAAGTAATAATTTTGCATGAAATATTAGAATGTTGTAGGAAATATTGTATGAAACATTGGAAAGTTCTTTGTTATTTTAATAGATGTCTTTACATGTGTGAAACATTGGAAAGTTCTTTGTTATTTCCATTAGCCCAAAATACAAGTTCAAGATTAGTTTCATTCAGTTTTCATTTGGAACTAGCCACGTTTCAAAAATTCTCACAGTTTGAAATCTGATCTGAACTGACGTAGACAGCTGCAGTTCGTAGTTTAAGCAAATCGCCCAAAGCGCTACTCGTCGGAAAATCAGGAGGGAGTCTCCTCTCCACCCTTCTCATCGTCGCAGAGCGCTTTCATCGGTAACTGACAGATATGGTTGTCTGTTATGTTAAGGTATTCCGATGATCTTCACGTGAAGCTGATTATGTTCCCACAGGCCTCCTTGGAGCTTCAGACTTTCTTTTTAAAGCGCGCGCCATCAATCACTTGTGACGTCATAGGTACATAAAAAAAGACTGCACCTGTCAGTCTGCGGATGTGGAGAGAGGGATTGAGAGAGAGAGAGAGAGAGATGAAGACGGAAGTAAATGCTGTCTTAATCCATACACTTATTTTATCATCAACAGTTCCTGAACCTATTAAAAAGGAGATTTCACTTCCGACATCTTTTTTGGGGGAGGAAGGGGTGGTCTTTGAGTAGGAACTGGCGAAATTGGCTTTTCTGTATCTTTCTGCATCACACAGTTGAAGATATAGTGAGAAAAAGTGTTGTATAGAACTGCGCAACGCAATTGCAAACTCTCCAAATTTCTCACTAGAAGCGTGAGGATAAACCTAGAGTTCATTTTCTAAGACTTTATATCGCCAATCTTCAAACACGTATCTGGTCGTATGGTCAGGCGGTACAGTTTATTGGATTCTGATCTCTCACTCCCCTTTGAGGTGTGTTTTCTTTCCCCATTGTAGCGGTCTCTCACTGTGAAATAAGTCGAATGAGAGCAGAGGGGAAATAAATTTAAAAAGTTAATTCAACCATCGCAATAAGCGTGGTTTAAATTTCTTCAGAACTGGATCAGATCTTCGGTGCTGGCATTTTCTCTACAGCCTCTCTGACTAATCTGATTTGTTTCTGGGTATTGTTTTTTTTTTAATAGAGTCAAAAAGGAACCAAACATGAACCCTTTGCTGCAGATGGTCAGAAGATTCATTCTGTGTCCACGCTCTCATTCTAACAAGTTGTAGCGTGTGGCATCAGCTTAAAGCCTCATCGTTCAGAATTCAGACCGAGTGATATCAGTCGAGGATCGTCACTCAGTCGTGGAAGAAAAATTATCTTTCCATTTTCCACTGCCATCATTTCAGGACACTCTCCCCCCCACACTCCCAGAAAGAGAATTTTCCTTTCTGTCCTACGGCTTTATCCGACACCTTTGTCCGCCATTATGAGGCAGGCTTTGTTCACAGTAATCCGACCATCAGACTTTTAGACAGGTAAGCGCGGACGCATCAAAGGGGCTACCGTTTCACTGGTGGAATCAGTAGGTGTTGCTAACCTTGTTTTGGCTTTTGAGTGCTCCCCTCTTACTCTTAACCCCCCACCCCCACCCCACCTGTAACTGCTAAGTGCAAGAGTCTAATATGCCACGGACAGCCTTGAAAGTCTTTGGGGATCCATTTGCTTCGTTCTCAGCTTATCCGTCATTTGCCTCCCAGCACCGTAATCTCAAAATTATACGCATGCACGTTCGCACGTCTTACGTCCGTGCAAATACCCTCGGGCGTGCAGCGCACACCAGAACATACACGCACTCAAGGACATATTGGAAGCCTGCTCTCGCTCTCACACGTGCATAAGCACAACAGATAAGCAAACGCACATCCGAGAAGAGAAATGAGAACTTTGCTGCGACTTAAAACTAGCTCACAAACTCCACACCACAGCTTGTTTTATCCGAGTAATGGATGGCGTAATCTGAGACAAAAAGCTTGGGGTTTAAAAAAAATACCGGCTGCAGCGGGGAACTACTAATATAAACTTAGACCAACACTAACCGTTGACCGGGAATGTAGTGTGACTAAGTCAGGGAGGCCCAGCGGGGCAGGGGGAGGGTCTCGCGCAGCGACACGGCAGAGCAAACCTTTTTGATTCAATTTCATCGTATTTCCGCCCGTTTCATGTGTTGGCCTTCACGATTTATGGAATCATCGGCTCCTTTCTTTAAAGTGACATGGCTGGCAGCAGAGCGTGTGGTGAGTGCTACTGAGCGAATCTAACTTTAAGGTGGAACGTGAGAGATGGGGGCAGCGGGTTGTATGTGCAGACGGGAGATTTACTTTGCGGTAGTTCGGCACCGAGGTACTGTTCCGTAAAATGGCGGCTAGTGAGATATTGGGACCCTTGTGTAGGTAGGGACGAGCGACGAGCAGAAGAAAGAAAAAAATGGCTACCCGTGCTTTGCAAAGAGGGCGGAGTAGATGCTTCGTAGTCTCGTAAAATTAACTCTACCCCCTCCCCCCTCCAACTTTCCCCCCTTCCTTGACCGCTTCCTTAGACCACGTCACACTGCCCGCGTCTGTCTCTGTCAACAAATTCTGTCCAAGCCCGTCCTTACTTCTCCACGTGGACCAGACAGGTCAGAAGAGCAAAACGCTGTGTAGACCTGGGATTTCAGAACTCATTGCTCACTCACCAGAGTTATGCACAATCACATGAAACAATATTCTGTCCGCTTTGTCCTCCTGACACAGAAAATTTTTTTTCATTTTCTGCTGTCGTAATTATACTGACTTAAGAAAAGATTATAGGTACCGTTTAAATTCTTTGGCAGTTCCTCTATCTTCAGAATAAAATAGCGTTATTTGCAAAGTTACCTTGTTTATTATGTATCAGGTTTTAAAAGAGTTCTCCGAGTAAGATTCACGTTTAACAATGAACACGTAAAATGGAATTCTGTATATTTTTCTGTTTCGAAGAACTCAACAGTTGGAAAAGGTAAACGAAATATTCGGAAAACAGATAATACATATATATATATATATCTGAGAGAATTGTGGAGTGGCAAAGTTGTTAACAGTACTTGCTTTTTAAACATCTACTTCGAGATTTTCGCTGTTGTGGCAACCTCACATGCACTAAGCCCGCCATACATGCAGATGTGTTTAATTTTGAAGGTCCTTCTGCGTTTTCGTGCTGTTGCTTATCTTTCCTGTTTAAAACCTATTTATTTTGTATGTTATCTTTGATAAGGCTCGATCCACCGTTAATCCCACCCCTCACTTACAAGATTAGCGGCATATTATCCAAGGTGCAAACGCTGATATTTTTGGTACACATTTGACTCCAGGAAGTGTTTGGGAGAGGCCACGCACTAAAGCCGCTTTGAGACTTAATCTGAAGATAAGGCACGCGTCCCTCTTCCACCAGTCAACAAGAATGGGACCCTCTTTTAACTGGCGGATGGATTTAAGCTGCGAAACATCCGCTTGCACCACGAGGCAGTTAAATCTCGCCGTCCTGTGAATTTTATTGCTCCGCTTAAGATCTTTAGAGGCTCGACTGACGGGGCAGTGTTAATGGGTGGAAACTGTTGCTGGAGACTGTGCGAAGTCGTCAGCGCTGGTCGTTGCTGGCCGAGAGATCTGTGTGCCGCTTGCTTGCCTGGAGGAGGTGAAGGCAGGAGGACGACATACAGGTGTGCTGGCCCTGTTGTATCATCACCTGCTTTATGGAGGAACGCAGAAAGTAAAGCCCAAAGAGATATCGCGAAACTTCATACGACAAATATCAGGCTGATGCTTCAGTTATTCATCGCCAGCCTGGTTAGTTTTGAGGCAGTGCGTATGGATATCTCTTGCCCACAGCTCATAAATGTCACAGCGCGAAAGGGGCTTTTTATGTACGGAAACCGAAATTGTACACGATGGCGATCGCTTGTGCAACCCACACAGACAACCACGCTCCCCTTGTCATTATAGCGAATGTCTGTGCGAAGATAATAGTGCACTTGAAAAAAAAACCAGAATCTTTCGCCCAGGATTTTGTCTCTGCAGTCGCACTTGTGAAAATGTAATGAAACACCGTTGAACTGATGTTTTACGAACACATTAACACAACACCACTGTTCCGCAGTTTCACGACCTTGTTTGTCGTGTGGCTGTTACAACACTACGCTTAGCGGAAACGCTACAAATCTTTACGATTTTCTCACAGGAGTGAAGGAGGGGTTATATTACCGCCTTTACCTGCTTCTGTACATAGATGTGCCAGTAGGACCTGGTTTCCTGCTGAAATTTATGAGTGCTTTTGTGTATGTATGTATGTACTATGTATCAGCAAGCGTTTATATACGAACGCCCTTATGTATTTACATGATGAACACGTACATGCGCGTTAACATCTGTGTATCTGTGCGTGTGCACGAGCGAATTACGTGGCTGTGCATAAGTGCGTGCGTGCATGTGTGCGAGCGTTCGTGAGTGACAGAGAGACGGAATGACAGAGTGGATCAATAGTTATAAATTGGATGCTTTTGGAGGATGGCCTCTTGTGGCTGTGGCGCACAGGTAACAGGTAAAGGCAGTTACTATCGTGACCATTGTTTTAAAAAACCTAGCTGGTGCCGTTTTAGCTGTCAGTCCTCGCGACGGCAGAAAAGCCGTCCAAGCTCGCGCCCGCGTACAATCCTGCTTGCCAGAGTGACGTCCCCTTTCGTCTTGATTCCACAAAAGCTGGCGGTGAGCTCCTTTGATCTCCTTACCCTGTCCCTGACGAGTTTCGTGACGGCGAGGAAGGTGAGAGTTGCTGTGGAGTACAGTCAGAGCGCCTGCAGGACGTCACTATACGCCTAGTTCCTTCAGGAACCATGACTTCACTGCCTCACGTCACCCGCATTCCTCGCGTGGCCTTGGTTATATTTTTTTCCAGACAACGCTACACGCTCTCATACCTGCTGCTATGTCCTGTCGAAGCATGCGCAGAATTTGCTGTTCTGCTAGTTTCACCGCTTGAACGTAGACAGCCCTGACGGAAGATCATGCTACTTTTTTTTCAGTGGAACAAAGTGGCAGCAGTTTTCACCTCAACTACCCAGTAATGGACAAGCCGGGTTGATCAATCTCGTTTTTTTTTCACCTCCCCGAGTCCTGCGTGCACTTTCCCCGCTGCTTCTCCTTCGAGCCCCTCGATCCACTGGCCGCTAGATGGCGCAGCGGGGTAGATGAAAAGAGTGGAACGGGTAAATTGCGAGACTGAAAGGTGGCGTTCGGAGGAATTTGTCCCCGCATCGACAGTTCGATCACTTTAATTGGTATGTAGCGCACACGGGGGCCACAAGACGCTGTTTTTAACGGCCCGTAGACTCGCAATAAGATTAAGACTCGCGTCTGTCTAGAACCTTTGAGAGTTGCGCCCCCTTGTCTGAAGCGAAGATGTGGCGCGCTTTTTTCCTCCCACAGCAGCCGAAACAGGAAAGGTATCCACTCACCGCACAGTCTAACAACTTCCCGTTTCGATGACGCGTGCGTCATCATCTCTTTTTGCGCATCGCCATTATCGACGATGTTTTTTCACGCGCTCCTATTCTACAAAATGAAGCGGGGTCTATTAAAAACAGTGGGAGGTTTAGCGCAGTTAAAAGCTGCAATCAGCCTAAAAACTGTCATTGCAAATGTGAACAACCCAGAGATTAACAAACATAAAAAAATATTAATATAAAACATAATATTTCGAAGAATGTAACGGTTACTGATGTAAATGATAAGAAATCTTGAGCTGCATTTCAGTAACATGAGCGAAATGCTCAACTTGTCCAAAGTGTTTGTGCGATTCTGATAAAGTCGGAGATAGAAAAATGCCGACAGTTAGAGGTAAGAGGGGTGTACGTTCGTAGGATTGTTTTTTTATCTTTTGCCGCAAATGCCCCACGAGCGACACGATGTATGTAAAATGGAGAAAATCACTGATAAAGGAGACAACGAGACTGAAATAGGGTGAAGGCACATTAGAGCGAGCGGGGGGATTTGAGGAGAGAACTGCCAAAACGGAGGGGGTTGTAGATGGGGTGGGAGGAAGAAAAGAGGTTGTGGTGGGGGGGGGGGGGAGAAAGAAAGAGAGAAAGAGCAAAAGAGCAACAGAAAGAGAGAGCGAAAGGATTAAAAGAACAAACGAAGTGGACAGTGAGCAAAAAAGAGGAGAGATCGAGAGGATGGAGCGAAAGAAAAAGAGAATGGTAGTGGGGTGGGGGGATGGAGAAAGAGAGAGGAGATAGGGAAGTTGGGACAAGGTGAAGAGAATGAGAGAGACGGGGGAGTGAGAGTGAATGAGCGAGCGAGCGAGCGAGCGAGAAAGAAACAGACAGACAGACAGACAGACAGACAGACAGACAGACAGACAGACAGACAGACAGACAGACAGACAGACAGACAGACAGACAGACAGACAGACACGGAGGCAGAAACAGGGAGAAGAAAGCGAAAGAAGCTAAAGAAGAGTGAAAGGTGCACGGGGGGGGGGGGGG
>SMGT01015894.1:18238-29812 GCA_004794575.1 Lanistes nyassanus | reverse complement strand
CGTTTTACGAACGTCCCCTCCCCCTCTCAGCAGCGTCCTGTACTCCCCCCCCCCCCTTGTCGGGGTAGCTTATCCTATCAGGGCGAGTGTTTAGAGAGAAAATATTTCACGGCCTTCGATGAAGAAGCTATTTTCGATAGGATCAACTGGCTACATCATTACGGGCTAGGGCAGAAAGGTTTTGTTGGGGGGGGGGGGAGTCCAGGACGCTCTCGCCCCTCCTCTGCCTTCTCTCTCCCTCTTTGACCCCCCTCCCTCCCCCTTCTTTCCCTGCCCGTCCTTCACTCCCCTGTCCCTCTTTCCCCCGTCCGGATTCGTGTCTCCCATCTGTGGATAAAGGTGTACATTTGCAGAAAAAGACATTTGGATCTCTGTGGCATTCTTTACATAAGGTCGTGATACGGATCATAAGTGCTGGACCTCTGTACTGGCTCTGTATGTCTAGTTATGCCCTAGGGCATTTCTTAAAAGCATGAATTGTGGGTACTATATCCTCATACCTGGCAGTGTATATGCATACACACACACACATATATATATATACTCAAAACCAACAGAAACGCAAATTGACACACGACCAAAGAGTAGTCAAATTTCGTGCATTCGATACAATGATAGCAACAAAATGAGGATGACATGAGGTCGCATGGTCTGTTGAGTGTAGCCCTTGATAATGACGTGTCCCTTGTGTCCCTTAGGGCGTTCTAAAGTCGGACAGTGGTTTTCGCTCGTGCAGAGTGAACATAAACAGGAAGACTAAAACTTTCTTTGCGAACAGAGAGCACTAACCACTAGCAATAAAGTCCGATGCTCGTACTCTCTCAGACACACCACCTGTCAGCAGCAGAAGGATGTCAAGATTGAACGCTACAGATCGGGAAAGAGCCGTCGGATGACTGCAGGCTGGACACCCCCCAAGCGTCGTCACACATCCACTGAGTGTGGCCGTTTCCACAGTTTGTCGTTTGTGGTTCGCTTTAAGTCACTGGCAGCACTCGGGATGGAGTCAGAAGCGGATGACCTCGTGTCACGACAGGACAGCAGATCCACCACTACCACCACCTGCGCCCACCGTTCCTCCGTGCCTCAGAGACAGCCCGAGCCACTGTCGGGAGCCATGGAGCTGCCATCAGCCAGCAGACTGCACGTAACCGGTTGTCTGAGCGACAGCTGTACTGGCGCCGTCCTGCACGGCGATCAACCCTGGCTGCACGACATCGGCAGCAGAGAATGGAGTGAGCCTAGCAGCATCTGAACTGGACATGGCGGCGATGGCGAGACATCCTCTTCTCCGATGAAAGGCGCCTTTGCATCCGCCACGCCGACGGCATCAGAATATGGAGGAGGCGGAACGAGAGGTACGCCAGCAACAACATCCTGCAGCAGGACCGCTGGGGAGGCCCCGGCATCATGATCTCGGATGGAGTTGGCCTCATCTGACTCGTGGGCCCCATTGTCTTCCAGAACGTCGCTCCTGGACAAGGAAACGGCGTGACAGCACAGGGCTGTGTGGATCAGGTGCTGAGGCCCCACGTCGTGTCATACTTCCAGCAACACGGCAACTTCACTTTTCTGTATGACAATGGCCGCACACACACGGCAAGGTTCAACGCGGCCTTTCTACAGCACAACAACCTTCAGGTGATGTCCTGGCCCTCCATGAGCCCAGACCTCAACCCATTCAAGCACTTATTGGGCCATCTGCAGAGAGAGCTGAACGCTGTCCAGCCGAGACCGACAACAGCTCGCCAGCTGGAGCGGGCCCTCAGGCAGATCTGCCCAAACATGTCTTTGGTGGTTGTGAACCGTCTGGTGCTCCCCATGCCCGCCAGGTGCCAGGCCGTTCTCGACGCCAGTGGGGGACACACCCGCTACTGAATTTGGACTTTGAATTCGGAAGTTTGGGACATTCTGAACGCTTTCTCAGCATGGCAGATAAACACACGTTGTGCAAAGACTCCCTGTACCGATCTTCTCGAAAATTGATCGATTCAAACCCTTTTGAATGAAAGGAGAATATTCGAATAAAATCACGAATTCCCTAATTGTGCGTTTCTTTTGGCTTTCAGAGTATTTACAAACAGCTTTACAGATTTACACAGTGTTTTATCTGAATTCCTTTAATCTGTGTCCGGTGCTGGCATAAGAAATCGTCCAGCTGTTGAAAAAAAAGCAACATAGAACAGATTACGCCTCCACGCAAAGAGTCAGATTTTTGTAACTAACGTTGTGCATACGGAGTCTGCCGAAATTTAAACGCTCGATCTGATAGGCCTGAGATCTGAAACACACGGAGCCAAACTACATAGTATCTCGCCACGGTTGTCAATAAAGCTGGATTGTTCTGGATTTGTAAGAAGGAAAAACAGACACAAATGGGGAAGGGGCGGGGAAACGGTGGGGGGGGGGGGCAGGGGACGTCCTTGCTGCGCCCTTCAGACTGGACAGGGTCTCCATCCGACAGGGTCTAGATCCTGATCGACCTGTCCTGTCTTCGGCGCTGGCTTGTCAGCAGCCAATCGGAAAGCACCTATAATTAGCCGGTGACCGCCCAGGTCAGAGATCACGGCTGACTCAGAGTTAAGCACTTACCGTATCGGAAATGATGATGGCGGCTGTCAGTGCTTGTATCGACTGCCCGCGTGCATTCATGCGCGTGTCGGCGTGTGCGTGCTCACCTTTTTGGGCACGTGATTAAGAATGTACATTTTCTAGCTTACAGCTATGTAAAAGTCTCTTTTGTTTAATAATGTTTATTTCAGTCGTCAGCAGTCATGAATTGTGAAGTAGAAAAAGGTCATACTCTAATCAATCAATCAATCAATCAATCAATCAATCAATCAATCAATCAATCAATCATCTACCCAAGATTTCTTGAAAGGGTTTGATTATTCCTTACGAAATATCCAATATCGTTGTCTTATCCGTAAAGAGTTCTAACTTATCAGTAATTGTAACTTTCGGAAAAGAATTTTAATGGGTAAAAAGGAAATAAGAAGGGTGTCGTCGTAATGATTAGCAATTAAGATCGCAGAACAACTTCAACGATTCAAAAAGGCAGTTCGAAATTTTATTTAGAAATATCAATGTGACGAGTATTTTTTAAAACAGAAATAAGGGAATAAAACCCACTGCAACGTATTCTGTTCCAATTTTCCAGTCCCGCTCAAAATTCGAATACATGTGACCCTAAGTTCTTTATTTTGTGATTGTGGCGCTTTGCTATCAGCATATGGGGTCTTGACGACTTGTGTGACGATAGAGAAATTGCGACCTTGCTACTCTCACGATGCCAGTGGAAACGCTAGCGGGATCAGACTCCAGTCACCAGTAGCTCAGATTAAAAGGAAACGTGTGTCACTATAAGAATGTAAGTTCCTCCAACCAAGGCAAACCAAACGAACAAACAAACAAACGAATGAACGAACCAACCAACCAATAAACCCCCAAAATGGGAAATTGTCTTGCTGCTGACGCGCAGTAGAACTAAATGAAAGAAATGGTAAAGTTTGGACATGTGAAGCGCGTTACTCAACTAACAGAAAGACAAATAGATCAGTAGAGAAAGGAGGAAAGAAAACAGCTGTGACTCCAGTTCTCATCTTTGTGCGAGATGCTGCGATATAGAATGACATCTGGGAGCTGTGACGACACTCCGGGAAATTGCTTTGGCGGCAGACAAGCAGCTGTTGACGAGGGCTGGAATGCTATTGGTTAGATCTCGAAAGAAACTGCCGTTGGTTTTTTTTCCCCCTCCAGACAGAGTGGATGTGGAAAGGGGCCCAGGAATCGGGAAGTCGTCGGCACTGAGTCTCCGATTTCACGGCTCGTTACACACGGCGATGGCCGTCGCACCAGCTGCAGAGTTTGCAGGGCAGATAACTTTTTCAGCGGCACAGGGTTTTTTAGGTCCCCTGACGGTGACTCGATGGGGTGACGGGTGACGCTGTGGTTGGCTGGAGGACGATAAAAGTCCTTGCAGTTGGGTGGACCTCACTCCAGCCAAGGACATTATTTCCGCCTAATCGTCGAACTCTGACCCAACAGTTCCTTAAGCATCGTCTTCCGTTGTCTCGAGTACTGCAGACTAGGCAGTCTTCTGCCGGAAGCTGAGGTACTGCAAGGGCTGCACGGAGCAGCACGATTTTTGTTGTTGTTGTTGTTGTTGAGGACGATGGGGTGGGGGGAGGAGAGGCTTATAATCGTTTTGCAGGAGTCTGGCATCCCTAGTTATGCTTCCATTATGGCATTTTGTTTTATATTTAGAGTAATTACATTTAGCTTCTACGTGTTTGTAGGTGAATTATTTTTACCTTAGCCGTATTTGTTCAGCTTTGCCTCGTCTTGCCCAATTCAAGGGGAAGTAGCGGGGGGGGGGGGTCGTGTTGAATCATGCTAGGAACAATGTTGCACGATTTAAAAAATCGCAATTACCTCAGTTACATAATCCGTACCTCATTTCCTGGCGTCAGAACAAAGAGTTCATGAGTAGTGAAATCTTCGCGCAGTGCAACGTCTGACGGTGCAGTCACCGATCAACGTGGAGTGGTGCCAGGAAAGTCCTAGCCTCCAGTGTTTTCTTTGAAATCCAGTGACCTCTCGTCTGCTGTTGCCGTGTGAGAAGAGGAAAGCCGAGCGGGAGGAGGTAAGGACGCTATCTGGCGATCTCAAACACTGAGGAGGACTGACGGCGCTGAAGGACTGAAGAACTGAACAGTCCACAGACCGCGGTTGTCTCCAGAGTCCGCTTGCATGAACGTTGAGGGCTGTCTGGCGGACTGCGGTTGAGAGGCACTGCAAGGGATGTGACAGAGACCCACGCAAGTTTTGCTTTGTGACTGCCATGTACGGCGTTGTGATATCCTTGCAACATCTCGACATGGTTGTCGGATTTCTCGCAATTCTCGTGAATTCTCGTAATCCCACCTGGGACTGAACCGAACGGGTGCGGACGGGTGGGGGGGGAGTGGTCTGTTTCGGGAGGAGGCGAGGGACGAGGGTGAGAGGGATCTAGGAATAAGATCGTATGCCGACCAGAGGCAGGTCATCAAGCCAGTGTTGACACCAGGTCCTCCCGATTTTACTTGCCGGGTCAGCGTTACGTAGTCGTGGAGATGGCGGAAGATAGCGAGAAGTGTTCATCTTCTCGTTTGGGGCAGCTCCCCCCCCCCCACCCGAACAGCGCAGTAGTCAGGCTTTACAACCCTGTCCCCTCATCCACCCATTTCTTTTCAGTTTCTTTTTCTGATATATATATATATGTAGTGTTTGTATCTATGTGTGTAATCAGGTATGTATTTAATTGCGTATTACTAGTACTAGTTGCCAAACTACTTTTCGACAATCCCCTTTCGCGGACGAGATACCTTGAAAATTGATATTTTCACTTAAGCGCAAAAGCAAGTCAAAATATAAGGTTAACGAAAGTAAATATTTGCGCAACTACATACTTGAAGGCTTGGTATCTCGTGAACTGAAGGAAATAGCCAATAAAACTTTGGCATCTACGTTTTACGGTATAGAAATGAAAGGAAACCGTGTAAATGCAAAACAGTTTCCCTCTAATACATATGATAAACATTGAATCCCACTTTCTCTAGACGAAACATTTAGAAAGTAGGAGCAAGGAAGCACCTTTCCGGGAGTCAGGGGACAGAGTAAATATTAAAACAAGATGAACTCGATGTTCCGTAATTTGAGGCTTCCGTCGCAAAGATCATGGACATTGGCGGACCAGAAGGCGATGTTGTATTCATTTGTTAAAGAGAGTAACAAGAAACGTGAGCGAGAAAGACACCAGCCTCAAGACGGCAGGAAAGAAAAGGGAAGTAATTTCCTAGAGGTCGCCACTGGCCGAGCACGCGGGGTTGGGAGGGTCATCAAGTAATTACTAACTGGAGATGAGCACGCAAGTTTTTCCTCGACATCCTCGGCCACGTTTCTGTTTGCTGTTCACACCGTCTTCCGGAGAAAGAGAGATGGAAGAAGGCGAGGGGATTGCAAAGCATGCGACAGATTTTTTTTTCTTTTTTAGTGGGTGGGGGTGGGGCAGAAAGGACTGGAAAATTACTACCAGCGTGCAAACGCAACGTGCTAGCAGATTTTCTGACGATGTGTTCGGAGTGCTGGGCTGCCTTTATTTGACGTTGATAGCCACGGGCGAGAGAGGTTCCTTCCCCATCGAAATAGTTTCTCGGGGACAGCTCGTCATCGGCTTTGCTCACATACCGCGAATGCTTTGCCGCGCATGCGGCCGACTTCTTCAAACCTCCGAGATTGGCGTGCGATTGTTTGTCGGTCTGACTTGTTTATTTATCTACTGAAGCGTTGGGAGATTTTGTGTCGTCGGGTGACATAAACAGTGGTTACAATTACAAAGCTGTCCAAATGGGCTCTGGGGTCTAAAGCTCACATTCTTCTCGTTTTCCATGCTGTTTACCATTACTTTCTTTCACGACAGCGGCTCAATGGGCTTAGAAAATCTGCTTTAGGGCCAGAATGCACGAACATTGGTATTTGCAATTACATTCGTAAAAGAGATGGTAAGTTTCATTCATTTGTGTATTTTACGTACGGTTTTTCATACAGATAAAACATACGACCGCTTATGCAACTGGCCGAATCTGGGTTGGAATCTACGTTATGCTTCAGCTTCTGAAAGGCCGGATCAGTCCATCAGTTTTCCTAAAACCCAAGAGGATTTTGGTAAATTCCAGCCCGTCGCCCTACCATAAAATGTTGGAAACCTTTCCCCCACCATTTCACGTTTTGTCTTCGAGAGAATTTCACCTCTAAGACTGCCAGCGCACAGTTGTGAGGAAAATATTTTGACCTCCCTCGCTCTTCGTTTAACAGAAGAAGTCTGACGAAATACCCAAGCAGTCGTTCTCGACATAGTCACGACAGAATGTCCCAGAGTGTTCATTGTTACCCCATCTGGTCTACAAGAGAGCGCTTCAGATCTCGGGGGTTATGATTGTAGAGACGGCAGTTTCTCGGATAGCTTGTATAACGACAGCACAGAAAAGATGCACTAGCTGCCACACTCTCAGCTGCAACTCTTTGCCGTGCAGATGAAAAGTGTCTGGGATAACTACATATTTAAGATTTACATATTCCTATTTTTCTGTCTTTCCTTCTTTCTTTCCGTCGTGAGTTTGCGTGCCTGTTCTTGATGCTTGTCCGTGGTTGCTAACGTCTATGTTTGTCATTACCTACCCCCCCCCTCTCTCTCTCTATCCTTCGCCCCCTCCATCCCCCTTACAGTTTCATTAGTAAATGGTTCATCAGTATGTTACATAATTTTTTTCTACTGTATCTTACATCCCAGAAAGTGCCTCAGTAGTGTGTCTCTTCATTTCCGGAGTTGCATTGGCATTTCTCCACTACATATTCCGTGGCCTACTCTACCTCTGTATCACTCGCCTGTGGGGTTAGGACTCAGACGCAAAATATCAAGTACGCGCTACTGCCATCTATTCCTATGTTTTACAAGATACTGTTTGTTGTGAACGCATTTTTTGTGAAAACTCTTTATAATATCAAGAAAACATACTAGCGTAATCTATAAATGCAACACTTTTTTCATCTGCTACAAGCTGGAGAAGTCTCGAACCCCGGGGTGACGTCACGAAGGGAATCGCCAGAAGAGACACTACTGCCTTTCCTCTGGTTGGGGTCACGATTCTCGGGCAAATCTCGCTGTTATCTCGTTCTGCAGAGGCGGCTGCTAGAGCATGGGACCGCGCAGATTCACTTGGATTTTACCACAGTAGACACAGACTAACATCTGTGTGACGAGTTGATCCCCGCAGGCTTGTAAATAGTGAGAAATTAATCGCACCTGCTATAAATATGCGTAGATTTTTTAAAAAGAAGGAATGCAGTTTGTTTTTGCTCTGAGGTCCATGTGTCCCAGTACCGTTAATTTTCGTGCAAGACTGAAGAGGGGTGACTGGGAAGCACAACACATTTCTCGCTCATCCTTTATTCTCTCGTCCTTATTCCTTCCTGTATTCTCTCGTCCTTATTCCTTCTTGTATTCTCTCGTCCATATTCCTTCCTGTATTCTCTCGTCCATATTCCTTCCTTTATTCTCTCTTCCTTATTCCTTCCTTTATTCTCTCATTCTGATTGCTTCCTTTATTCTCTCGTCCTTATTCCTTCCTGTATTATCTCGTCCTTATCCCTTCTTGTATTCTCTCGTCCTTATTCCTTCCTCTCTAACAGACTCACTGCTTTCGAGCCACCAGTCGACTGTGTCGCCATACAGGTGTCATGTGTGTCTTTACGTACACATCAAAGGCAGCAATGCCACCTGCCAATCAGGCGACTGGATCAGTCTGAGCAAAAAAACAACAACAAAAACAACAAAAACAAAACAACAAAAACGAAAGCACCAAAGAACAAAAACCGTGTTTTATTTCAGAATGAAAAATAGATTGTTTATTTATTCTAAGCAACCAATATCTTTTCCTCTTCATTCTTATTCGCCTATATCTTTGTTTCTTTCTGATGCGCCATTTGTTTCGCATTCCGATTCATCGACATAATAGGTTCTTTCCGACTCGCCTAATTTTTCCATTTTGCGGCCCACTGATTCGCCATTTCTTTTCTCTCAAATATCCTAGTGGCATTGTTTCTTTCCGGATCATCAGTATTTTTTTCTGATTGGTCGTAATGTTTCTGTCATTGTCATCAACACTATGGATTCTTTCCCATTTACCAGTGATTTAAGTCCTTTCTGATTAAGCATTTCTTTCAGATTCCTCGATAGAGTGACTTTTTTGTAACGATTTACCATAAACTGGGTTTTGTCGGATCCATCAGCTGGCTTTGTCAGATACAAACATGGCAGCCATCAAAGACGTATATATAAGTGCACGAAAACCTTTCCGCAAGACCGTTTCCCGAATTTGAAATATGTTTATCCACCCCACATGTCTTTCAGCCGCTGTGTCTGGAGGCCGACAAACTCGCTGTTCACTCTCTCGTGACAGGAGCACCACAGAGAAGGCCTTCTCACCGTCCTGCTGTACACACGCCCACGATGGAAGTCAAACTTCTGCCCGTCAGAAGCAAGTGCTTGAGGTCTACCAGTCTCGGCGATCTGTCAGCTTCTTGAAGACAAACACACCGAGCCCTGTCGAGGGCCTCGTGTCTGAACACCTGTGACAGCGGACTGGTCTTTAAGTCTGGCTCCAGCTCTTATCTGCTTCTGCTCTGGCTCCCTCGCAGGACGCACTCAGCAGAGGTTGGTTTAAAACTCAAAACGATTTCAGAAGCAGAAAATCCATCTGCAACGTATCCTGGTCTACAGATGCTGAAATATAATTCCCTCCCACCCCCCTCCTGACCTATTCCCTGCCACAAAATGAAGACTCAGCAATGTTGGAAAGAGCGGTCTTTTCTGTTTAGCGATGGGCTGGTTCTTGGTTGGTGATTTTGCAACTGACCTGCTACTTGTGACTGTTGTCAATCAGTGTCACGTGTGTCCAGGCACCGATATGTTTAAATAATCGACCGTCGAAGGGGACCGGACTGGTTGGTTTAGTGGATGGAGCACCGAGCTCCTGTGACAATCTTAAGAGCTTCCGCCATGCGTGATCAGTTTGCAGAGTCCATTGAGCATTATGGGTACCCGGATTCATACTACCAACCACATATAACAGCTGTCTATTGCTGTCTTACAAAGGACCTCAGTTTTGATACTAAAAACCATTTAGCAAGACTGCTTCCCAAATTTGAAAGATGTCTTCATAACATCGAGAAAATACGTTTACAGAACATAAAACTGCAGGATATATATATATATATATTGTCTCTTGCATGGCATTCTGGAAAATCTCGAAGCCGGTAGTGACGTCACGAACAGGAGGAACGGCTGAAACATCGGCCCTTCCTGGCGTTGACGTCACAACTCTCGCGCAAATCTCGATGTTATCTCGTCCTGCAGAGGGGGGGGGGGTTACTGCATGGGAATGCGCCCATCGTTGTAGTAGGGACACATACTGACAACTATCTAATGAATTATTCATCGTGGTTAGAGAATATGTAAAACTTTAGTTACAGGTGTGACAAAAACATGCAGTTAGTGATTTTTAAGGACTTCTGTGTGTTCCTGCTTGGATGGCTGTCTGTCGGAATACCTTTAATAACCTCTCTGTGCTGACATTTCGTTGCATTTATGAGCTTGCTGAATATTTCAGTGCGTAATTTAGTAACAAGACCTCACCCATCTCCTCTCCGCATAGCAGGCTCCCATAACGAAACGCAGCACAATTATCCTACCCTTGTCGTACTAGAAACTGGAAATTTGTGCGAGGAAAACAGCGCTTATTTGCCAAAAAAAGAACATATCCAATAACATGACATTTCGAAGTCGGAAATTCCTAAGCTTAAAGAATTCAGTCACTGCAAACGTCCCCTGCCACGTTCACAGCAGACGACATATCATGAAGCAGTGAAAGGTACACAGTTGTGCTTGCTTCCAGAAAAGGCTGATATGACAACTTGATCCAGTTGTGCAGGAGTTTATTTTTTATGTTCAAATTCTACCTTTACGTGGGATTTATTATGTCTCGAGGAGCATAACTGATAGGTGGAAGCATTTTCTGTTAAACAGCCAGCCAGTTTAAGGTTGGACACGCTTTAGCTATTCAACCTTTGACCGCACGCGACTGTACGATCTGCACAAGAACACAGGCGGCCCTCCTCGTGTGCCAGACTTTAGACACTTGCATCGACTGCTGCAGTTCGCATTGCAAGCATCTTACGGAGCAAGAACAGTCTTTTTCCTAACCACGATTATAAATTCGCTACCAGAACCGCTGTTTTGCAGTCTCGACAAATATCCCCAACCAGCGCCACAAAAGCGCGCGCGGGTGAAAGCGGTCACCTGATGTAAGAGGCGGAGTGAGAGGTCACATGGCAAGGGTCAACAGCACCAAGCCCACACGTGCGACTTCAGCGTGTCTGAGCATGCGCAGTCAGTTTGTCATCGCATTCTGACATCAGTTGTCAGTTCAGCTTCTTCCGCGACACGTGGTCTGAAGATCTGCTTTTTGTCAGGAACCGTTTGAACTTAGGTGGGGGTGAGGGGATGGTGTGTGTGTGTGTGTGGAAACGCTTGGGGTGAGGGTGGAGAGAAAAGGGGAGGGGGGCTCTATTAATTTATTTCCAGACGATGTCAAAGCAGCTTAACGTTTGTAAAACACTGGAGATACTGTTAGCAAAGGAAGAAATTGGTCGACACAAAATTGGATAGGATTAAATTAGAAAGTGAAATCTTTATTGTTCAGTATTTCAGCTCACCGCCATAGTACTATTGCATTCATCTTAAGCAGTTTTTAAATTCTGAACTAAAATTTCACTTAGCAGACAAACCAAGAAAACATTTATCCTAATGAAGTATGAATAAAGACTCAGAAAGGTGAAGTATTATCTTACAAAAGAACACCGATAGAAATTAAGGTGTCACCATCTTGCGGTTGTCCGAAGATAACTATCTGCTCTACTGGCTTCAGCTCAGTTAAGTTGCTCTACTGAATTCAGCTCAGTTAAGTTGCTCTACTG
>SMGT01015894.1:0-10464 GCA_004794575.1 Lanistes nyassanus | reverse complement strand
CGTGACAGACTGCAGGGCGAGGCCGGGGGTGGACGAGGCTAATCCGGGACCCACTCATCGATCGGGGCTCCGGTAAGCCAGCAAGGCACCGGCCCCAGTGTCTACGGCGCGGCCCGTCTAGCGTCCTGATCGAGTGGCGAAACAGAAATAGAGGTACCCCGGCGAAATATTCGCTCCAGCCATACATTTCCAAATCTACCCCTGGGATTCTAGGTTTGTTTGTTTGTTTGAGCTTTTCTTGGTTTCAGTGATTATTGATTTACGCGTCAACCAGTGCAAGAATAGATCGACAGAGCCACATCAACTTAAAGAATTTGAGAGAGAGAGAGAAAACGAACTTGAACTCTTTTATTGAATTGGCGTTTGGCCAATTTCAAAGGACCAATCACAAATTAACACGTGAGAACAACACAGTTCGCCATGGATATAGGCACAGAACGGTTCAAGTTATCGAATGATCAAAGCAGTTGGACAAAGCGATGCAACACAGTGCACCACACAGAAGGCTAAAGTGCCCACAACAAAATACACAGACATAATACAATGTGTACTACTGTAAGGTAATCAAAATACCACATGCGTCAAAGAGTATAGTATAGATGCATACAGCAGCATACATGTAGAGTTACAGAGAGAGAGATAGAAGATGCTCCTATATTTAGTACACAAATCACTTTCCCCTTAAAGGCATGTCTTAACCAGAAGAATGTGCATCCTTCCTTGCCGAACTATTCGTTGTATGCATTGTTGTCACTTCGCCGAACTTTGTCAGTGTGTGTATGGCAATCACTTCGCCAAACTTTGTAATTGTATTCATGGCTATCACTTCTTCTTTTTTTTAATGAAGAAATGGCATTAAATCAAATTTGTGCATCATTTTTGACACAAAGAGCTAAAAGCTCATGAGTGGTCTCCATGTCAAACAATCAAAACAAATGGCTATCACTTCGCCGAACTTTGTCAGTATGTGTATGGCAATCACTTCGCCAAACTTTGTAATTATATTCATGGCTATCACCAATTTTTGCCATTATATGCATTGGTATCTTCCAATTCGCCGGCGACGTTATTGCTAACACCCGTGACAAATTGTTAATACCTGTGACGGGCTGTTTGTCATTTTGACTGACGCAGACCTACCTCGCAATGAATCAAACAATAAGTTGCCTGCTGTTAGTCCGATGCCGTTGTGTACTCAGAACGGACCCATCAAAAGGTGCGCTGTCGTGTCGCCGCGGCCCTCACGAGGGAGCTGACAAGAGAGAATGATTGCTTATAGGAGACGGGAGGTGTTTGAGGAAGGGGAGATAAACATCTGAGTGCCAGCGGTTATCGGCCTCCGCGCTGGCTCGTGTGGTATCCGGCTTGTGTGGGTTAAGTTATTGTGCACTTGGCTCGAATGATGGCTTGTAAATTATCACTGGGCCAAACTACTGAAGGAGTGATCGAACACTGTTTGCACGAGTAGCCAGAGGTCAACAAAAGTTGTTTCCAAATTCAAGTATCAGCTTTTATTTGATCCCTGCCTCGCCATCTTCTCTCTCACTCGCTCCCTCTTTCTCCCTTATATTTTTCTTTAAATCCGTGTGGCTCTGTTGATCTTTTCTCTGCCTGTCTGTCTGTCCATCAATTCATTCATTTTCATTACCGTTAGATACATCACGAGAGACATGAACCTATATCGTAATGTTGTACTGCAGTGCGCAAAAATGCTTTCCAACTCATGGGGCAAAATTCACCCCCCCCTCCTCTTACCAAATTTTCAAAACGAAATTACAGATGCAAATTCCATGTTCCGGGCGAAATGAAATCTTTTCTGTGCAAGGGGCGGGGAAGGTGAAAAGAATACAGCTTTGAACTCAGCAGCAGGAAAACGGTCTCTAGACATCTCGTGAGACGGGAGGAAGGGACCGGCTGAAGGGTGACATTTCCAGAAGTCGTGGTTGAGGTAAAAGACGTCAGCAGTTCGCCTTCACGCCTCCCCCCCCCCCACCTCCCGGGGCTCTTCTGATGCGTTATGGGCTTCTCGTAGTTTGATGTTGCTGCTGTTGCTGTTGAAGTAGTGCCAGCGTTTCTTACCAGTTTGTGTGCATGCGCGTGCGTGCTTGCATGGGTTTTGTCTGTACTACAACTGTATTGTACTGCATTATGTTGGTTTTTTTGTATTATAATATACATTAGCTTCTTTGCATTGTATTGCGTTGTGTTGTATTGTAGTGGATTGTATTGCGTTATGTTGTATTGTATTGTATTGTATTGTATTGTATTGTATTGTATTGTATTGTATTGTATTGTATTGTAGATGATTCCTGCTACATCAATTCATCCATATCTACTTGCCCAGATCTGTCGGGGTAGAGATTGATTAAGAGTAACGTGTAATTTAATCCTTTTCGCGGCAGAATTCCAAAACGTGCTGCAGTGTTGTTTAAGAAATACGAGCCTCGTTTGTCCGTTCTTGTGTCTTCGGTTGGGGCTGGAGTAGCCTCTGCAGCAAATAGTTCATGGATGCAGTGCATAAGACTAACGAGTGTATAGCTGCTTTCTTAGAACAAGCAAGCAATTATTGCAGACATCTGTCGTCCTTGACTTCAACGGTCGACACATGCTAAATGATGGTCACTGTGCTCCGCAGAATGTCCTTTCTAGCACTCCCCCCCCCCCCACACACACACACACAGCTTCCCCCCCTCAATTTTTAAAAATGTAAAATGGAGTCATATAAAGTCTGTTAAGAAGATGTTAAGACGAGGCGGTAGAAGATTGAAGCAAGGTTTATGTGAAGAATGAGCTTAGGAGGGGACCCTGGGGTCACAGCGGCTGTCAGTGACCTCGCAAACGACTCGCTCTGTGTACAGAATGTTGATGCATTCCTAAGAGGTCAACGCGGCATCACGCTGGCAAATCTTTGCAGGGAGGGTAAGGGATGGGTAGTTAATCTCGTTCTCGTGCGTTCATCAGTCTGTCACGCGGTCGATCCATCTTGTTAGCCGGCCGGGCCCGTTCTCAGCCAAACTTGGTTGGTTGGTTAGTTGATTGGCTATTTTAGAGGGGAACACTTCCAACTCGCGATAATTTCGCACTATGGGTGGGGGGGGGGGAGGTCTTAGTACTGACCTTTGCTCTGACAAAACACCAACAACGCCAATACCAATAATCTTCGTTGCATAATCCCTGACAGGGGAGGGGGTCTATTTAAAATGTACAAAGCAGTATCCCCCTCCCCCGAAAAAAATCCCACAGTTCACGAAGTTAATAAAAAGGAAGAAAAAGACAAACACCTCCCCCCCCCCTCGGGAGTCACGGCAGGTGGTGGGGGAATTAATAATAGCGTTGGTTGTATCGTATAAGCTCGTACGTGTTGGCAGAGTTTCGCTCAGGCATCGTTTCACTGTGGTAGAAGAGATGATTTTCCCACAAGATGGTGGAGAGATGGGGATGTCTTATCTTTTTTTCAGTATGAACATGCACGTGAGCGATGCTTCAAAGCAACAGCGATGGACCTGCCCTGTGATGTGGGTAAATCAGAATGACGGAGCCCATCATATAGCAGAGACAAAGACACAACAAAACAGCCTAGTTTAATTTGTCCCCCCTCCCCAACCTTTTTTTTTCTTTGAACGTTTCATTTCTCTCTGGCGGAGTGTGCCACCTCTGTTCGTCAATACCTTTAGGAGCGAGTTCATCGCTGTGGTCACGGGGCGGGCAGCGAGAGATGAATGGAGCGACGTCCTAACCAGATATTTGCTCTCCAAAATGGGCGTGTAGGTTACAGGCTTTCCGGAAAAGGGGTCACCGCTGAACTGCGACCTCGTCAAAATGGGATAAAATTGCAAATGTCCGTGCTTGCCTCGCTGAAAAGGATTGCGAACGCGTAACCGGGAGCAATTATTTAAATGAATTTGAGCCGGTTTGTCTTTAAGTACATTGAGAAAATGTTGTTTTGCGTAAGCACACACCATTTTAGCGTCTATCAACATGACCTTTCATCGCTTCGCCAGTTCACCGTGTCAAACACCTCCTATCATTTATGCCTTTTTCGAGCAGAGGTTAAGGTCATCGTTATGTCACCCTGACCGGCAAAGTCAGGAAGATGGAAAAGACTCAAATGAGGGGTGATGGAGAAGTGCAAATATTTGTACAGTTTGGGGATGGAATGCCGTGAAAACGAGCCCATTTGAAGACCGGTGCAAATAACAATTTTTCATTCCCGTTGAACGGTCTAGGGCTAGCGCTGGCAGAGAAGGAGCAGGTCGATAGCTGAGTAGTGTTCACGCCAGTTCATCATCTCTGCTTTGCTTTTGTTTGGGTCATCGGGAGGGAAAAACGGAGAAACGCAGTCGAGATGTTTTAAACAGCCAGCGATTGGATAGCTCGCTCCGTAGGGGTCAGGCCGGAGAGAAGCGCGTGATGGGCGACTTTTGAGACAAACGTCAAACCGTCCTTTTCCCTCTAATTTTTTTTGGCCTTATATCTTGCTGCGCATTTCTAGAAGTACATTTCCCTTCCGAACTTTTCTCTCTTTCTCTTTTTTTTTTAGGAATTAATATTTACAGCTGTCTGATAAAAAATGCTAACAAAGTAGGCAGAGGCAGGGATTGCGAACTAGAAGAGATTTCGATTATAGGGCTAAGATGCTCTAAGTTCCGCATCATCCGGGCAGTTGCTGTGTTGCTGAACCAGTATCGAATTTGATTCTCCCGTCTTCCTCTGCCCCTCCCTCCCCAAAAAGGGAACTTTGATTTAGATTCTGGGCTCCTGCTGGTTTTATCGAAGGTAGGAGACAGAAAGTGGGGTCGGGAATGGGGTCATTGTGCTGGTTACATCGATGGTGTAGTTGCGCAACACTTAGGAAAACAGGAGGGGGGTGGAAAGAGGGGAGAGGAGGGGGTGCGGACGTAGTATGGAACGGCTGAGATAGAAGAAAGGCAGGAGGTGGTGTACGGCGGAAGGAACGCTGTTGTGCAAGCGCGCATGCGTGCGCGTGTAGACGTCTGCTTCCTGTTTGCCAAGGGAAGCACATGAAGTAGGACTGCGTACTGCTGGTACAAGGGCATCGGGAATCCTAAACGCGCGCGCGCACGTGCCGCACATAGACACACAGCAGGCACATGCGTGTTCACACACCCCCCTCCGCCCCCCAACTATTAGCGAATTAGATTCACTTTTGATTTTGTCTGTTGCTTCACTGCTTAATCTTTGTATCAGCCTCTTGATATCTTGTATTCTTTCTCCTGTTTTCCTTCTTTTCGTCCTCTCTCTCTCTCTCTCTCTCTTCGCTTCAATAATAAAACAAGTGACTGCGCGTGGAGTAAAACAATACGGTGACACCAAGGGATCTCAGCCAGGTTAAATACTGACAGGAAGTCGACGTGTTGGGACGCTAGCCCCTCATCAGGACAGAACACACAACACAAACAAATAAATAAATAAGAAAGGAGACTTATCTCTGGATCAGAACGACTGCCGCGTGGAAGATGCGCAAAGGAAACTGGAGGAGATGCTGAGAAGGAATGGCAAGCACAAGGAAAGAGGAAGGGGGGAGAACAATAGAAAAGGACAGGTGGAATGAATATGGAAGTAAAATGAACATAAAGCAAACAACTGAAATACATTAGGACAATCATAAGTATAATAAACTGTTATAAATAAAACTTGTGGTGAAAAAGTTGTGTCTTTCCTTCTTTATCTGTCGGTGTTGTGTGTTTGTTTTGATGAATCGGAGTGCCCTGAAATGTCGACTGTCTGTGTCAGTACTGGTTCAGCTTGTTTAAGCAACGTTTATTCATACGTTTTGTCATATCAATAATATAGTAATGCTGTTTCTATAGGCCCCACAAAGAAGCATAAGCTTAAAACAGTGGCCACCTGCACCTTATTTACAGAAAGAGCGACATAAATGAGGGATTGATGTGCATGTGATATCTATAAGTAGATGGTTCAGTTCCCCTGTTTTCACAATATGTCTTCGTTTCGTCAAATCCCCTCGTTTTTCTTCTCTTCTCTCCATTTCTGTACATCCTTTTCTCCATTTCCTCTGTTCCCTCCCCACTCTGTCTTCTATTATCTTTGCTCTCTCTGTCTTCTCTCTCGCTCTCTCTGTAATTTCCTGATGAAGTAACAGGTCGTTCTCACCCACCCGAAGAATTATAATACGCGATCCGAAAGCACAAGTTGTTATACACAATCACGATTGTCTTTTACATTTCATATGACTTTTATTTCCTGTGAAACCAATTGGCGGAAGCTTCGAGAAGATGTGAATAAGGTGAAACAACTCATCAAGGACCGCAGCGTCCTGAAATTAAGAGAGAGTGAGAGAGAGAGAGAAAAAAAACAAGAATTAATTTGAAACAAGAAATAAATAAATCTGCACAGGACGAGGGTTCGGTTTTAAAGGCGAAAAGAATTTAGAGAAAAGAAGCACACCTGCAGTGCTGCAATAAAGAATAGCATTTTTTCTGATTTGATAAGAAGTGACAACATCGGTTTTATTAAAGATTAACACTTCAACGATCGAAGGATTTTTTTCCCTAGATGAATGGCAGGGGTATCTGTTATAATTCCTTCGCGCTTCGCTGGTCGAAAATAAGAAGCCTTTGTTTAGAAACCCAGAGGTGTGCAGATCTCGATAGACAAACACGCTGTTTTGCTGTATTGTGACTATCGACGAGACGAGAGCAAAACAAATGTTGCGACTGGCGGGCACTCCTTGCTCAGCCAATCAAACGTTCGATCGGCAAAGACATGTTGATGAGGCCGAAAGCTACGTGAAACTAGTTGAGGCTTAGGTAATATAAATAGCATTTCTAATGTGTAACTTACACAAGATGACATTTCTGTCACTAGTTTGTTGATTATTATCCTATGCAACAAACAAAGGGTAAAGCAAAGTCTAGCAAATCTGTCCGCTTAATTTGCTTGCGTCTTCTGAAAGTGTCGTTGTAACGTTTTGCTGGCATCGTTCGCAGAGAAACCCGATTTCAAACGAATCCGTCTGTCGGTAACTTGTCAGTCCTACCTCGCGCGCTCGTCACACATGTCATCTGCTTTGTGATGCACACGACAGCTGACCTATAGTGACACAAGTGCTGTCATTACCTGCACACGCACGCAGGAACGCAAATCCGGCTGTAAGGCGAGACGCCGTGATTGTCATCAGCGCAGGTGATCGGGGGCCGCTAGCACGTGACGTGCGGCGAATGACATCGTTGATGTTGCTTTTCCTTTCAAACATCGGCTGCTGGCGTAACTACAATTCCTCGACCTGGCTGTAGGAGTCGCCTCGCGTACAGAGAATGCTTTTTCAGTCTGTCTGGAACGGAGGACAGGGCGCGGGGCGGAGAACAAAGCTGGGTTGAGAGAGCTACATCCAGGAACTCTTGGAAGTCTCGAGGCGAGTTTAGTCTTTCGTCCTCTGACACACGAACTCGCACTACCCATTGTCTGAAGGACTCTTAAGAAATGCTTTAACTTCTTTCTGAGTTCGGAGTTCCGCGTTTTGAGTTCTGCGGTCGGAATTCTGAGTTCTATATCTCTCTCTCGCACCCATCTCTTCCTCTCTCACATCTCCTCCGATCCTTTTCCACCTAACCACCCCTTCTCTCTCTTGGGGGTAGGGTGGGGGCTGTAGTATAGTACCAACGATTACTTGTCATCGATACATTCCCGGGTTCGGAACCGGCTTTCGGCACGCAAACATGTGTGGCACCTGTTTACAGGCTGGCCTTTAGGTTTTTATTTTTCTCGCGAGTTCTCGGATTTCTCTCTCCGCCCTGTTCTACCCCCTATCCTTCATTGCTGTTTTCCTTCCAGCTGCTCCCTTCGCCAGCCCCATCACCCGTTGTTGCTGACGATGTTAACCACACCAACATCTCTCTCCCGTTACCTCGTTTTCCCTGTCTCTGCTCTTTCCAACACGACAGTTACAGCGACATCTGCTTCCGACTGACACCGTACGTCGTTCCCACGTCATGTGAAGTGCACTGCACAGCAGTCCGGCCCCCGTTTATCTCAGGTGAAGGTAACACGACCCTATCAATGCAGGCGTGAAGATAAGGGGGAGACAACCCAGTCCTTGTGGAAGAAAGCGACAACCCGAAGTGCCTGCAGCTTCGTTTTATTTCTTTCCTGCTATCTTTCCGCTTCTGCTTAGAGATCGACGCTGCATTTTGTTCCGGGAAGAAAGGTGGTAAATTTCAGCTTAAAGTTACGGCTTGTCGCTGTTTATGTTTACCCTGCTGGTCTACAGACTTTCACTGCTGCTCTTCAAACATTCACCTGCGCGGCACGTCAGACAATACCGGGCAATTGTTAGATATTGCTGGGTAGTCGCTCAAGCTCTCTGTTGGGGGGTGGAGGTGGGGAGGGGATGGATAGCTTTTTTGAACAGAGCAGCGAAGGCTGGGGGTAAAAATCCAGCAGTGGCCAAGAACTATATTCTGGGGATAAACATCGTGCAGACTCCATGATCGTCCCCTAGAACAGTAGGCTGCCTTTCCTGACTGGCCATCTTACTGCACCTGTCAGTCTGATGGCCGTTTCAGTGGATAATTTAGTAAAAGTCCCCCCCCCCACACACAAAAAAGTGATAATAACTGGAGTTGCATGTAGTCGCTCTGTAAAAGTCTCCTTCCCTCTTGCACACTTTCTGCTGTTTGGTTTTAGTGAAGGAATGTTATTCGGCCAATTTTATTGTCGCAGGCAAGGGTTCTCTTGCCTGTTAATTGAAGAAGCGTGGTTTTAGAAATTTTCAGAATATTTTAGATTTTGGCAGTGGGGGGTGGGGGTGTGCTCTGAGAAAACTGCTCAGATTTTCATGACAGTAGAATGGTTCAAGTACCTCTTGTTGTACTGACAGTAGAATGGCTTTGTATCAAAGAGAATAAGACCACACGAATACAAAGCTAGTGCAAACACCCCTTCAGACACGCGAAAATAAAAGCGCATTTTACTGTGGTATCGTAATTATCACCGCGTTGTCGTGGGCATAACCTGGGAATTGGATCTCACCCTGATCACCGCCTCTCACAAAGTCGTCAGTCTTTCGTGTACTTCCCGGTTCTTTGTCGTTCCCAGTCGCCCAGTCCCTCTCAGCATTTTACCTCCTTCACCCCTCCTTCCCAAACTCCCTCGTAACTTCCCAGATCCTTCTCGCTGTGCGAGATCCCGTCTCGTCATATTGTGCAGAACTACCCCCCCCCCCCCGGCTGTCGGTTACTGCCTGTTATCACGCTAGCGCTGATGGCCGCTTCAGGTGTGAACAACGTGTGAACTTATCTGTCGATTCCGCCTACAACGGATCGTTGGATCCCAGCTGAGAACACCTCCCCACCCAGTCCCCTTACCGTTCTCGCGTTTCCACCCCATTAGCGGCGTTTGAGGGGTCAGGAGGGCCGACGACGGGTGGGGGAGCAGTCGTTACGCCTCTTCTCCGTTCTGGAGAAGTCATTGTTTTTCTGCGCGATGGCGGAAAGAGTCAGCCTGTCTTTCATGCAGCCTTGAAATTTGACCCGACCAGTTCTCGAAATCACCGGCTGCGTTCGGCTTCGGACACGTTAGCTTAAACGTTTCTCTGCGCATGTGGACGAAATCGGGGGCCTGGACAGCTCGGTCAGTAGAAGCAACGGACTAGCAGATGGAAGGTTGCTGGTTTGAATCCTGGTGTGGCTAAGGATTATTTCCTGGAGTTATACATTGTGCAGACTCCCTTCACCCATCTCCCCACACATTAAACTGTCTGTCCGCACTGGCCATCTTACTGCAGCCATCAGTCTGGTGGTTTTCAGTGCATAGCTTAGTGATAGGACCCCATCCCCCAACCACCCCATAGTGCGAAATCACCGCTAGGTGGAAGCACTGTCCCTCTAAATAACCAACCAAGACGGAACAGGAAAATATCTAACACCAAATCTGAGGCAAACGAAAACGTGGTGTTGTGACGGACTTCCGGGACTCTTGATCTTATAACGTCGTTCTCAAACAAGAACCCTCTTGTAGTGTAGATGACAATGTACTTTATTGTCCAGAAGAACAAACTGTCACGTGTTGGGGTCTGGTGGGTCAAGGAGATTGCACCATAGATTCCAGGTGTGAACCATCCTCGACTCTCAGGCCTAATGAAGGTCTATTATCCCCTTGTTCAAGCCGCCATCTAGCCGCTCACGTCATCACCAGCCCAGGATTAGTTCCCTGTTATACTTATGATCGGGGTTACTGGCCCTAGAAACCAGGGGCAAGGTGTTACATACCCTGGGGCTGCTAGGGTGGGATTCGTGAAGATGTCAGGCTCACCAGGTGTGCGTTAGTTGTTCAGGGAAGATTACGTAGCTGGAGAAAACTAGCGACGCGTAGTGTCGAGCATCAAGAGCTTTGATGTAGCCGCGCGAGGTAAACAACCAGGAACGGGAAGGGGGGGTAGTTGTGTCCACACTAGGTGTCCATTTAGGGGCGTGCTCTAGTAGT
>SMGT01015893.1:190442-202206 GCA_004794575.1 Lanistes nyassanus | reverse complement strand
ATTGGATTCTTGGACAATACCCCCCCCCCCCATCTCCAGGCATTCACTTCACCAGTTATTGGATTCTTGGACAGTACCCCCCCCATCCCCGGTATTCACCTTACCAGTTATTGGATTCCAAATTTGGGGGAGGGGGTGTTGCGTCGCAGTCTGAATGTGACCTTGAGCTATACGAAAAACTCCACCGCCTTGTTCTGTTTCTATAATACCACACACACACACACAAAATAGCTCTGCTGAAATATTACTCAATTATATAAATCACAACTACACTTTATAATCGTTTCGAGTCTCTAATATACTGTTAGAGGTAAGTTACAACTTCCTTTTCAGAGCAGTTTGCGATCTATATTGACGTGTTGGCAGTTTCTATGTTAACAGTGTTGCGTCGGTTATCGTTATGTAAAGAACAATCAGGCTCTCTCATGAAGATACTCGTAAAAGAAAGTAGAATGTTTTAAGTACCTGTTGAAAAGATCCCAGTTTAAGTCACTCATTTCTAAGCCTAATGTAACATTTGTTAGTTTCGTTCTCCACTGTAATAATAAACAAGTATTTATTTAACTTTCGTGACTACATATGTACACCTATACCATCAGGTGCAAAAAAAGCTAGAAGCTTATAAGCCGATTACGCGTTGCATCACACAAGAATAATAAACAATAAAGGTCCTAACAACAGGTGCACTTCTTTCAGACAGATTAATATATCGTTTAAATTCGGAAACTGTGTAGCTTGAATACTTAGCGGCAGCAGGTCCCGGTCTGACGTTGTTTGGGCTATAAAGGAATTTTTATACAGTTTTGTTCTAGCTGAGGGAACACACCTATACAGTTTGTTTTCTTCTATTTTCGGAGGAGATCAATGGCGGAATAATATTTGGTAGGCAGGGGTGGAGAGGACAGACCGTAGATTATTTTAAAATACAGCAGTAATATATGTTTTACGGGTCTCTTTTTACGCTTTTGATGACTAGTCCCTTTCAACACCCCCCCCCTCGCCCAAATAATAAGTCTAATATTGAGAACATTCTAATATAGTTGACTGACCATCTGTTCATCCATACCAGACATCACCATAATCAACAATAGGTAATATCATCCATACCAGACATCACCATAATCAACAATAGGTAATATCATGACATACATAATTTCACATGCTTTCCTGCTGAGCTGATGTGTATGCTGCCTCTAATAACTGATGAGCGTGCGAAGATTTCTTGCCAAGCTCCTGTTGTGATCGTCCCACCTGCAGCTGTTCTGTATGCACCACGACGTGTTTCTGGCGCCCGCGATCAGTAATTTTTCTCCAAATTTAAGTGGGTAAGTTTTCCTTTCACCGCTTTTAGAGGTTTTTTTTCAGTGAATTTCATTTTCCGCATGACCACAGATCTGCCCATTTTCGTATTTTTACATCTAAATTTAAAATTTCTTTCCTGATGTCTGGATTACATAAACCCAAAAATACAGGCCTGCTAGTGTCGTCGGCAAATCTAATGTTAACTGGTTCCTGACCCTTGCTTGTCCTCGTGCAAGCAGAGGCTGCTGCGTTATCCCAACCCCTCCCCCCCCCATAACAATATGCGTGCCATCCGCAGGTAACAGGTAGGATGGTGAGGGGCATTTAGTACAGTTTGGGAGAGGATATGGGACATATGATAGGTCTGGGAACTACACTTGACACGGAGCACGACAGACACTAGGGAGCACAGACACAGCACCTTGAGCCCCGCACTCAGTTAACCATAAACATAGAAGCTATAGTTCCCCACATGCACTGTCCACATGCCATTTGTCGCGGTATTGTCTCTGTCGTGTCTAGGGGTATGGCGCTTATGTGTTTTACTCGTCTGCTCGTTGACTAGAGTTATCACAACATAAAAATGTGTCAAGAAGGGGGAAACTAACACTGCAATCGCTGCCTAATTTAATCAATTTCCAATCGGCTCAAGCCCCCACCCCCTTGCTTGTCACGCGCACAACTTAATAAAAGAGGGCAGCGATAATACACTACTCTATTTATTTACAGTTACAACAGAATATCTCACTACACAAGGAATGATGCTCCAATATACATCTACTGACATGGAGAATAATCACTCTCACTCTCATACATTCATCCCAGCGCTATACGTATCCACGCGCACACGTTATTGACCGGGTTATGAATTTCACCGTACCGATACTTCACTTCGGTAAACACAAGAAAACTTTATCCTTTTCGTGCTAAAACCTCTCTGAATATGACGTCACGTCGACGTCTTAACACACAATCAGATCGACCGACGATCACACAAGAAATAACCGTTTCTACAAACCGACAAATCAACAAGTTTGATTTACTATCGTCTAAGTTTGTTCCTCTAACTTTGAGGTACGGTCGTGTCCTACACTGTACGTAAACTCACTTTCACGATGCTGGATAGGAATACCGCAGACGCCACGTCTCTCAGCTCCACAATCACAACACCGGTCCAAAATGCCCAAGTTCCTTTCCTGACTAGTAAGAGTCACCCCTGTTGCAGAAGCACTGCTGGTTCTCTGTCCCCGTCGTGGATAATGCCTGCACTCGTCTGTAATACCTTCGTCCTTCAGCATACGGCAATCGGCATACGGCAATCGGCAATCGGCAATCGGCAACTGGCAATCGGCACTCGGCAATCGGCATTTCACATTTCGGCCCTTAACATTTGCGGTCGGGCGCCTATATAGCCCTGAGCGCGGACTTGCCAGAACAACGCGAATGGTCTTTCTACCCGTTCTAGGTGGTAGGCTGTAGCCCGGAGTGTTATTCGCCCCCACCTCGCAGCCGACCCCCTCTCAGGGTGACGGGTCAACCGAGGGACGGGGTGCGGGTTCCCCTCGCTCTCAGCCGGCTACCTTCCCCGCTCCACCGCGCGGTCTCTCCTGGCTGTTTTGTCGAGCCAATTGGGTCGCCCGTAACAATTTGCTCTACCTCCTGATTGGGTAGGTAACTAGACGCCGGAAAAATCATAACACCATTCACACGCACATCTGCACATACAGAGCGTGGGAAGTTAACAGTGAATACATAGGTATATAAACCCTAGTGGGAATTAATAGAGAGAGGAGTAGACAGGCTGATGAAGCAGGATAGTCTGAGAGATATGGAGATCTATTAAGTTTGTAAGCCGGCCGCCATTCGGAATTACATCTGCTGAAGAATAAGAGAACTGAACTACAACCAAAGTATTTGTATTTGTGGTGCCGTGAACTCGTTCTGAATGATATTACATTCTGGTGTCGTGACGTCTTCTACACTTCATAACTCTACATTCGCGCGGCCTGCTGGACATACGACCGTCTACCTGCTGTCGACCTTTTCTTAAATGTTATATCTGGTGCCGATGACCTTTTTAATATTATACCCCCCCCCCCCCAGTAGTCCAGGATCTGTCTGTTCATGTTCAGATCTACTGTTTCGTACTGATCGCTCTCCAGTTTTAAAGGAAAGAAACTCTAACGGAAAGTTCCTCCCTCTTCTGGGAAAGATCAAGAACACATGGCAATGTTTGAAAATAGTGAATCTCCGCAACACTGAAAACCCGACTTTTTATCGGCTTGAAACTTAAAATCATCTTAATATTAGAGATAGGTGTGTACAAATATTTCGATAGACATGGTCTCCACATTACCATTTATATCTACTAATTTCTGCAAAACGCTGGTATAAGGCTTGTCGAGGCTTTTCTAGCATAACCACTAGTCCACTGTAACTTTTCACTTTTCCTCACGTGTCCGGAGGAAAGAGGCGAGAAGTTGCTAGACAGGAAGGGAGAGATCAGTCTACAACATGGGTCGTCTCTAGAAATATAATATTTTCCCTACTTTCCTATAGTTTTTGATAAAATCAAATCTCAAAATTAAAGTCAAAATTCAAATTGAAATAGATCAGAGCTCTAAAATATTTGGCTGCATATTTAGGGGGGGGGGGCCTACAAGGGATGGGCACCAAGCTTTGTCGCAAGTCGTCAAGATTCAAAACGACCAGGGACAAGGCAAGTCGCATTGTTAAAGTGAGTGTAGCGAATACATCTGTCGTAGTTTGTTAAAAAGTGAGTGTAGCGAATATATGTCTGTCGTAGTTTGTCGCAAAAGTGTGGCAAAAGCGGCTCGCTTAATTATTTTATACTTTTAGGGCAGGATTTCTCATAGCATCTGAGGTATGGATTTATATACAGCAGAAGCACCCAGTGTAAATTATCCGCCACTGGATAGGGAACATGCGTGCGCCGAGACACACACACGCACGCGCGCACGCGCGCACACACACACACATGCGGCCCGCGGATGGTTAAAGAAACAGAAGTGGCCCAGTTTTCCCAAAAATGTTGACCACACTTGGTCTATTGTTTCTGACTGTATCACCACGCATGCCCACTCGCCGATGAGGATCGAACAGCGCCAGTACTGGAGCGCTGGTTGTGCCAGGGTTAATAAAACCAGGGTACGATCTTGGCCCGCATGGAACTGATTTGTGCGAACTAAGAGAAATGATGTCGACATAGGCATGCGAGAAATATGCTGTGTTCAGAGCAGGATAAACGAGGAGGATAAACAACTTAGGCCAGAGTATTTCTTTATCTCATATTTTAAAAGATCTGCTGTTTGGAACCTGGTGCCGTTTGCGTGCACAATTGCTTTGAATCTATATTACCACTGCCAGTACTATTTAAATCTGTTCACAATTGCTCACTTACAGAATTAACTTACCCAGCATCAGTGTAAATAACCCAACATTGGTTCACTGATTTATCGTGGCTTGATTCGGAATCACGAGTTCCTATAATAAATTCCTATAAATATTTCCTTTATATTCTGCCTACAACTACAAGCGATCGACATGATTTGCTATAGTGTCTGCTACTGATCGGTGATTTTTATTCCACTGATTCTGATCGACAGTTTGTTACGGCGTCAGGTAGATAGATCATAAGGAGTATGAACAATAATGACGAGATCATAAGGAGTATGAGCAATAATAACAATTACTAGTAATCAAAACAGAACATTTAAAGAACGAAAACGAAGAATCTAACATATCAATGCCTCGTGTTTTCACTGTGTTCTTTATCAAGTTCAAGTTCAAATTTCTTTATTCTTTTACCCTCGGGGGGTATTCAGAAAGAAAGAAGAAAAATTGTCAAAAAACAATCGCGATCCCTGTCGTTGAGCTGGACAGAAGGCTTCTTCTCACCATTCCGGGAAGCTAATGTCTCAAACACAAAATATAATGGATTTAAATCTTTTCCTCCGTCTTCTATTTCCTCAAAATATGAACAACCCGATAATGAGTCGCGCGATGATTCTCAAGAACTCAATGTAAAAAGCTACACTCTGGTCTAGACTAAACAACAGTACGCCTAGCTTGCTCCTTCTCGAGATGACGTCACTTCCGCTGCTGTGCTCCCTACTAAACTTTCCGGCAATCTCCGGCGCGGGGACTATCCGTAAGCTACACTTTAAGCAAGACACGATTTGACAGCACAAGCTAGACCATTTACCCCTAGGCTTACTATGCAGTTGTCTATCACTGTCGGACCACCTCAAATCTCTTTTTCGGACTCTGTCAGAAATCTGGGCTTTTTCATGGACTCCGCTCTCTCGATAAAACCCCCCAACATTTTACTAAAGTTTGACAGATCTGTTATTTTGAACTAAGGAGGGTTGGTTCACACTTTCTTCCTGTCCGTCGACCGTGGCTGACCAGCGTCTCTGTCAGTTAAGTGACCATTTCATTTATTTGTTATTTGTTTGTGTCCTTCCCAAAAAGGGGCCACGTCGACCTCTTGTCTAAGTCCCGCTTGGTCAAATTCTCTCTGTTCTTGCCTAGGATTGGTTCTATCAGAAAAAAATTTTTCCGTTAAAGCCACCAAGACCCTTGTCGTGTCCTGTATTCTCTCTACGTTAGACAACTGCAACTCACTTCTCGTCGGGTGCCGGGATACTATTCTCCGACCCCTCTAGAAAGTTCAGAACTCGGCAGCGCGCATTATTCTTCAAGCGTGTTACCGTGACCCGACTACTCCCCTTTAAAGAAACTTCACTAGTTTCCTGTCTCTAAACGAATCAAGTTCAACACTGCGTGTATCTGTGACAACATTCTGACAGGAGCTACCCCATCCTACTTGTCTGATCTGATTTCTCTATACACTCCATCTGTTACAACATTCTGACAGGAGTCGCCCCATCCTACTTGTCTAATCTGATTTCTCTACACACTCCATCTGTTACAACATTCTGACAGGAACCACCCCATCCTACTTTTCTAATCTGATTTCTCTACACACTCCATCTGTTACAACATTCTGACAGGAACCTCCCCATCCTACTTGTCTGATCTGATTTCTCTATACACTCCATCTCATCCACTTCTCTCTTCCTCCGATTCACGTCTTTTCCAACAAAAACACTTCAAACGCAAGTCACATGGACTCCGCTGTTTTTCCATCTACGGCCCTTAATTAAGTTTGGAACTCCCTGTCCTATCACATCCGACACTCTCCTTTACAGGTGGCAGTATGTACCGGAATACCAGTAAATACCAGTAGCGGTCTTAAAAGGGTATGGTATGCCGGTACGGGTCTTCGTACTGGTATACACCGCAAGGGAGTTAATGAGATTACTAAATAATCTTTATTAATTAAAGTATAGCTAATGCTCGGAAACAGCGATTACAACTATACGAGAGATTATCTCTTACAGCAAACACGATTACAATTAATTCCATTTGAATGATAACGGATTTGTAACCCTAAAATTAGCGGGAGGACGGCCGTCTCCCATGCTAACAGCTGCGCTCAACACTTGAGACTTACACTAGAACATCGAACTTTTCACTAAAAAATAACTGCGGTGATTTCAAGCAGTCCGAAAACTTCCTGACAACAGAACAAAGTTGCCGGTGGAGCTGAGCCTAAAGAAGAACATTTTTATTAGGGTGAGCACCTATGGTGTGTTTTCTTCTTTGAGCAGCATAAACTGATCAATCAAGCAGATAAGGACAATATTAGACTGACATGAAATACTAACCCTTATTGCATACATTATTAACTGATGGCAGCAGTACATCACAGCAAGTTAGGAAATAAGAAACTCTTAAGGAAAATCATATCAAAACCCAGTCAGTAACACACACGAGTAAATAATTATGAAAATAAAGTGACACTATATGCTGATACATTCCAAGTCTGCTAATTGCTGGGGACAGAGTCAGTTGTGGCAATGTTCAATTATTATCTCCCACGTACATATGCTGTATACTTTGCTGTGTCGTTTTGAATTCTACATGTCTGTCCTGGATTAAGAATAAACCTTGCCTTAATTTCGAAACTGTGGAAGACCATCGAGAATCTTTTCATTTATAGCAACCTTTTGGGTTTTAAAAAACCAAGAGTAACACGAATATAGAAGAAAAAGCTGCTGTTTGTCGTATAGACGGACTTGTCATCAAATTACCAGGTGACATAACCGATCCGATGCTGTTGGGTTCTGCTTGTAAAGACGTGCAAAAATATTCATTTATTTTTTCCGTTTGCTTTGATTAACGTTCAAACGCCCAGTTTAAGAAAACAGCAGTAAAATTCTTCTGTCTGGTCATTTCACCCATCAACCAAGTGCCTAGAAACTAAATAAAGTACTGAACACAAAATTTAAAAAATGAACTTTATGCAGCGAGGAAAAACTCCGGTTCAAACAGTGTTATTTCAAACAGTGTTATTTCAAACAGTGTTATTTCAAACAGCGTTATTTCAAACAGTATTATTTCAAACAGTGTTATTTCAAACAGCGTTATTTCAAACAGTGTTATTTCAAACAGTGTTATTTCAAACAGCGTTATTTCAAACCGTGTTATTTCAAACAGTGTTATTTCAAACAGTGTTATTTCAAACAGCGTTATTTCGAACGGCATTATTTCAAACAGTGTTATTTCAAACAGTGTTATTTCAAACAGTGTTATTTCAAACAGTGTTATTTCAAACAGTGTTATTTCAAACAGCGTTATTTCGAACGGCGTTATTTCAAACAGTGTTATTTCAAACAGTGTTATTTCAAACAGTGTTATTTCAAACAGCGTTATTTCAAACAGCGTTATTTCAAACAGTGTTATTTCAAACAGTGTTATTTCAAACAGTGTTATTTCAAACAGCGTTATTTCAAACAGTGTTATTTCAAACAGTGTTATTTCAAACAGTGTTATTTCAAACAGCGTTATTTCGAACAGCGTTATTTCGAACAGTGTTATTTCAAACAGTGTTATTTCAAACAGCGTTATTTCAAACAGCGTTATTTCAAACAGTGTTATTTCGAACAGCGTTATTTCGAACAGTGTTATTTCGAACAGTGTTATTTCAAACAGTGTTATTTCAAACAGCGTTATTTCAAACAGTGTTATTTCAAACAGTGTTATTTCAAACAGCGTTATTTCAAACAGTGTTATTTCAAACAGCGTTATTTCAAACAGTGTTATTTCAAACAGCGTTATTTCAAACAGTGTTATTTCAAACAGCGTTATTTCCGTGTCTTGCCTTTCGTTTACCCGTTTGTTCCGCGGGTTTTTATCGACATTATTTTAGTAGATGCTTAGATTTATTGTATTGCATTGTACTTTGTTAAAGGCACCCGGGGTAAATAAACGAAACGAGGCTTGTTTTACAAGACCTGTAGCGGCTTTATGTTTATTTGAATCTTGCTCATAATACTTCGACAGTTAAACATTTCGCAATGGCCGGAGTCCAGTTCCTGAAATATGTAACAGAAACCAGACATATTTTACTTTTGTACAAATTATGGCTGCAGTTCCCACACACGTGTAGAAAACTGATGATTTGAGGTTGAAAAAAATCTGCAAATTCCTCTACATGCACGCGGTAACTATCGAGGTATGCACATGTTGAATAAATTCTTTAAAACGATGTCTGAAAGAGAGAGGGGGGGAAAAGAGACAGTGCATGCGTGTGAGAGGGGAGAGGACAGTTTAAACTGTACTCACAATTCCCTCTCTCCGTCTTTCTCTCTCACACACAATGTTTATGAACTTCTTCCAGCGAAGAATGAATTCAATGAATGCTGTGAACAGTTACCAATTAAAAACATCAGAAATGAGGGACGTCATTATTTCACAAAAACAATAGGGAAGGGGCCCACCAAGTCTAAGTGCAGTCATCAGCTGCATGACGTATTGTTTGGATGTTTTGCGCGAGCCGAATAAACAATGTATTACATGTCCTGTTTGCAGGTCTTGCACGAGCCGAATACACTATGTATTACATGTCCTGTTTGCAGGTCTTGCACGAGCCGAATACACAATGTATTACATGCCATGTTTGCAGGTCTTGCACGAGCCGAATACACAATGTATTGCGTGTTATGTTTCGCAAGAAAATTATGAAACTTATGATGCTAGACACTTATGGCGCTGAGGTGTGAAAAGAGCAATTCCACCACATTTAGCTGACACAAAGAGACACAACAGCGCGATACATTTCCCAGACACATTGGATCCAACACTACCAATGGCTGACACGGTTCATGACAATGACAAGAGAGAAAACAAGAAATTAACAATTAACAATAATTAACAAGCAATGATGTATTAAGATTAATTAAGACAGTTGTTCCATCATTAAATAGGACGAGGGCCAGTCTGAAAGTCCGTAGAATCCAGGAAACTAAAGACATAGAGACAATCCAGTTATGAAAGTTTTTGGAAGAAACCTCCATGACCGTCAGTACAACTTGCCTTCCTCTCGAAGAAGCTGTTCCAGGATATAGACCACGTGACCCTCAAGGCCCTCATAAGGCTCGGCGTCCTGTATACGGTACTAAATTTATTCCCGGATAGCGGATTTTCCTGCCTTTGAAAACAGTTTTTTGCCGAACTTGGAACTAGCTATACCGCTCCTGGGACGGCCGAATAACTTAATTACTACCGAATAACGAGGAGGAAATAAGCTATTTGCTTTTCGTGCATGGGAAATTTAAGGAACTTTCCTGTTATGGGGGCTATTCTGAAATAAGTAAACTATTCGGGTTCCTTTCATATGTGGGCAGGACTGTCAAACCATGTTCCGCGTAGCTCCTTACTGACATGTGGGAACAGGAAGACGTCGCAGGAGGGAAGAGGTCTGGAGAATCTGGTGGACGGGATAACTCTCTGGGATAACTCTCTCGTTGCAAAACCAGTGTGGGGTGAAGTGTTGTCACAATGCAGGACCAGTCCAAAAAGACCAATGTTTGGATGGAGCTTACACCAAGCCTTAAAGACTTTGGCCGAACAGTGATGGACTTACCAGTCAGAGGTGACTGTACGTCTTCCCTTAAGAGAAACAGTGCCAACATGCAACATGCGTGGTAACAAGCAACATGCGTGGTAACATGCAACATGCGTGGTAACAAGCAACATGCGTGGTAACAAGCAACATGCGTGGTAACAAGCAACATGCCTGGCAACAAGCAGCATGCGTGGTAACAAGCAACATGTGTGGCAACAAGCGAAGAAAGCAGCCAGCATTTGTTTCCTTCTGCTTCTTCTGAATCTGTAGGGAGAAGGGTTCACCGGCAGACACCCAGACAGAGCTCTGTTGCTTCGCTTCTGGATCGAGCTGGTACACCCACGTTTCGTCACTAGTGACCATCTGCCATGTTGAATTTGACCGTCCACTGTTGAATTTCTCCGGCATTTTCTGGCGCGACGACCCCACCCGTCTTCTGGTCCTCACTCAAATCATGGGGTACCTAACGCGCGCACGTCAAGATGGCGATGCAAGTTGTGCCCCCTGCTGCTCTTCCAACGGCAACGACCTCTTCAATCTCTGTGAGAGTGATTCGTGGATCTTTCCTAGTCAGTTTCTCTGAGGTAACGGCATTAACAGGCCGACAAAAATGAGAAACGTCTTGCAAGGTCCTTTGGCCTGCTTCGACTCACTGTACCACACGTACACGCTGGCTTTGCATGGGGTAATCGTGTCGGAAGTGTTGACCAAAGTTTCATAGGAATCGGTTACTGTTAACCCTTTTTGAAATCATAACAAATCGTGGCTCAAAAGTCACGATTCCTAAGCTCCATCATGCAGTTTGTAATATTCTTTGGACACAGTCTTCAAGAATTGTTTCTGCTAGTGCTTGAAATCTGACGTCAACATCAGCGAAAGGCCATTCTACGATTTCTTGATTAGATGCTTATGTCATGGTGTCACGAGTCTGGAATCTACGGACTTTCAGACTGGGCCTCGTTAATGTTCAGTCTGGCTTAGTTTCTGGAAGGTTACGGGTTTTTAATTGTAAACGTCCCATCTCAAGGTTGTTGTGCATTAGTTTCAGGGCAATTCAGTAAAATTACATTTCAGATGTTTTATAATACTGTTAATTTCAAGAACTTTCTGTTTGGAGTCTAGATGTTAGCATTTTATTATTTACCTCGGAGGGTAATTTGTTTCAGAACAGGACAGAAAGTAAGGGTTTACTATGCTGGTAGGTACCCGAAAATAGACAAGGATTCAGTGTGAAAATCAACCGAGACTGCATTTGAAACCAGTGGCCAGAATTTCATCACTTGATTTTGTCATCGAGCGATCTTACTGCATCATTCTTTACTTTCGTTGTTAAAGCCGACATCTAAGTTGCATTTTAACAGGTTGTTCTGTCCAGCCTATGCGCCACATCTACTGAAGCTAAGTCTTTTTCTTCTGTTTTCGTTGTTGTCGTTTTTTCGTCGTTTTTGTGTCGTCCTGATGAAGGGG
>SMGT01015893.1:176957-190407 GCA_004794575.1 Lanistes nyassanus | reverse complement strand
GTCATGTCTTAGCTTGGTCCAGTTCCCTTGTTTTAAATTTAAGATAGATTTTACTCCAAGCGGCAGTCACCTGTTTTTCTTGCACTAATTTTGTGTTTCACAAAATATTAATAGCGTACGGAACGTTTCAAACACTAAGTTAAGTTTACTAACAGGCCATTGGTAGCCTTTCCTAACTACAATCTCAACATTCATTTATACCTTCAAGTTAATTTATCACTTGGAGTTAATTTATCACTTCAACTTAATTTATCACTTCAACTTAATTTATCACTTCAAGTTAATTTATCACGTTAAGTTAATGTATCACTTCAAGTTAATTCATCACTTTAAATTAACTTCAAGTTAATTTATTGCTTTAAGTTAACTTCAAGTTAATTTATCACTTTAAGTTAATTTATCACTTTAAGTTAATTTATCACTTTAAGTTAATTTATCGCTTTAAGTTAATTTCAAGTTAATAAATCACTTTAAGTTAACTTCAAGTTAATTTATCATTTCAAGTTAATTTATCACTTCAAGGTAATTCATCATGTTAAGTTAATTTATCACTTCAACTTAATTTATCACTTCAAGTTAATTTATCACTTCAAGTTAATTTATCACTTCAAGTTAATTTATCACGTTAAGTTAATTTATCACTTTAATTTAACTTCAAGTTAATTTATTGCTTTAAGTTAACTTCAAGTTAATTTATCACTTTAAGTTAATTTATCACTTTAAGTTAATTTATCACTTCAAGTTAACTTCAAGTTAATTTATCACTTTAAGTTAATTTCAAGTTAATTTATCACTTCAACTTAATCTATCACTTCAAGTCAATTCATCATGTTAAGTTAATTTATCACTTCAAGTTAATTTATCACTTTAAGTTAATTTCAAGTTAATCAATCACTTCAAGTTAATTCATTATGTTAAGTTAATTTATCACTTCAAGTTAATTTATCACTTTAAGTTAATTTATCACTTCAAGTTAATTTATCAATTTAAGTTAAATTATCACTTTAAGTTAAATTATCACTTTAAGTTAATTTATCACTTCAAGTTAATTTCAAGTTAATTTATCACTTCAAGTTAATTCATCATGTTAAGTTAATTTATCACATTAAGTTAATTTATCACTTCAAGTTAATTTATCAATTTAAGTTAACTTTAAGCTAATTTATCACTTTAATTTATCACTTTAAGTTAATTTTAAGTTATTTATCACTTTAAGTTAACTTCAAGTTAACTTCAAGTTAATTTATCACTTTAAGTTAATTTATCAATTTAAGTTAATTTTATTATCAATTTTGAAGCCTATATTATATACTGTCACCTGCTAACGGTGCCCAACACATCCTGGTCTTATTGCCAGTCCCATACATTCCTCGCAACTGTTGCTGCCGGCTCTTCCCGAAGTCGTATACCTGACGAAACTGTTCACCTATGGAATGACAGACCAGTCTTGTCTTGTTGGTCCCCACCACCTTCCCCAGCTGCTCCTGTCTCCCGAATCATTCAGTTGCCATTGGATACAGCCAGGCCCAACGCCGTTATGCACTCTAAATGCTGACACCAACTTGCTCAGTGACCAAACGTGATAACGTGTTCTACTGTCTGTCGGCAGCTTTGAAAGAACTAGCTTCTCGTCGACATCTGGGCCCTCCTACGGTCCGGTGCATGCCTGTCCGTCTCAATTCGTCCAGGGGTGTCGCTGGCAATGGACTTCAGTCCTATTCTGTCGTGCATGAGCTGTGTTTCAGGGTCGTGGCTGGGGTTTTTTTCCAGGGTACCTGCATGTCAAAATCATGCCCCATGCATAAGCCGTGCAGTACTTACCACCATTCCCCCTTGCTGCCCTGGCTCGGTTCAACAGACTGCTGGTCCTCGGCCTGTCGTCTGCTCCTTGGTTCATGTTCCTTCCCCTCCCGACTCCTCTAATCTCATTTGCAGGCACACTAACCCCTTGCAGGTTCACTGCTAATTTGCATCCACACTAAGCCCTCGCGAGTTCACTGCTTAAGTTAACGATCCTGCAAACGACAACTGGCAGAATTTAGAGATCCCGACCATGAAGTGATCTACTCGGGCTATGAACTCTGTCTCAACATGACACTTCCCCCTGCCCGGAACTAACTAATCTAGTCTCCGCAGGCAAGAGAGCTCCGGAAGAGTGAGTGAGTTAGGTGCCCTGAGTGCGCCCATATGTACTTCGATGGCACAGAAATTCTTTTCGTCATGAATTGTCGTGATCTTTGAAATTTCGGATCAGATACTGTGTCACAGCAAAACAAGTTAGCAGTGCGTGGGCAAATATCTCCTAGCTTCTTAATTCAGGCTAATATTAACACCACATCCGGTCGATTTGACCACATTGAAGATTAAACAAAAATCAAAATAAACTCAATGATCGCCTCGTTTAGTTTGAAGACTTTGGCATGACAGCCAGTGGGCGTAACAAGGTCTTGGGTAAGCAGTGCACTTGTGTGTTTCTCTAAAACGTGCTGGCTGACATTTAGTCCCGTGTAACACAGCTGTGTGTTTCTATGTGCTTTCTGACCTTTAGTCCCGTGTAACATACAGTTGTGTTTAGTGTGTTTGTTGACATTTAGTCCCGTGTAACATACAGTTGTGTTTAGTGTGCTTTCTGACATTTAGTCCCGTGCAACATACAGGGGAATTAATCTTGTCATACAGACAGTGGCTGGCTGGTATAGACTAGTGTCGCATGGTGCAGTCAACTTGCCGCCCATGTTCCAAATAGACTGGAAAACGTGGCGGGAGCAAAGACAGGACATCTCACACACTCACGCAGTCACTCAAGTACACAGACATTTATTTCTGACGGTACGTTAGCTGTAGTGAGTTTTGTAGCAAACATAAAAATATTAGCGGGGGTGGGGGTGTTTGTGCATGCGTCTGGATGGTTGTGCGCGCAACTGCATGAGAGAGAAATTTATTTCAAGGTAAGTGGAAATATGTGTACAGACAAGGAGCAACACTGTGCTGCCTATGGTACAGCGCAGAATAATTATATCCGCATTGTCATGGGAGATAATTGTGTAGTCGTGTATACAATCTCTATTTCTAGTTACTATACGTGTAACAAGCAATTATATGCCAAGTTAATACATCCAGGCACACATTTCTCTTTATCGTTTTTTTCTTGCTGTTTCGGTCGGGAGGAGATGGAGGATATGACATGATGCCAGGAAAGTCCCAGAAAGCGCCTTCGAATCAGGTTTTGCAGAAATGGTCTAATGCCTTCAGACTGACTGCGACCTGGACATCTGCTGGGGGGAGGGGGTTGTTATAGATCTGATAGACTAGTGAGCTTGCGTGAGTGGTCGAGTGAGTGAGTGGGTGGTCGAGCCTGGGTGAGTGAGTGGAATGGAGTCAGTGAGAGAGAGAAGGAGGGAGCAGGGGACGGAAGAGAGGGAGTGGCTGGGTTGGTTTAAGTGGGTGGATGGCCGACTCACTCAGCGGGTCAGTGAGCGAGCTTTTACCTGTAGCTTCTATAGAGAATCACGGTAGATTATCCGCAGATTTGTTCAAATGTTGTGTAAACGGCATGCTGATAATCGCCATTTACTTCGGTATTTCAAAGTCTCTCTTTGTGCAGTGTAACGTGAATTACAGGTGGGTTTTAAATGTGTAGCTGCACATGTATGGCACGTGTGCACAAACAAAACCGGCTTCTTGGAATTGTTTAGAATTTCTTCAGAGAAATTACATGCCACCACAACTAGTGATCAACACAACCTAAATATATCGTATTGAGATTTTTAAAAATCTTTGGACAAAAGCTTCTGCCGTCCAATGATTCAGATTCCTGAAGACTATCAAACTTGTAAAGGTAAAGATTAACAAGCTTACCTGTTTCCAGACTGGCTGTTTTCCCTCCAGGTGATATGCAGTAATTTCCATTATGTCAGTATCTCCACACGCCGCATGTATATATAGACTACAATACAGGTAGAGTGTATTTTTAGGTTCCTTGATTTCCACAACAGCATGTCCCTGGATTTGGTCTGGCGTGTGCATTCAGCTGCAGAGACGAAGGTTTAAGTCCAGGAAGCTGGTAAGCCTCTATCGATTCCCTAATGACCAGCGAGTCGCGCGCACCGACTCATTCTATTGGCTGAACGTGACTCTACAGCTGGGCCATCGCCAGGGTTTGGCAGATTTAGGCTTGGTAACAGAACACATCGCGATATTCTGTGCAGTGACGTGTGCAGCCTTACGGCCCTTAAGATGTACCAGACATTTTCAACTGATTTGTTACTCGCGATCGTGGGTGGGTTAGGAGGAGGGTTGAATCAAGACAAATGGGGGCTTAGAGTTAGTGAGGTGTTGCAACAGTCTCTGTAAGAACCTTTGCCTACAGATAACAGATGCACAGGTAACGTGGTTTCTGAAAGACCTTGAAGACAAACATTACAGCATTCTCTTTCGCTGTTTTTTGGTATGTGTATGTCCACCAACTGTGACACAAAGATTAATCGAGAAACGTCTGCTCTCAGCTCTGAAGGGAATGTTTTCAGTGCATTACGCTCACCTCTCCACAAGCGACTTCCTAGTTTTAGCAGCCTGTGACCAATCAGTGGTTTCTCTTCAGGAAAACGCCAGTGTTCAGCGCCCCTTCCTGATTGCCGTATAAGGAAATCTCACTATCTCCTACACCTTTATGAATGGACAAGTCTCTCGACACGCCAAGGAGCGGTCATCGAACGATAACCCGCGTCGTTTACCTGCTCACGAAGCTTCACCATTACATAACGATTACTCATCGCAGTAACCGAGTACAGGTATAGAAACCTATCGGTACACGAAGCCGCCATTTGTTTCCATCCAGTCATGCATGTCGTTAAATATTGCAGTCTGTTAGTTCGAGGTTCTGAGAAACGGTGACAGGGAAAATCGTTGTCAACGAGAGTGTTAGCAAGTGGACTTTTTCTCATCCAGCCCTTGCCGTGCACAGAGAAGCTCTATCAATATAGAGGAACTGCTCTACAATGAGAGGGGGTGGGGACAGAGAGAGAGACAAAGAGAAAGTAGACAGCGAGAGAGAGAGAGCAAGAGAGGGAGAGAGACAGCGAGAGAGGAAGACAGCAAGAGAGGGAGAGAGAGACAGAGAGAGAGACAGCAAGAGAGAGGGAGAGAGAGACAGCGAGAGCGGGAGACAAAGAGAGAGAGAGGGAGAATACTAGGGAAAGCCCCTTGCTCTCCTTCCGTGGTCGACCAGAAGCTGTTTACAGCCTCGCATCCGGTTGTTCAGTGAATATCCCGTGTAACAGTTGCACAACACCAACCACTGACCATAATGCGTGCGTGCGTGGGTGCATAACGGAAAGTATGCAGGTGTCCGTTACAAAAGTAATGGATCATATGACGTATGTGTGTATACAGTCTAGTGTTCGTGCTTGTACGAAAGGTGCATGGCTGCATCTATAGGGTCTAAAGCGGTGCCCCCACCCCCCCAAATCCAACGCCTCACGCTTCCTCTCATTCCGTCCTGCAGACGACCGGGTCCTTCGCCACTTAGAGAGAAGCTAGTAAACTCCACTGGCAGTTGTGGTGTACAATGCTGTGAGTGTGATGTACAACATAATGATTGTGGTGTACAGCGCTGTGTGATGTACAACGTAATGATTGTGGTGTACAGTGCGGTGTGATGTACAATGTAATGATTGTGGTGTACAATGCTGTGAGTGTGATGTGCAACGCAATGATTGTGGCATACAATGCTTTGAGTGCGATGTACAACGCAATGATTGTGGTGCACAGTTCTGTGATTGCGCTGTACAACACTGCGAGTGTGGTGTACAATGCAATGATTGTGATATACAGCGCTGTGATTGGGCTGTATACACTGAGTGTAGCGTACAGCGACGTGATTGTTGTGTACAACGCTCTGACCGTGTGTACAACGCTGTGAGTGTGATATGCAGTGCTGTGAAAGCTGTGTGCAGTGCTGTGAGTATGACGTGCAGCCGTGCGATTACGGTACGCGATAATGTGAACGTGCTAGTCAACACTGCTGTTGAGACGATATTGCGACTGCTCCTTTTCCTACATCTATGTTTACAGACTGTTCTTTTTCCTACCTCCATGTTTACAGACTGCTCCTTTTCCTACCTCTGTGTTTACAGACAGTTCCTTTTCCTACCTCTGTGTTTACAGACAGCTCCTTTTCCTACCTCTGTGTTTATAGACTTTTCCTTTTCCTACCTCTGTGTTTATCGACTGGTCCTTTTCCTACCTCTGTGTTTATAGACTGCTCCTTTTCCTACCTCTGTGTTTACAGACAGTTCCTTTTCCTACCTCTGTGTTTACAGAATGTTCCTTTTCCTACCTCTATGTTTACAGACTGTTCCTTTTCCTACCTCTGTGTTTATAGACTTTTCCTTTTCCTACCTCTGTGTTTACAGCCAGCTCCTTTTCCTACCTCTGTGTTTACAGACTGCTCCTTTTCCTTCCTCCGTGGTTACAGAATGTTCCTTTTCCTACCTCTATGTTTACAGACTGTTCCTTTTCCTGCCTCTATGTTTATAGACTGTTCCTTTTCCTACCTCTGTGTTTACAGACAGCTCCTTTTCCTACCTCTGTGTTTACAGACTGATCCTTTTCCTACCTTTATGTTTATAGACTTTTCCTTTTCCTACCTCTGTGTTTACAGACTGATCCTTTTCCTATCTCTATGTTTACAGACTGATCCTTTTCCTACCTCTGTGTTTACACAGAACTACTTTACCCTAATGAGATTCAGATCTTTGAGACGAAGAAGGAATGTTTAGACTTCCTGACCTATATTCAGTTCAGTGATCTTCAATGAAGAAGTGTCTCCGCGCTCAATCTCATTTTATTGTACAACACACTTTTGCACTGCATTGTGCTGAAGACAGGGCTCCCCAAGTAGAGGAATAACTGTAACAGTGTAGCTTGTCCGAATCTTTACCAGCTTCTGTTGTCGCCTCCAGCGGAGTTACCAGCTGCTTGTTGTCCTTGTCACCGGATGCGAACTTTTTTCCCCCACTTGAGTTCCAGCGGGTCCAACAGCGCATGCATAGACTTACCAAGGGGCTGCGCATGCGCATTTCGGTTGCTAACCACAACTGATAATTATAGGTCAAGCCATGACCTCTACTGAATGTCACTTATAGTCACAATGAAGAGACCAAACCGTGGTGATCGGTAGCTAAGTAGTAAAGACATGGCTTTTCAGTCAAAGTCGCAGGTTCAATACCCATATTAGCTTATACTTTTTGAAGGAAGGGGGGGGGTAGGTAGGGTGTAAGTTCAGAAGAAGCGAACAAACGTCAGATGTCAGCCAGGAACGTCAGATGTCAGCTCTCGGCACGGTGTTTCTGCTTCTTCAGGTGAGACCTCAGTTGAAAGCACTATTTCTGAACGTCAGATTTTCAGAATAAAGCTGTGTGCTGGCTCTCTTTCAATGGTTGGGCTGCCTTCCTGTATCTGCATGTGCGGGCCGGTCTCGAAAGTTTTATCCAGCCTCTGTCGATCGAGTTCCATTCTCGGTTCGCTTCTCTCCCTTTTGTCGTTTATGTTGGTACCTGTGACCTCTGACCTGAGACCTTTCCTGCTGCCAAGGAAGGTCCCAAACGTCATTGTATTCGTCACGTCTGACGGTGTGGCTGACAGTTGGACTATTCTGCCTCCGGGCATATCAGATGCGTGAGGTAGGTCGCTAGCAGACAGCTTTGACGCTGCTCCATGAAAGAAAGCAGTTGGTCCTCTTGCCCTGCCGTCCAAGGTTTTGCCGAAACAACTCTCGCCGGTCTGTTGTCTTTGATCAGCATTCTCTGCCGGCTGTTGCCTGTCTGGGTGTGAAGGCTGAACAGACTGTGACTGTAATTTCGTCTGAATGTTTCCATAGACAACCTTCCCCTCCCGTCCACGGACTCGCGCCGCGTCGTGTACCGCATGCGGGCGGTCGACGCCTGGCTTCCGCGAACGCCATCCCTGTAGCCCTTGCATCACAGGCTCAGCACGATGAAATCTCTCACGGCTGTCTGCTCCCAGACCTGCTGACGTAACGGATGAGATGTGAGCAGACGGTATCCGCTGTCCCGAGGATGCTGGCTGTCTGTTGGCAAGGACAACAGTTTGGCCAGCGTCTCCACCGCCAGAAAACACTCGTGACGTCACAGCCACAGGGTGCACGGCCTGGTTGACTGAAGGCTGCTCACCCTGGTTCGTCAAGGAGATAGAGCAGGCGCTGAGCGGGTTTTCTCTGTAATACAATGTCTGAAACAGAGAGGGAGGTTAAACGGCAGCGTGAAATTTGTTTCGAGGAACAATGACACGTTTTTGCATTGGGCTTTGCTACTAAACACGCTTACGCTACCACTAACTCTGGTGAGAGCAAGACCTGCAGCAAACCGATATGTTCATAATCATCTAAAGATTCCGTGGCACTCGGCCATGAACTCTTGTATCAGCACAAGCTTGACGCCTTGATACACATAGTTTTCTTGTTTGGCTTGCATTTGCAGAAACAATTTAAAGAGGCCTCCTGCATAAACACTTCCATGTGCTGTTATATGAACGTGCAGTCAGTCATGCTTATGTTAAGAGTCATTAAATAGTTTTAGTTCAACTCCGTCCCTGCGAAACGTGTTGCAAAGGGGGTGAAAGTGGGACCCTTTATTTTGCAAGGTCGCCAGTTCGACTCCTGGTTTGCACCGATTTTTTTCTCCTTTTGGGGGGATGGGGGTTAAGTTGTTCTTTTCCTTGCTTGTTGTTCACTAAATACAGCGAAACGCCGTGTACGCTGTTCTTCCTCTGCGTCCGCATCAGTAGCGGGACGCTACTCCGGCACAATGCGTGTTTTACAAAACGGTTATCCTGGTCTGTTTTCAGTGTGGCATGGGGTTTACCAAAACAGTTTGCTAAACGGGTTTGTCAAACGGGTACGTTAAACCTTTTTTTCGTTGACTGTGTGGCATGGCCTTATGGTCACAGCCAGATGCTCTCGGGAGTTCCTCAAGTTTCACCTGTGTACCTGTGTAGGATCATACCTACTCGCCTGAAATATGAGAAGGAAGCCCACCTGTGGCATCTGTGTGATGACAGAGTGATGACTGTGTGATGACTGTGTGATGACGGCGTAGTTCATGTCCATCCCACTGCTGCTGGACGTCACATCACCATCTCCGGCATAGCCACCATCAACGCCCGCACGACCTGCGTCAGTTCCAGCCTCTGATTGGCACTCGTCATGGTTGTCATCAAGATCAACCACATTGCTGGTGTAGTCGAGGTGGTTGGTGTGCTTGCCGTGTGGACCCTGCTGATGGCGAAAATCTGACGACGATTCCTTGGTGTCGAGGACACCGCGGCTCACAGCAGAGTCGCAGTTCTAGAGAAAACATGAGCAACCAATGGACAGGCGAGGTGAACAAAATCGTTGGAGCTGGGGATCTGTGAACGACAAGAAATTCATTGATGGTGACTGGGGAACAAAAACGCGTGCTCTAAGCGCCGCTACACACTAGCCTTGAGATCGTCAGGGAGTTCTCGAAAAAGTTAGTTTCCAGCCGAGATGAGACTGTTTACGGCGGACGGTGCGCGCGGTGAGTCCGTTCTCTAACTTAATAATACAGTGCGAAGCACTTGATCGCGTCGTGGTGATTGTTCTTGGATTGACTTCCATTGCTGCACACTTTGTGTCAATGGACCAAGGTTTCATTTCCACGGGTGTGACAAAGAAGGTCTGCGATGTGGATTTATGGTGTGACTCGCATAACTCGCCGCACGCACGCATGCACTGTAACAATATGCGTGCCAGGCTGTCACGTTTTGGGGTCTGGTGGGTCAAGGAGATTGCACCATCGATTCTTGGTGTGACCCATCCACGACCGTCAGGCCCTAATTAAGGTCCAGTATCCCTTGTTCAAGCCGCCACCTGACCGCTCACGTCATCACCAGCCCAGGTTGTCCCTGTTCACACTTCTGATCAGGGGTGCTGACCCTAGAAGCAAGGGGCAAGGTGTTTCTTACCCTGAGGCACAGCTGGGAAGGGACCAGTGCAGGTGTTGGCCAGGCCAGGTGCGGGTTACTTGGGCAGGGAAGGATTACGTATCTGGAGGAACCTGCTGATGCGTAGTATCGAGCACCAGGGGCTTTGATGTAGCCGATGGGCGTAAACAACCAGGAAGGGGAGGGGGTAGCTATGTCCACTCTAGGTGTCCACTTAGGGGCGTGGTCTAGTAGTTGACACGGGGTGTGGCTTCTGCTGTCTCTGGCCTGATTGGTTGAATATGTAATTATCTTGTTGACCACGTGCATGTGAATGAAAGAATCTATGGACGAAGGTTTAAAATAAAAGGACTGGTTTAGACAGTCAAACTATCTTCTGCCCAAACATCCTGTGAGGACATCTTCCGCCCAAACATCCTGTAAGAGGACATCTTCTGCCCAAATCTCCTGTGAGAGAACGTCTTCTGCCCAAGTATCCTGTGAGAGGACATCTTCAGCCAAATCTACAGTGAGGGCAATGTTAGCCTGAACTCCTGTGAAGAAGAGCTGCTGTGGTGAGACATACGTGTCTTGTGGTACAAGTCTGCTGAAGGCTGAAGGGTTCAGCTGCAGAATTTGAGGTGTCTCGTTCTGCTAGACGTGTGGAAGTCTAGCAGCGACAGCACGCGGCTTGAGTAGACCAGTTGCCTAGCCCAAGGGACTCTGCGAGGTTGTTGGATACCTCCAGATTGGCGTGTGGCCCAAGCACGTGTTCCTCTGCTGTGGAAAACCTCTACGCTGACCGGGCGGGAGAGGACTGCAGAACGCAAAGGAGGGAGACCGAAGACCGCGGATAAGACAACCGTCTGAAGCAGGGGGCGAAGGTCCAGCCTTACAAGGAGGCTGCCTGTAGCTGAGCTCTTGGGGTGAGCTCAAGGGGCTGTGTGTCGGCCTTTGGAAAATGTCATATCCTCTGTGGCGTGTGTGATCGTCAGCATCGAAGTCTGCTGTTACGTGGAGGTGTTCAAGAGGTCTTCAGGATATCTACTGGAATATATCCAAGGAAGGAGCGCTCCAACGTACAGACTGTCGTGCGGACTGTAAGAAGCATTCGGGAACGAGTGTTGTGTTCTGTGAGTGTTGTGCATCACGTGGTCATTCTTTTCTCGTAAGCAAAGGCGAGATTGAGGTACGTGGTTTGTCATTGTGTTTAATGGCGAGGCGGGTGATGTATAGGTTGGTATTAGATGTTATAGTAGACCTAGCTTAAACAGAAGGAAATTGCAGGACCCCTAGAATTGAAACGAGTTGTAACATATATTGTCTTGATTGTAAATACTCGCTGCTTATGTCAACAATACATTCTTCTTTTTCTGTGTTCACTGTATTACAGTCTTTTGTTGTTCTTTATGGGAGACTGTAGGTGGTGGGGGCTCGGCCATATGATTAAGAAATCACATCAATTAATTTTAGTAATACAGTGATACTTCCACCTACGCATAAGTCACACTCTTGACGGTGGTCGTGTGAGCGAGAATCGGAGACAACCCGTCAAGAGCAAAAAGAAATTTCCCTAGTTGTGACACAGGCAGTAGGTAGCAGGTAGGCTAGTAAGGGGCATACAGTACAGTTTAGAACATTCCATCCAAGACAGATCTGAGCCTGAACTTAACACTAGGCAGGCCAGACATGAGAGGTCAGACACACCATTTTAAGCCGCGCAGCACTCCATAACTATATACACAAGGGCCGTAACTCCAAACCATGCCTCGTCCACTAGGGTCACCAAGCATGCAGTTGCCACCACAGCCACACGTGAGATTGGAAAAGGTCAGCAGTGGACATTTAACACTGATATATAAACTCTAGTGGGGAAAGGGGAGATAACAAGAAAGACTGGAGATGAACTAGAGAGACTTAGACTGGGATACTTGGAGAGATACTTGGACAGAGAGATACAGACGGATGAAGTTGATCGTCTGAGGGACATGGAGAGTTACTAGGTTGTAAATCGGCCCACCACTTAGAGTCTCACCGCTTGCTGAATAAAACTTTTATGGCCAGAGATCACGGGTCCACTGACTGTGAGAGAAAGCAGTGGTACGTGTCTCTTTCTGGTGCCGGCATAACGCAACATTGCCCTTTCCGGTGCACGTGACCTCTACATCAGTTCGTTGTGCATTATGCAACAGCACTACGTGTTTCTAAAATTTCTGTAAATCTGTTTTTAACTCTGTGTCTGACATTCCTGCTGCCTTTGTATACGTAGCTCCAGAACATTCCATTATTTATGGTGAGGATAACCGTAATGGCACTGAAACTTTGGAAAACTATTTGTTGCAAATGACGAGCGAATATCCTGACTCCCTGGTTTCAGTGCCCGCGCTGCACGTCTGTAAGATGTCAGTAGCGGGGAATACAGGCGCGCGCAGCCATCACAAGAGTAGAAGTACTTGATGATGACGACGATAACGCATTAGTTAATGAACGAAGACGAAAGACAATGGCACAAACCTTTCGGGCAAAAACTTATTAAGCTGTGTATGGAACATCACTTGTCTACTTATACTGAATGGTAGGACTAAGGGCGTCTGTGAGGGCGAGATTACACGTGCAACTAACTCTGGGAGAAGTGTGGTTGATGACAAGTCGATCTTTACGAAATTTTCTTTGCTGATGGATGGGAATCAGAGACCATTTCCCTTATTGTTATCTCCCTTGCATTACAGCAGGTTGAACGTATTACGACCGACACGATGGATATTAGGTAACTTAGACCATGGTGTAGAATACGTCTGGAACAATCAGTGTCCTGCCGAGTTTAATGCTCACATCTCTGAAAATCATGAAAAAAAGAATTTGACAGGTTTATGTCTCAGCTCGTACACGATGTTGACGCAGGGTCACTGTGTTTAGTCTGGTTCCTGCAGAGAGTCGGAGATCGAATGAGGTCAAAGCAACCGAGTCGTGCGCACGTTATCGACCGACTTGGTGGGACCCCGACTGCGAGCAGCTGAGTACGTTTCGACACAGGAACGCACCAGGGAATTAGAAAAGTATCTCGAGCATCAAAAGCAGTTCAAAGAACTGTGTGAGAAAAATCAAATCGAACATATACACGCACAGTAAATAATTTACACAACGAGTCTAGTGATGCTGAATCAAAACGATTTGGGAAAACATCAAGTCTGAGTCATCAGATAAGCGTAGTCATGTTGAAGTGATCTCACAAAGAGCGTGCTTTAATTATTTTCAGAATATATATATGACAGACCACTCTACATCTGATCCAGGGTTTACGCGTGAAGCTGAAGATGCGGTTAATCACCATTTAGATCAATTGTTCCTGGACTGTTTGTACTCGCAACTGGATAAAGAAATAACGAAGAGAGAGATAAACTGCCGGAAAGTTATTGTAAATAACGAAGAGAGAGATGAACTGCTGGAAAGTTATTGTAAATAACGAAGAGAGAGATGAACTGCCGGA
>SMGT01015893.1:150105-176574 GCA_004794575.1 Lanistes nyassanus | reverse complement strand
TAAACTGCCGGAAAGTTATTGTAAATAACGAAGAGAGAGATGAACTGCCGGAAAGTTATTGTAAATAACGAAGACAGAGATAAACTGCCGGAAAGTTATTGTAAATAACGAAGACAGAGATAAACTGCCGGAAAGTTATTGTAAAAATGGGGTTTGGTGGTCAACATGGATAAAACAAAAGTTGCTTTTTTTGAGAATGGATATTGAAAACTCTGAGAAGTCTACGCAGATGACAAAATACGTGTTGTACCCAGGTAAAATTACCCAGATAAAATTACCTTGGTGTGATCAGGTCTGGCCGCCCCAAAAGGTGCCTACCTGAGCTAAAAGTTTGTGCTGGCTGGGAAACTGCAATCCCTCACATACGCACGTGCGCCCGTGCAAGCTGGCACACAAGCAACCGTACGTCGCTCTGCAAAAAGCACTGGATGAATCGTCCAGGCGCGATCAGGTGGCGCGAGAAAGGTGTGCTACCTGCAGCTTCGTGACCCGCGGTACTGTTAGTTGTCAGCACCGCACACATCAGGGTACCTGTCCTGTCATCTGCTGATCCTGGCTTCTGTCGCTAAGTGAGCGAACGCCATCAGAGAGACGCGCTTGAACAACCGTCTGTTTCTGACTTTTTTAAGTGACGCGCATTAAAGATCGGGAAAAGGTGGACAGATGAGTGGATGGATGGGTGCACGCATGCAGGCATTGTTGTTGATACATGTTGTTGATACATGTTGTTGATGCATGCTGTTGATACATGTGCTGGCTATGTTTACCCCAGGTGAAGCAGTGTGGTAGAAGGAGTCCTCTCTCTGTGTCATTTCCGTCTGCGTGTTGCTGGGTTCGCTCCCCTTGTACCTCAGTACTACACACCCTCTCAGATCTCGCCTCTTCCTGTCAGAACAAAACTGTGACCCAGGATCTGTTTCAAATATACCCTGCTGTATTCTAAACTGACGAAAGCTGTCATCCACCTTATCCAGCCAGTCAGCAGCACCACGAGATATAACGGTCCGCCTCAAACCTGCAGGCGGAACTGCTCGTCAGGCCCCCCCCCCCACACACACACATACACATACACACATGCACACACATACATACGCATGCATACACATACACACTCACACACATATATACATACATACACATGTGCACACACACGCACACATACGTACGTAGCATTGTGGCTGCAGTACCTGTAGAGATTCACCCTGTATCGCTTGCACCAGTGAAAGGAAAAAACGGTCACCAACGTCGCCAGCAGCACAAGGATTAGAACAACTGTCGAAATTTTCCACGCTTCTGAAACCACACACACACACAGAGAGAGAGAGAGACAGAGAGAGAGAGTAACCCAAGGTAAGATTGTATTTCCATCGCCCTCGATAACGCTCCTCTTCTCTTCACCCCCTCCCTGCCATCATCTGGTTACACCCCGGCCTCTCCCGGTCACCGCCCTCACCATCTACTTCCCCTAAACAGAAAGTGCATTCCTTACGCTCCTTGCTGTCTCTCTGTGTGTTTCCAAAGGCTCCAGCGTTGGTACTAACACGAATGCCGACCCAAACTGCAGGGTCGCCAGTGACGTCATACAGAGAGCTGTTTTCCGTCGGTCTGGAGACGGAGCGGGTCGCTGTGGGGAGGGGCCGCTCCGGGCCACTGGGCACGGGTGCCGCCAACGTCCACGTCGTGTTGAGGGACGCTGCTGGAGAGACGGGCATCAGCTGACAACCAGCGGCAGGCGTGGCAAATGGAGCCGTACATTTTTCATGTGCGTATTACTTTACTCACCGGTTACCTACTGTGCGTGCGTGCGTGGTGTGATGTGTGTGTGTGCGCGTGGTGTGATGTGTGTGCGTGCGTGCGTGGTGTGATGTGTGTGTGCGTGCGTGGTGTGATGTGTGTGTGTGTGTGTGCGTGCGTGGTGTGATGTGTGTGTGCGTGCGCATGTGTGCGTGTGTGTTTGTGTGTGCGCGCGTACGTGTGCGTGTGTGTCACCCTTGCCCCTCAAAACACAGTGGACTGGACTGCCCCTAGCGGTCACGGAAGCAGCCCCCAGCCCCTGCAGCCTGTAGTTACCAGTGACGCTGGGCGTGGAGTCCTTGGTTCGTGTTGTGACGTAGTCGACGTCTGACGGCGGCGAGACGCTGACGTCATTCAGTGGTCTGCTGCTGCTCTCTGGCGAAACTGTCCGCCACCCTTCAAACGACGTCATGACGACGTCAACTGTTGCTGCAGCTGCTGATGCTGTTGTTGGGGCTGGTGGCGTAGTCATGTTCTGCGACACACTTGCGACAGTCTGCCGGCCTGTAGCAGTCTCACTTGATGTTGACAGATTTGTTTTCGACAGGGCTGTCACCATCTGTACCTGAGACACCGCTGGACAGAGATGACGTGTTAGTGGCGATGAAAGTGAGGCAGTGAACATGGAGGTGGGGGGCAAATATGGCCTGTTGTTCCACACTGGTATGCGAAATAGTACTGTGCACCTAAGAGTAAATAATGAACTGACACAGTTAAGAGCAAACAGTAATTAGGTCATGTCACAGAAACAGGAAAATCTCGCCATGGGGTGAGAACAGCACGCTGACACTGTGTTCTGTGTAGACGAAGACTTCTGGTACAAACACCATTGACTTGAGCTTTACCCAAAGTACTACTGACAGGAGGATAGGTACTGTCTTGAAGTTCGCCCCTTTACCTGGCGCGGCACACGACCCCCTCATGATGCTGACGTCATCGATGGCCAAGTACCCGGAGCTGCTAGCTTTGGTGCCATTGAAGACAAAGTTGAAGCTGGCACTTGACGTCACTGTGATTTGAACTAACGTCCAGTCTGTGACGTCACTGGCCGCCCCGCGCCATGTTGCGTTCTGGCTGCTTGTAGAGTTCATCATGACAACCAGGCCGACGGTGTTATGGTGCTTTAGGAAGTAGCAGAAAGTCAGACAGACGACACCTGTGTACAGTCTGGAAGATGCCAACATGTGTGAACCCTGATCCTTCAGACGAAGAAAGTTGCCGCCTGCAGACGCAAAGAACGGAAAAAGTTTTGATTTCCTGTGAAATACGCGTGCAGCATGCTGCATCATGATTTGCAACTGTTACTACTGTTGTGCAGCAGGAATTTGCTGTTGTTGCAATCAGCATAACGCTGCCTCCAGCACCTAACTAATCCATCAAGCTGTTCTCCTGTCTACTCCCACAGAGCTATTTATTCTCCCCTCTCTATCCTGTTGCGCTCTTCCAGTAGCACAATAGTGTAATGACTATTGTGTTCCCCGTGGAACTCACAATAGTGTAATGACTATTGTGTTCCCCGTGGGACTCACAATAGTGTAATGACTATTGTGTTCTCCGTGGGACTCACAATAGTGTAATGACTATTGTGTTCCCCGTGGGACTCACAATAGTGTAATGACTATTGTGTTCCCTGTGTGACTCACAAAAGTGTAATGACTATTGTGTTCCCTGTGTGACTCACAATAGTGTAATGACTATTGTGTTCCCCGTGGGACTCACAATAGTGTAATGACTATTGTGTTCCCTGTGTGACTCACAATAGTGTAATGACTATTGTGTTCCCCGTGGGACTCACAATAGTGTAATGACTATTGTTGTGTTCCCCGTTGAACCCACAATAGTGTAATGACTATTGTTGTGTTCCCCGTGGGACTCATACCGTTGAACTCACAATAGTGTAATGACTATTGTGTTCCCTGTGTGACTCACAATAATGTAATGACTATAGTGTACCCTTGTGGGACTCACAATAGTGTAATGACTATAGTGTACCCTGTGGGACTCACAATAGTGTAATGACTATAGTGTACCCTGTGGGACTCACAATAGTGTAATGACTATAGTGTACCCTGTGGGACTCACAATAGTGTAATGACTATTGTATTCCCCGTGGGACTCACAATAGTCCAATGGCTATTGTGTGCCCTTGAGGGGCTCACCTCCCGTCGTGTGGTCTCCCTGCGGGCCACGGCCTGCACCACCTGACCTCGTTTTGACCCAGCCGTCCGAAGCGTGAAGCGAGCACGGCTGGTCCGTCTGCTCAAACGTGCAGACCTCTAACTGTAAGCCTTGCGACGTCACAGGTGACACTAGTAAGAAGATGGAGGAGGGTACAGGGGAAGAAATGAAACGTTTTGGTCTAAACATCCGCTGATGACATAACCGTAAGGTACCCAGTCGTGTCTGGGGACGTACAAAATAAGCTACGTCTGCACGTGCTAGCGGACAGCGGTACGTAGTCAACTCGCCACACACACACACACGTCAACACAGACACACGCGAGCTGTTGCCTCTGTAAATCCCTTGTGCGTGCGTGCGTGCGTGCGTGCGTTCGTTTGGAAGAGGAGGCTGTGAACTTTGATGAGCATATAAATTAAAAAGTGCACCAATACAGCCCCTTCACGCTGCCAGTCAGCCGTAAACAGGTGGCACGTTCAGGCGGAAATGCGTATATGGCAGTAACAAGATCCGAACCCGCAGCCTTCTGCAGTGTGCTGTCAGGCATGGGTTCCGCTACTTCATGGAAATACCCAGATGGCGACACCAGAGCCTATTCTGGTCAATCGCCTTCAGCTTCAGAGAGGCAAGCCTATGGCCGCCGTCTGGTACTGTATGCCAGCAGGTAGATCCATCTTCGGACCGAGTGGCAGTACGACGTAACGGTGTCAGCACTTTGTCACTGTGCATTGCTGCAGATCATCATGCTATGCGTATTGGTTTGCTATTCCAGACTCTCATTTGCCACAGCCAGCGGCCACAGTCTGGAGACAAAATTGTCGCTTGGGTGAAAATATTGTGCGCCAAAGCTGACTAGGTGACCTTCATCAGAAGAGAGTACCTGACGTTGCGTTGGGTTCGACAGGATCAAACGTGTTTTGCAACAAAGTACCAGAATTTGTTTTCGAACTCACCACAACTGATCCACAACACCGTTGCTAGCAGTACTCCTGTGGACAGCGCCATGCACGACACTGGCATGTCTGCAGTGGCTGGGAGGCCAAACTGGTCCACCCTGCTTCTCAACGCCATCTTGCTGGCTTGTTGTGCCAGTTTGTGACGCCGGTTATCGCACCGTGGGCACTCGGTGCACATACCATCATATCACCCGACGATATCTTTTTCTGAATGTAGTATTTTTTTTTTAGGAGCCGATGCTTCATGTTCACAGCCCTCACACTGTGACCTGCTCCTAACACTGCTTATTGTAAATTGGACCCATGCATGCAGTGATGTTACTAACACACCTGCGCACACATCACATGAACAAATAATAATGCCCAGACACAGAGGAGGTGGATTAATAAATATCACATTTATTGTAAAATGATTTGAAAATTGAATACACCATCAATAAAAAAGCGTCCACATGAAGTTTTACATGACATGCAGTTGACATACACAGTACAAGCCAATATATTAGTCAACATGTAAGAAATGTTCATAATCAGCGTAATTTAATTGCTTATCGTACAATTTCATGGTACTTGTGTTCCATCCACCCAGGCGGACATCGTGACAAACCACCATGTCCAACATCACAACAACATGTCCAGCACAACCTTATCTTTGTCTCCCTCCCTCCTCTTTTACAAACACATGCACTCTCTCAGTCTCTCACACACTTTCTTTCACACACTCTGTCCCTCTCTCTCTCTTGCACATACACTTGCATGGATATTTGCACTCACAGCGTGTGAAAGATTCAATTACGAATATTTTTATCCTGTTCTGTTTTCTTTTGGCTCCTTTCCAGCATTCCCTCTTCCACTTCCTTCGACTTCAGGTGGGAATCGTTCTGAGCCACAGATAAGCTATGTCCCTATTTGTGTTGTGTGTTCTGTCCTAAAACATGTTCTGAGCCACAGATAAGCTATTTCCCTATTTGTGTTGTGTGTTCTGTCCTAAAACATGTTCTCAGCCACAGATAAGCTGTTTCCCTATTTGTGTTGTGTGTTCTGTCCTAAAACATGTTCTGAGCCACAGATAAGCTATGTCCCTATTTGTGTTGTGTGTTCTGTCCTAAAACATTGTCAGTTCTAGCTTGCTCAGTGTCTCTTGTTTTCACCATTATTGTGAAACATGTTGTCTTGAACGAGGACACTTCAACAGGGTTTGGAATGGAGCCTGGCCACTCAACATCCTGATGAAAAGTGCATGATAAACAAAACACACAACAGTCACACCATGGGAGCAGTCTTCCAGATAACGTTATGCTGAGGATCTCACAATAACACACTGAAATTTGGGGTCCGACGCTGGACACACACGGTGACACATACAGACTGTGGAAGTAGGTCAACGCGAAACATCACTGTGTTACGACCCCAAGTCATTTTTCTACTGTCAACACAATTATGATTCTCTCCACACAATTATCATCCTGACCTCTCCAGAAAATGCTCCAGCAAGCACACTGAACATGCCATCTGCTGCCTATGAGCAAGAGCATTGGTAACAATAAACATGTACATGCACAAGGTCAAAAGTCATTCAAAAGATCATCTGTGTCAAGGTTATCCCCAGACCCACTTTTTCTCATGCTTGGTCTGCTGGCACCTCCAGTGCTAGGGGGAAAACAAAATTTAAATTAAAACATTTTGTACCTACTGTACTGAAAGATGTCACACACAATACAACTCATGAATGCTACACAGGGTCAGACAGCTCACGCTAAGCATTGTGGTATGTCACTCAGCCGGCAACTTCCTTAAATAAAATATTGTACATTTTTTCTGCCTTCAGGATGTATTAATTGCTTGTTTGGCCAGGAGTTTCTGCTGTTGTTTATAATGATCTAATCAGATGGAACAGTTGGCATGTTTATCTAGTGAATCAAAAAAGTATGACCTACCTGGTCCTGCCATCTGAAGAGGACACTTTAGGCAGAACAGCTCTGGCTTGGGCATGCTTGTTGCCTCCCCTGGTTCGGGCAGGTCTGATGGGAGGGACTTCTGGTGGGTTAGTCTTTATAGGTGTGTTCTAATTCCAGCTATAATTCTATTCTCCCTGGTTCCATCATGTGTCTGTGTGCACGTACACATGTGCATGCCTGTGTGTGTGCATGCATGTGTATATGCATGAGTCCATGCATGCATGTGAGTGTGTGGTAAGGGTGTAAGTACTCTGACAAGCACCCTGTTTTATGAGAGTTAACTGTGTAATGGGGGGAAGGGGGTGAAGAGAAAGAGAACAGGAATGAAGAAGGTAAGGAAATTCAGGTCCAACTTTTATTGTTACAATGACTTCATAAAGAGTACCGATAAAAATTCTTACCTTATAACTCTTTTTATTTTCTCCTGCACATCGCTGTCATTCTCATCACCAAGAACAAGGGAGGTCTGCACATCCTCTGATCCTAAGTGTTCTGGCCCCATTTTCTTCTTGGGGGGTTCCTGCACAAAAGTCTGGTTACAGTTCCCATGTAAATGTGTGGGTTTAATAAAGGTGGAGATTCAATGTGTCAAAAAAAAAACCCTACAGTGATATACAAGACATGCTGATGATGCGTGTTGTAAACATGCATGTGTGTTATAAATCTAGATTGATGTGCAGCCAGCAGTGTGCATCTCATGGTTTCAACACCATCAGTGCTTTTTGAATTTTTTAAAACCAAGGGTCGAAATGACCCTTTAGCCTGAAATCTAAGGGTCATTTTGTAAACAGAAAAAGTCAACCCAAGCAACTTCTGGTGCTACTTGCCAAATGTTAAAAAATCTGTGGTGCACAGCTTTAAACCTCTGTATCATCTCGAATTTCTGTGCATTATCTGGAGCTCTGACCATGTGAAATGTAAACAAGAAAAAATGAAGAGTTTTGGGAAGAAGCAAAAACATTGCCAGAGGAACTGAGGACGACTATCGAGCCCCTGTGCCCCACAAGGAGAAAAAAGGACTAAACTGCTAAACCCACTAAACATGAGGAAAATTTTACCTCATTATCTACGTCATCAGCTTCTTCATCTTCACTGCAAAAATAAACAGGACTTTTAAGTTCCATGTGTATGTATGCATATGTGTGCACGTGGGTGTGCATGCATCCATGCGCATGCATCCATGACACTTGCATGTTTGCATGTGTGTATATATCTGTGTGAAATTTTCAAGCAGATAATGTTTTTAGGCAGAAAAAAACTGCTTCATGTCATTTAACTCTATCCTTGATAAATAGGTCAGTAGTCAGCAAAGGAAATACATACATACCGGTGACTGTCAGGCTGTAAAGACAATATTTTTCCATTCAGTCATGATCCTATACATATTTTTTAAAAGAATCAAATAAAAAGATGAGGAAAGTGTGCAATAAATCTGTTGAAACAACACTATTATAGGGCATACCTGCTGTGGTGATGGCTGTCAGCAACTGATACACTTTCACCAAGGCCAGCTATACGAGGTGCTTTGTCGACACATTTCTTTGGGCCTTTAGATGTTGTGCAAGAAGTAACTTCTGCTTCTGAAACCAAAACAGTGAGATCCATATTAGATGAAATGTCAATTGATAATGATTAACAAAAACAAAATCCAAGAATTCCTGCTCTTCATAGATTCAATTGAAGATACATTGTTTAAAGTTTTCCTTTGTCACATTTACTTACTGTAGCAGGTGTGCACTGGTTCTCTACTGTCTGCTGACTGCTTACTCAAACGCTTGACTCATTGCACAGCCCCCAACACACAATTATCTGCAGGCAATGAGACTTTTACACCCACAATCACTATCAAATTATTTATGTTAAGAAAATGGCTACACTTCGTTTGTCTATTAAACATTCCCAGTTTCCTTTAGCTCAGAGACCCCAGTTCAAAGTCAGCAACTACCTCAACAACCAAAAGGAAAGATAGTGACTGCTAAAAAATATTTACATACAACTAGTGAACAAGTAAAAAGATGTTTATGCTATTCCACTGACACCCAGAAATCTTCGCCTCTGGTGACAGTTCAGCTAAATACCAGTGTACCACAATAGCACTATCACACAGCGCTTACACAATACACACATAATGAAGGGGTAAAGTCCTCTGTCTGTTTCACACTACCAACTACGTGTGATGCAGGCACTTATCACGCCGCACACTATAATCCTGAACATGCAGGAACTTGGAACTTGTACTGGAGCAACAACAAATGTCACAGAGTGCAACACAGTTCTCACAGTTCTTTTCTATCACTCGATGTGATAGATTTTATTCTACTGCATACAAGTCTGTAAGACATATTGATGCTCTTCTAGGCCTGCTAACCGCTGTCCTTGCTTACACAGCACTGACAGGGGGCTGGCTATGGTCAGTAACACTAGTGTAACCGTAGATCACTGACAAGGGGCTGGCTATGGTCAGTAACACTAGTGTAACCATAGATCACTGACAAGGGGCTGGCTATGGTCAGTAAGACTAGTGTAACCGTAGATTACTGACAGGGGGGCTGGCTATGGTCAGTAACACTAGTGTAACCGTAGATCACTGACAGGGGGCTGGCTACGGTCAGTAACACTAGTGTAACCGTAGATCACTGACAGGGGGCTGGCTATGGTCAGTAACACTAGTGTAACCGTAGATCACTGACAGGGGGTTGGCGAGATTCTTCCTCAGGTACAAATCTACAGTACAGTGTATACTACACACACTGACCTTCTCAATGTCAACCCTTTTCTGCAGTCACAGTATGCTGTCCACTGGAGGTTCTCCCCCGTACAGATCCCTTGTGGATTTCTACAGCTACTTCAGTGGGCTGCATGCCAGTCTGTTACAGTCCCTATGGCTGTTCACTTGACATACCCTACAGCTCCATACCTGGCTGTTAAATGTCTGTCCACTCACTCTGCACGTTTCACTGGGCCGCTGCTGATCTGGTAATTCAAGTACCTCAGGCAGTCCTCTCATGACCGACCTCGTTTCCATCTTGGTGTCATGCCAGCCTGCCTTTCTGTGTCTGTGTCACAGTGGTCCCTTCGTCGTCGGAGCCATTCGCCTCTCATGAGACTGCTTTGCCCCTCAGCTAACCGTGGCTAAGCTGGTATTTTATACACTTGGTCAGGCATTAAATGTACAGCCATCTGGGCGTCCCAGAAAACCTGGGCAGTTGTGACAGCCTATGTCATCTGCCCTCCACCCACTGACCTATCCCCCCTACCACTCTGTGTGTGCGCACGTGTGTGTGTGTGTGTAGCGTGCCATTTCCATCTTAAATGGCCAGACAGTAACTTGAAATTTGTCTGTTGGTGCTAATGTGCGAGAACATCAACATCACTTACCATCCATGCTTTCTTCCTCCTCACCACCTGAAACAGTGAAAGTAAAAACTCTGGTACGCTTAAATCACAAAATATGCTGTGATTTCTATCTAAATGGGGCAACGGGGAAGCAGATGGCGGAATGGTTACAGTGCTGGCCTCCGAACCCAAAGGTGCTGGTTTGATAACTGTGCATTTCACCCCACTTCTCCCTCCACACAGTTCCCACCACACAGTTCCCACCACACATCTCCCACCACACTTCTCCCACCACACAGCTCCCACCACACATCTCCCACCACACATCTCCCTCCACACATCTCCCACCACACTTCTCCCACCACACATCTCCCACCACACTTCTCCCTCCACACATCTCCCACAACACAGCTCCCACCACACAGCTCCCAGCAGGAAAGGTAAGGCAGTGAGGGACAGGAGATGGGCACTACTGGTGTGGGTTTCCATGCCGGTAGGCAGAACAGTATTTTACTGTTGTAAATACAGTATATATGGTATGCTGGCCATACGGGCAAGTAGAGTTTCTTCAAGCAAAACCTTGGTCAACCAAAAAACATGTTTATTTAGCACCATGCGCATGTGTGTGATTTTTTGGGGGAGTGGAGGTGTTTGTACATGTGTATCTGCGCATGAGAGAGAGATGGGGGAAGAAGGGGTGGAAGGGGGGACAGCAGAAACCAAAGTTGACCCAATAAACAAATGTATATTTTGCAAGTAGAACCAAACGGCATCGGATGGTGTGGTCTGTTGTGCTTAGTTGTGTCATCTGTTAATTTGATGACAGTTCTGCACACACGGTGTGATGAATGAATATTACTGCCATGACTAAGTCAAGTGGAGTGTGGACAAGTAACTAGGAACTTACAATGACACTTCAGTCTACAAACATGAAAGACAATAATGTGGACAAGTAACTAGGAACTTCCAATGACACATCAGTCATGGGCTCAATGGCAAAACACGAGGGTACCTCGGGAACCCAGCATGAAAAGTACAGCTGGGTAAGAGTCATACCAGTCCCAAAAAACTGAACTGTAGAGTCTTGAGCATATACTTCAGATTTTTAAGAAAAATAACACCAAAAATGCATATAATTAACATATTTCACTAAATTCCTGTGCCATCTTTTACCTTATGTGTAACATTAATACCATCCTGCTGAAATATGAGGATTATTGTAGACCAAGTGATGTATGTGTTTTAAATACTTCATTAACAGCCAAACAGTACTGCATGTGTTTAACACTTCAAATCTCAGTCTTAAATATGAGTCATTGTTAACAGAATATGACAAAGCCCCTATCAGACTTAATTACGTTTCTTGAATGATAAGCAATAAAGAAAATATATACAACTGAAAAGATATGAACAGACCTTGCTGTAGCATCTTGATTTTTTCCTTCTTGCTGTTGAGTACTGCTGCAAACTGAGGCATTAGTACAGTGAGAGTGACAGGAAAAGACTACTTGCACATGCATTATTCTTAAAGGTTTACAAGCATGCCTATGCACACAGGAATGCCCCTTTCAGTCTACATGCATCAATCAACACCTACAGTGTTCACCCAAACATCTTTACCTGTCTGAAACAGTGTCTCCTGACATGTTCAGTATGGCATGTCTGGGTATAGGAGTTTGTTCTGCATGCTTTTCGTTATAACAAGTTTTTTCTATAAAATACTCCTTGCTGTGTCATTTTTTGCTCATTTAAAGTACAACTCTAGCATTAAAATTTTCAAGATTTATCTCATATTTTATTGAAAAACAACAAATTCCACTCACCTTGGCATATAGCTCTCTTTCCAGTTCTTCTTTAGCACTCACACACTTGTCTAGGCGCTGTGACAAAACAACAGTTGCTGAAAAGACAGCTTTCAAAGTGATAGAGAAAGAGATCTTAGACTGAACTGTTCCGGTTCCCATCTTTCAAAATTAGTTTGTCTAAAAGCTGGCAGATCTGCTTGGATATGCTTGGTCAGCCGATGGCTAAGTAATGCAACCAGACAGTTCTGAAGGACCTTAATACTGAGACAAAGTGATTGTTAATTAGTTGATGGATGTTGGTACATGTATTATCTTCGCTGCTACAGCAATGACAACAGCAGTGATAGAAGTCTTAAAAGGGTAATTATTCCTATTCAGATGCCTAGCTGTTTCCAGCAGTCTTCCTGTCACGACATTATACATGATTCAGGCACAATAATCACCTTTAATGCATTGTGTCGTTCCTGTGCAAGTCTTTGGTTTTCTGCCTCTAAAGTATGAATCCTCCTGCGCAGATCTTCTGCTGAGTCAATGCAGGCATCAAAAATGTGGGAAAGCGACTTGACCACGTCTTTTTTGCGATGGAGGGACACACGGCCCATAAGTATCTAGTTAAAAAATGGAAACATTGCTTTTCTCAAGACCAAACAGTAGAGATTTGTCAGAACAGAAAACACTTTGAACAACATTCCAAAGATTGAAGATTGAAGATTCAAACACTTCTGTACAGTTCTGTTATTTGAAACAGCCTGTAGCATACTTGAAAAATAGTCTTTAGAGTTCTGTAATCAATGTAACACTTTAGCCGCCTTGTAAACACATCGTGTTAACATGACCATCAGCTAAAAACTTTTAAAAGAACAAAAAAAAGTTTCACTTTCTCAGTCTTGTTCATACCTTGATGTCTTCTGAGGCCTCTTTCTTCCACAAGAAGTCAACCACACTCTCTGCTTGCTGCTTGACTTGGTACGCAAACTTGAACTCACTATTAGCTTTACAAGGACTTGTTAAAGCCATTTTGGTCTGTACCACGTAGCTGTTGAAATCCATCTTTAGGTCACAGCTCAGGGCATCAAGATCCTCTTCAGTTACTGAAGTGGAATCAAAAGATGATTTGTCGTGAATCAGGTCACATATCCAAGACATGTCTAGGTATAGGATTTACCCCAAGACATGTTCCCATTTATGTTCTTCGAAAACCTGCCTTTTCTCGCTCACATAATACATTTCATCCTGTCCTTTCTGCACCTACTCAGGTAGTTTACGGGTACCAACGTAAAAGTGTCTGTTTACAAGTCTGCATGTGCCTGTGTGTTGCATTGTGTGTGCACATGCAGGGTAAATGTGTGTGTCTTAAATAATTTTATAAGATTTTGTGCCTTATAAATACTATTAATTATTATTATACTCAAAGTATCCACCCTAAAGTTAGCACACATTTTTCACCTACCTGAAAGCGCAAAAGTGAAAAGTTCAAGATTTAGTTTTCCAAAGAAATTCACAACACAAACTTTTTCATGTTCAGATGCATATCCCAGCTAACAACAGTGAAGATGAAAAGTGATTCACTACAAGTAATGAAAAGTAATCAGCAATGATTGAAACTTGGTTATCACTTGAGAATGTCACATTCAGAAGAACTTTATGATTGTAATATGACTCAAGACAACTGTGCGTCTGTTTCTGTTTTCACCTCGCTCAAAATTTTTGCTTCATTTAAAAGGACTCTATCCCTGAATTATTTAACTGTCTGAATTAAATTTGGATCATAAGAATATTTTTAAACAGATAATCATAAACCAATACAAAAATGGACAAATAGGTAAATATAGGGTTACACATCTTTCTGTTCTCCACAGACAAAATGACAACTATTTTACTGATGCATCAATAAAATCCGCTCAAATTGTGCTGCCGATGTCAAGAACTGCTCTTACATTCCCCTTCCCAGCACTGCTCCCCATCAGTCAGGGTCAGATGGAATCCTTCTGTGCCTTCAGATTTTAGATGAGTCAGCAAAAAGAATGTCTTGTTCCCATTTTCCACCAGCTGAAGCTTTACAAACGAAGTCGCCATTTTCCCTGGAAAAAAACATAATAATTTCTTATTCTCCTGCATTTTTGTTGTTGTTATTGTTGTTGTTTTTGTTTTTGCTAAAACAATTTTGTGCTTGGCATAAAACCTCATTGTTTCACTAAATGAATTTAATGATAAACATACCAAAGTCTGCAGAATTCTTGGGCTGATGCCAACACCACAAATTATGTAATTATAATATAGATATCATACTATGGCTACAACAAAGGGAACTTGACCAAGCAAGACTTAAACAAGAGGTTGACATTTCGGGGCACAGCCCCTTCTTCAGAACGACACAAACAGATAACATCAAATAATGTACAGCTTTTCATGTTGTCAGAAGTGTGCGGTGTCTTGCCCACTCTGGATAACATGAAAAACCTGTGCTTTTTGGCAAATGTCTGGAGATTCCATAGTCCGCAAGAACATGGAGTCTCATTTCATATCGCGTTTTGGCACATCCCCCACAGGACTGAACTTTAAACACTAACCTCTCCTCCAGATACTTCTTCTCTCCCCTCCTTTTTTTGTACTCCCCACCCCCCCCCCCCCCCCCCCCCCACACACACACAGACACCTCTTTTCCCTTTTACCAGCCCCGATAGGACACGCCATTCTATTGGCTCTAGGCCTCCTCGCCACTGATTGGTGGTTTAGCATGCTCTACTCCCCACACAGTTTCCCTCTTCCCCACACTTTCTTCCTGTTCATCGACAGTGGATGACCAGTGTCTCCATCAGCTACGTGACCATTTTATCCATTTGCATCTGTCTGTGTCGTCCTGAAGAAGGGCCCATGCCCTGAAACTACGACTTCTTGTCTAAGTCTCACTTGATCAATTTCCCTTCGTTGTTACCTTCATTACCCCAAGCCGTAGTCACCGGTTTCTTTTCTCTTTATATAACAAAAATTATGTATGGCAAAGGTATAAAACCAATGTTTATTATTACTGTCTATAAAATGTAAGTTGATGGACTGAGATTTTCCCCAAATGGCTGATAAACAGCTAATACTATTCTTGTGAGGGACAAGATAGCTGTGTGAGCACTGGCATCGTTCCTTCAAAGACAGCATGAACTTTTTATGAGTAATCTGTCACAGACTGCTTAGCTAAGCAGAATGATATGAGGTAGGATCAACTCAACCCTTTTTCAACTCGACCACAGCATGGAGCTAACTTGACCATTGTGAGGGACCAAACTGATCACTGATAAACTATTTTGATAGTTTCCTAACAATAACTTAATTCTAGCCAATCCAGAATAAGTTGCTTGCCGAGTGGATCTTCCATCAGTGTACCATGCCCCATGCCATCAGCTTTCCCTCTTCTGTGCACGTGTTTTATTTCATCTGCACAATCTCTCCTTTTGTAAGTTTTGTCTTTTGGGCTACTGTGTGTGTGCATGCACACATTTCTCTCTCCCTTACCCACTCTCTCTCTCACATACACACACACACACACACAATCACCTGCACATAAGTTCGAATAAATCCCCATATTGTCAGCTTTCTCTCTTCTGCACTTGCATGTTATTTGTGTTCATCTGCACAAGCTCTTCTATGGTTAGATTTGTCGTTAAGGCTACTCTGTGTGTGCGTGTGTGTGATTAAAATTTCCTTCATCCTGCTTTCTTTGTTCTGAGAATACCATGTAGTGCATCCAACAGTTATGATATGTCAAGCTGTTTCTGTGACACTTCTTTGGGCGAAGGTTACTATGTCAGCCACAACGCCCCTATTGCATTAATGACAGTTTAAAACAGTACAGCAATATTCTTCATAAGATCAAACAGAAGGTGGAGTAACCTCCTCTTTGATACCCCTTGAACCCAACTTCACGCCGATGTTTGATAGGCCTAGTTAGAAGCAGTGGCTGTTTACCTGATCTGAAGCAACCACGGTACCAAAACTATGGAACGCACCTCAAAAATATCTCTGTAGCACTCAATGATGAAACTTTTTAAAAATGTAAACATGCCAACAGTTCTATTGGAATCAAGTTGTCCTCTTTGTTGGTTTGAACTAGTATGGTGGTCTAGTCAGCTCCATGCTACGGTCTGTGGTCCAGTCAGCTCCATGCTACGGTCTGTGGTCTAGTCAGCTCCGTGCTACGGTCTGTAGTCAACTACTTGCTGTGGTCACGTCAATGATCGACCTGACTTTAGACCAACATAAAATGAAATGGCTTTCTAGCAGGTACTACGCACACACAAACAATATTAATACTATATGTAATACCCAACTGGATGAAATCGCAATAACACGGTTTAATAATGTATTTATGTAAACTTATATAACCTTTAATATCTATACGATACTTCCGTAGCGTAATGACCAATGTACTGATTATTTAATACTAGTAAATTTCTTTTAAAATTACTTCCTTAGTATGAATATACTGAAGTTTTTATCCTCACTCCATCCATGGTTTAAACCCATGCGACATATTTTTACCCTGTACTGTTTTACCTTACGATTGTTACAGCTACAAGGTTGAAGATTACGAATAACGACCCTTTGCCTACACTTGTTCAGAGTGGTTCTCGTGCCGGTAGTACTAGTAGTAGTGTATCCTTTCTTTTATTTCTCCATGTTCCACCTCTCCCCCTCCAGTGGCTGAGGGTTGGAAGTAAAAAAAAGCATAGTGTGCTTACTACATTATCCTCGAAAAATAAAGTTTATATATTAACAGCGAACTAAACACGAGAAGAAACTATTTACAACCATTTACAACCAAGAGAGCATGAGTGAGGAGTTGGGGGGGGGGTAGCGATGGTAGTTTATTACGTCACTTCCGTCAATACGTTGTTATGCTCGTGCTGCTGTGATCGGCGTTCCGGGAAGATGGTTAGCTGCTTATTAAATCTTTGATGCGTCATTTCTCTTTTAATGCAGGAGATGCATGCAAAGTTCTTTCTAATTAAGTTTTATTGTAATAACTGGTTTCCGCAAAACTTTTAAGCACACTTTAACGAAAATTGAACCGTTATTTCAATAGCAGCCAATAAAACCGCTGTGCTGCCATCAAAAATGTTAGCCAGATGTCGATGAGATAGTAGAGTCTAATATAGTTGTTGTGTGATGAGTAATTTAATGTGTGTAGAGTTAAGAGTGCCGGTTTAGGGGTTGCCTTAAGGTATAAACGGGTATGGGGGGGGGGTCAAATATTTAGTATTAAGTTTGTGATAGTTGTAATTTGTGACGCTGCAGTGTTCGAGACAGTAGTTTATTCTAAAACGTTTTCGGTGTTGGACAGTGTTATTTGCACGCGAGCATACAGATACACTTGCACACATCCACTGTCGACACGACCAAACCAATTCGACCACAGCATGGTGTTGACCATTATCCACACCCACTCTTCTCCATATATGTCTTACTCTAGTCTACTCTAGTCTTAGTCTAGAAAAAAAATTGCGCTTGGTGGAAGGCTGTTATTGGAGTCCCAGCTTTTTGTATTCTACTTCAAACCGAACGATCTCAGCAACTTAGTTTAGACGCAACAAGTATAGAGATCACCTTTTTCTGTGACCGTTTTGTTCAGATATCATCTTTTGTAGCTTCATTCAACTCCCGCTCATTCAAGCTGTTGGGGACTGTGTCTAACACGCTATAGTTCTGTACATGCAAAATATGACAAATCTATTTCTAATTTTTAAAAAGAATTTTTTTAAAATCTGCACTTTGGCAGGAAGGTCACAAACGTTTCTAATTTGCAAGAACACAACATCCAACCCCATATATTTGAATCACCTTGTTTCATGCTGCAGTGGTGAATGGTGGTGTGCATGGAAATCATTGCTGGCATGTTTTTGCATACCACAAAAGGCAGCCAAATGTCTGCACCCAATATGCCAGACAATGTGGGCAAATCAGATGTGTATGTGACAAAGCAAAACTGAACAGGTGAAAAACCACAGTGCACATGCAAAAAATGTGTAATGTGGACACAGTTTAGCAACTGTTGAGAGAATCATGGGTGTTTATGGGTGGGTTAGAAAGCTTGTAACCATGCCTCAAGATGATGACAAAAGTCAGCGAGGCTTTGGCAATGTGACTGGGGGGGACTGCAGGAAGGCATCAGGGGGAACAATGTTGCCATTTGGAAGTATCCCATTCAGTCATTGTGATATTGCAAGACCACTACATCCAGACAGGAAGTGTCAGCAAGTGCAGATTACCGGGACACCCATGATTGCCATCCAAACAAGAAAGGTTTGTTGTCCTGTCTCTTCACCCATGAGCCCCGCTTTGCAGAATCTGCATCTGGAGGCAACAGGATGAGTTATCATGATGCCACTGCTGGGGGCATGAATCTCTTGGTCCGTCATTATTTGGGGGGGAATAGGATTGGCCTAATGAACATCCCTGCACCACGTACAAGGCAGCCTCACTGGCATGGTCTACAGGGATGACATTCTGCATCCCCTAATAGTGCCAGTGGGTTGCCCCTTTTTTCTGAAGGGGCACCATCCGAAGTGTGCACTGTGATTCCATTCTGTTCCAAAAGTATCAAATTGCGTATCACCATCAGACTGAGGTAGTTTCGATAATTAAATGAAAGAAAAGGACTTACTCAATTGTTTGCTGTTGTTTTGAGTCTAATTTTCAAAAAGGGGGGAAGAAGAGCAGTACACCATTTAAATTTTTTCTTTGCAGTCGGCTCTCTTCAACTTTCAAAGTCTGCTGACAGTGATACTGTTGTTGATTTGTACCTGTGCATATCTACGATCAATTGCCCCATCTCTTCTGGACCGACACAAGACAGGGTAATGTTGATTGTGGACATGGGGTTTATACAAAACTTACTTCAGGGAAATCTTACATGAAGAAATATTGTAAATGGCATGTGCATTGTACAAATTTACAGGGTTTTATTTTGTTATAAAACATGCGGATGGTTTAAATTTTTAGGTTTTCAGTAAGTCCTTTTGCTGCTAACACAGTCACATTTTAAAACATAATCGAAACTTGTGTCAACAGTTCTCATGGCCTGTTATTGATATAGTAATCGTGGCCCAATCCAAGAAACCCCACATTGGCAAAAGGTGCATTTTTAGATCTAAATTGAAGTAGAATGTAAGCTTTTCTTTCTAAAGAATGATCAAACCATTTTGTCTGCTCCACAGACTGATGGGAACCTTTTGGAAGTGTGCAAGAATAGGTGAGTAAAAAGTTTTTCTCTGGATGTTTTAAAACATGAAATTGGTTCAAGTGTTCCATGTAGAGGTTAAAGTTTTCCATATAAAGGTGGTTAAAGTGGTAGCAAAAGAGAACAGAGCAAGATGATAACAGCCTTTTACACGTTTTGCATCAAAAATTCAATTTCAACTGAAATACTGTATGCGTTATGCAGTTTGATCAAAGTGATCTTTCAGACCCATTTTTAAGAAGACAGTTTTTTTTCAAAGTATGTTGCTTCATTAGAGTGAAAGTACAGTGTCCTTGGAAACATTAGGACCAGGATATTTGGAGTATGGGTGGAGAGGCTAGTGGGGGGGGGGGGAGAACCTTGGTGTTGAGGTAAGAAAAGAGATGCAACCGGGCAGAGTGAAATCTCAGTGGCCTCTCTTGAAAACAGGCGCCACATCCAAAGAAGGGCGTTTGTCGCTTAATGTCCCGCTGCAAACTATGTGCATATCTGTATGGTGTTGCTTACACAAAGTTTACGTGCTGCCACTGGATTTGCATTAGCTACAATAGCTATTGTGGACAATTTAATAAACAGTGTAATTCTTATCAGTAATTTTTTTTAGTAATAATAGACATTTGGTAGAATTTGTATGCATTTATGTGTTTTCTGTACTATTTAGGTAATACATTATTGCGGACAGTATGAAATTTATCACAGGTAAAAGTAATGGAACTTGTCCCCTATATCCTTATTATTACAATAGCAGCAGGTCCTTTCTCCCTGGACATATATTTCTCACTTGGTAGAGGTGCAGACTACCAAGTGGGTGGAGCTTGCTAGTTGGAATCCTTGTATGGCCAAGAATCATTTCCTGCAGTTATACATTGTTCAGACTCCATTCCTTGCGCATTAAACTGCCTGTCCGCACTGGCCATCTTACCGCAGCTGGTGGTTCTTTCAGTGCATACCCTAGAAATAGAACCCCACTGTCCTGATATGCACCCAGTTTGGGGTGGGACGTTGACCAACCGACCCTTTTTGTGCTAATGGAAATCTGTAATTCTCCTGCCTTATACAATCCCTAGGTGCATATTGGCAGAAGGAGATTTTTCTACTTTGCACAATTCCCAGTCAAATCATTGCCAAAAATTTTTTTGTCTGCATTATAAAATTCTGAAAAGTCCCTTTTCTTTCAAATGCAAATCTAGTAGTGGAATACCAGTAAACACCGGGAAGGTCCTAAAACGGTACGGTATACCAGCATGGGTCCAAGTAGCAGTATATACCGCAAGGGACTTGATCAGGTTAATAATAATAAATCTTTATCAAAATACAGCTAGTGCTCGAGACACAGTGATTACAACTATACAAGAGGTTACACCTTACAGTGAGTACAGTTACAATTAATTCAGTTGAATTTTCATCCGTAAGCATAAAATTAGCACATAGGCAGCAGTCTGCCTAGTTAAGAGCTGCACTCAAGATGCCTGACCTAGACCAGAACATCAAACTTTAGTAAAACCTAATTGCTGTTATTTTAAGCAGTCCTAAAACTTCCTGACAACATAAAGTTGATTGCAGGTCAAGCTGCCCTAAAACATTTTTATTGGGGTGAGCAGCTGTGATGTGTTCTTTTTTCTTTAAGCAGCATAAGCTGATTAACCAAGCAATTAAAGATTACAGACTGATATGAAATGTTTACCCTTACTGCAAATATTAACTGATGGATAATATCCAGGCAGTTAGGAAAACAGAAACTCGTAAATGAAATCATATCAAAACCCAGTCACGAACATACATGAATAGTTATGAAAATAATGTGACCCTGTTGAGATGTTCTAAGTCTGTTAACTGCTGGGGGAGAGGGTCAGCATTAGCAATATGTTAATATCAAAGGATTCCAGCTTTTTCTAAAGACCGTCTCAGAAGTCTAGTGGTTAAAGCGTCTGCTTTTGAGGCAGGAAGTTGGTGGTTTGCACCCTGGCTGAGTCTTAAAAATTGGCAATCTAGTGGCTGCCCTGCCAGACACCTGGCACTACAGGGAACAGTACTAGGACTGGTTGGCCCGGTGTCCGTATAATGTGACTGGGTTGGACTGAAACCTGTGTTGCGATAGCAGTCCCACGTGTGGCAGCACATTAACTTTGTCGAAGCAACACTGTCCTGATATGCTCCTAGTTTGTGGCAGGACATCAAGCAACAAGAACAACAGACAACACAATTCGATGCTGTTTGGTTCTACTCAGAAAGGCTTGCGCAAAATATTCATTTATTTATTCAGCGTCAACTTTGGTTTCTACTCTTCATTTCTCCCCCTTTTCTCTCTCTCATGTACACATGCACACGTGTACAGACTGTACACACACACCCAAAAAACAAAAACCATGCACTTACGCGCGTTATTAAACATGGTCAAAAGATTGTTATTGGTTCAAAGGAGCCCTGCTTGCCAGTACAGCCAGTAGACACCAGTATAAAATACTGGTGCAGCAGTAAAACACTGTTCTGTGTACCCACCTCTACTAGCAGAAGTTTAATGCCTATGAACATTTAAAAAGATGGCCACGTGTGTGCTGGAAACCAAGTGATTTAATCCAGCAAGTCATGCTGAGGTCTGTCTAAGCATACCACAAAGAGCAAATGCATTTTCTATCCTGTGGAACACAATGTACTAGTGCATGTGTTAGATATGACCAGTTTCCTTCTGACAAGTAGGAAGGTGGAAAATGATCTTTTCCACCAATAATCTTGATGACAATACAGTGTATTCATCTTTCTCAGAGTAATTATGACAGTCGACCTATCATGGTTACCTTAACGTCAAGACTCAGCAGTTTTAGTGTTTGCATATGTTGCCTCATTTATGTTAAGAAGGAAGTCTGCAATTTGTTCATTGGTCATACTTTGTTGGAGGTTTTTTTTAAGAAAACCAGGATCTAAATAGACATCGAAAAACATACTAAAACACCATTTGTTTGCAAATGAATGCACCCAGTAAACTAAGCAAGCTGGGTGTGACAGAAGTTGGTGATTCAAAAGCACCTGCATGCTTTTTATGCTTTTGGCCCTTGATCCATACCAATTTTTTCTATTCCACTTACATGGTTACACTCCAGAGAGGCATATTCGAGAAAAACCACAGTATGTTGGAAATAATATGGTTTTCATACAGATGTCTCTGTACCTATTCATAAAAGTGTATGTTGAGTCACACATGGAAAGTCTAAATTCAATTTCATAATTGCATGTTTAGTTTATAGAAGTGCTGTGCTGGTCCAGTTAATCTGCAGGCAAAAGGATAAAGTTGGATTTTTTTATGCATTGTACCAAATCTGATCTCTGTGGTCCCTTCAACAGGTGAGAGGAAAAGCCCTTGGGTGGCTGGCTGCTGCATCGCCATGGCTTTCAGCATACTCTTTTGTTCCTGATCAACTATCGAAGCACTGTCGTTTATGTTTTGAAAGGGTTACATACTGTTACAGGGAGTGGAATCTTCACCCTACTCCTCAGAACTGCCAATATGCAATCATTTTGCAAGTTGAAAGGGATTTTTTTTTTTAATTTGGAGAATGTACATTGGTGTTAGTATCCGAATTGTTTTCTGTTGGGGCTGGTATTGTAAAATGGAGTGGAAGAGGTGTCTTCTGTCGAACTGATGAAAAAAAAATCAGCTAGTGTCACTCGTAGGTGTGATTTAAGTCTACAAAGATTTCAAAGTTTCAAGATTTCAAGGTTTCAAGAATGAAACCAAAAGGGGAGAACTTCTGGAGGGTCTTGCACGCCTTTATGGGAGTCACAGTGGGGTTCAGCTGGGAACAACGGTACCTGCATCATCTGCACTTAGTTTTGCCTGACAGTTCTTTTAGGTAAAAGCAAATCAGGTTAGGTGTGAGCAGAAACAGTAGTAGTAGTCATTATATTTTAACACACACGATGTTTTCAGTGTGCACAGTCTTTTAAAGGACTTTGACTCGGAGCTCAGTATTTAGGGGTGTAATGGATGGTAATTTAAGATCTTCATTTTAAATGTGTGCTATCAAGACAACATGGTCATCACCTTGTTAACTTCATAATAGCACATTCAGTACATTGATTTGAAAGCACCAGCTAGAATGAATATTTTTACTGCATGAGAATATGATTTAAAAATGTGGAGAGGTGATCTTGTGTTGATGGAGAGCTGGAAAATGACCTTGCTGTGATGACTGATCTTCCCATATAATAACACAGCCATGTATAATTGTGAAATATGAGGGATTACCAGTATCATGTTTAGGTTTGGAAAGGGTATCACATTTACAAGGTAGTCTACTTTTAATACACACATGGATTTAAGTTTCATATAATAAAAACCTGAGAAATAAGGAAAATATACTTTTAGTGTCCTTTTACTGTATATTTTGTTTTAGGTTTAATGCATTACTCATTACCATGCAGACGAATGTGTGAGTGGAGGAAAATGGTGAAATGAAACCAAGGACTGTTGGTGGGAATAAAATATAAGGTGACAACATAAGGACTAGGCCGTGCTAACATTCACAGTCATTTCAGGGATTTACCTCTCCATCAGGACAACACAAATATTTATTGCTTTTATTTCTCAATAGATCAAAGGCACATGATGCAGTGATGACCAGACCCTGTGCCAGTAATTTCACCTCTTCACAAACACACTAGTCACTTTCACTGTAGCAGTCTCTCCAAGTAGTTTCACCTCTTCACAAATACACTACTAGTCACTTTCACTGTAGCAGTCTCTCCAAGTAGTTTCACCTCTTCACAAACACACTAGTCACTTTCACCATAGCAGTCTCTCCAAGTAGTTTCACCTCTTCACAAACACGTCACTTTCACCGTAGCAATCTCTCCAAGTAGTTTCACCTCTTCACAAACACACTAGTCACTTTCACCATAGCAGTCTCTCCAAGTAGTTTCACCTCTTCACAAACACACTAGTCACTTTCACCGTAGCAGTCTCTCCAAGTAGTTTCACGTCTTCACAAACACACTAGTCACTTTCACCATAGCAGTCTCTCCGAGTAGTTTCACCTCTTCACACACTAGTCACTTTCACCATAGCAGTCTCTCCAAGTAGTTTCACCTCTTCACAAACACACTAGTCACTTTCACCATAGCAGCTTCAAGACACTACTACTGTGGTCTAGCAATGTGGGATCAGTTATCTAATAACTTGATCAGAAGCAAAGAGAAAGCATTCATCATTCAACTTGCAACAAACTAACCAGAAATGAATCGGAAATCATATCTCGCCATGCTCTTTCTGGTACAAAAACAGTACAAGATAATGGCTCATGTCATAGACAAGTACATGGGCCATGAGGAACGAACACAAAAATGTTTTTATTGCATTAAAACATGTCCATCCTGCCAGATCAAAAATAAAATTTACCGTGTTTCCATAAAATTTATGATCATTTTCACTTATAGAAATGCTCAAGCAACCTAATGCAGATCAGCAAGTAATATCAAAAGATTGTGGTGTTAGATTTCCACAGAGTAGCAGTGCATTTTGTCACCCTTTGAAATGTTTACAAAAGAAGCATTCACACCAGTTACAACATAAAATGCCTATCTCTCACATGCCTCATTTTCTTTTATATGTAGAAGGACTTGGCAGTCGCAAGCAAAAGTCACATTTTTTGTCACTTTGGGAATGTCACCTTAGCTTCACAAGCAATTTCCACTTGGCTACAGTACATATGAAAAAAATTCACAATCTTATTAAATGCAAAAGTATGCATATACATGTATATATACACATAAATGCATGCAAATGTGCATATATATATATATAGTTGTGTGATTCCACTAATACACTTCCCTATAGTCAAAAATTGCAAGCATGGACGCAATGATCTTGGACACATAAATGTTCATTTTAGACTTGAAAAAATGCATTCTGAACATAAGGCTGTGTTTCCTTGTGTCCCAATGGCAATAAATGAGGTAAATCCCTTTGTAAGTTTCTAAGCAACTGAAGTTACATTCCTTTGCTTTCAGCAGACAGACCAATGGAGCCAAGCCTACCAAAGGGCCATAACTGCAAAGGACAATGATTATAACAATGGAAATAAATGTCGGCATCCGAGATGTAAAAATTCTAGGAACAAATCCTCACTTACCACATATCTCTAAATCAAAACATAATAATAATAAGTTTTCTTAAATAGCACAATTTCCCTGAAGGGCTCAATGCGCTTTACACAAACCACAGTACAAATAACACAACTTGCAAGCACACAAAACCGCACCACAGGCTTCATCAATCTCACCCATCCAGTCTCTCCTCTCTCACAGCATGCATCAGCATTATCAACAAGATCAGCAACATTTGTGGAAAGCGAGATGAAAAAGAGCTGTGCTTTTACAAGCTAAGGCCATTCCTAAGTTTTGCTGGCAGTGAGTTCCAGACATTAGGGGCAGCAAAACTAAAAGAACACTGAACAAAAGCTTTGAGGTTGTTATTCGGGACTGCAAGAAGTTTTTTTGGAGGAGGACCCGTGTTGCCTAGAAGGATGGTAGGTAGCAAGAAAAGGTGACAGACATGGTGGAAGTGCACCATGGAAGTGACGATACACAAGCACAGCTATCTTGTATTGAATGCAGAACTTTACTAGAAGTAGAAGCCAGTGAAGTTCAAGATATAAGAATTTCATCTTCGTAACTGTGTGCATATAAATGCACTGTAAATATTACAAGGTACATAATTCATTAAACATTTTTTAATGTAAAGTTTCATGGACTTTTTTAAAAACTCACCACAAAAAAGACACGACCCCTTAAAAGCCCATAAGGCACCTGGCCATAGGTGCGCGAGTCTATGCTGTTAGCCTTGTTGTCTCCTTCCAGCCAAACATGACCTCGTTTTACCTGACAGAAACACACCTTTTTGTATTTTATTCTATGTTTGGGGATTTGTATATTAACATTTCATGTCTGGAAAATTTTATGTTAGCAATTCATGTTTGGAGAGACCACATAGCATAAAGCTAGCAGTGTGCTCAACACTGGATAGTACATTCTACTGACTTTCACCAGCTTATTCCCAATTACACTTTTTAAATAGCCTTTATTTTTTTTATAAGATTATTACTGAAGTTCCTGCTTAGACCAGTCCTGACATGGCATAGAACTACAGACTTAGAACTCTAAAATATACTGCTGCTATGCATAAACATGGGGAGACTGGCGTCCTCTGCTTCTCTAT
>SMGT01015893.1:114648-139704 GCA_004794575.1 Lanistes nyassanus | reverse complement strand
GTGTTTACCGAAGTGAAGTATCGGTACTGTAGTTGATTCATAACCCGGTCAATAACGTGTGTGTGTAGATACGGATAGCGCTGGGATGAACGTATGAGAGTGCGAGTGATTGTTCTACGTATACCAGTAGATGTATAGTGGAGCATCATTCATTGTGTAGTGAAATATTCTGGAGTAACTGTAAATAAATAGAGGAGTGTATTATCGTTGCCTGCCTTTGTTAAGTTGTGCGCGTGACAAGCAAGGGGGTGGGGGCTTGAGCCGGTTAGAAATTGAGGAAATTAGGTAGTGATTGCAGTGTTAGTTTCCCCCTTCTTGACACATTTTTATGTTGTGATAACTCGAGTCAAACGAGCAGAGTAGTAAAACACATAAAGCGCCATACCCCTAGACATGACAGAGAAAAACCGCGACATTCTAAGTGCTGAGACATGTTATACAGGATATTCAGTTGGTTCTGCAGACCTGTTACAGTATCAGAGAACAAGGCTACATCATCTGGGAAAAGCAAGATAAACAACTGAATAAGTTCGGGGGAGAACTGAATGCCATGACGTTGATTTGGGTGAGTACTGTTCGGGAGTGACGATAAAGCGAGTGGGAGAAGAGAAGCGAGAGAAGAGCGGAATTAGTCTGTGTGGAAGAAGTGTTTATTGTCCCAAGGTGAATGCCAGGACGTTGCTGGAATACCTTGCCTGTTTAATTTGCCAGCGGGAGTACTTCTGCTGTTTACTACAGTCATGTCGTCGGCGAAAATTTGTGTCGTCCCATAGAGGGCGAAATTAAGCGTGGAGTCTACTCGTGGACAAGAAATGTTCAGTGAAGCTGTGTGGAGTTAGTCTGTGTGTTCCCTAGTGAACATCGGAATGTTGGCTGCAGCACCCCGGGGTTGCGTCCTTCTGTGGCGACGTTGAGCTACAAACCCGTCGTCTGGCAAAATCGTGTCGTCCGTGAGGGCGAGGTGGTCAGAGGATGTTTGTGTATGTGTGTGTGTGTGTGTCTTCCGGTGGATGTATTTCAAGAAGAGGTGCTGTGGACTGTCATTCTCAGCTGCAACATTTTAGTGGCTGGAGTTTCTACGCTGAAGGATCGCCGTGGAGTTTTCACTGAGCGCACTTGGCGATGTCGACCTGTCCCGGCGCCATCTTGGCGTGAGGGCGATGTTGACTGGAGTACTGGTGTGGTTGTGGCGCAGGTTTTGAGCTTTGGTGTGGAGGACGTCTCGGAGTGAGGTAACGCACTATCGTTTGGTTGCGTATGTCCGCTAGCATAGCAGGGTGCAGACTGTGACGACATGAAGTCAGTGACGGTGAAACTGAATGTAGTTTTTAGTAGTAATGAAAGCTGGAGATTGTGCAAAACATTATGACATGAAGTCTGTGAAATCGAATGCAATACAAACGGTGATGACTTTGTTAGTTTTGAAAGCTGAAGATTGAAGGGGAGATGTAAATATTGATGACTTTTTTAGTTTTGAAAGCTGCAGATCGAATGTCGGATGTAAACATTGATGGCGTTTTTTTTTAAAAAAAGTTTTCAAAGCTGAATAATTGAAAGGGGGATTTAAACGTTGATAACTTCTTTGAGGGAGTACAAGGTGTGGCAATCTTTTGTGTTTATGGTTTATCTAATCTCAATTCTGGTGTGTAGTCGATGTATTTATAAGCTGGTGTTGAAGGGAGTGTACAATTAAAGTGGCGAGTGTACGTTGGATTGTAAATGCATGTTTTTCTGTTGGAGCTCTGTCTTTTAAGAAGTTGAAAATTTTGTGTATCTGTGTATAGTGTAATTAATGCAACGTGTGACCCACTTGCGCTTTGGGTCGGGGTCGTGGCAAGACGTAATTTTTGGTAATTATAGAGTGATTGAAAAGAGTGTGGGTTAATATAAAATGTTACGTAAAAACCGGGGGTGTCCGTGGGGTAACTTGGTGTGGTATTGATGGGCGTGCGTGACAGGGAGAGAAGAGAATAGTGGTGTGTGTGTGTGGCTGGAAGAGCGTGTATATATATATATACTCTGTAACAGCCCCCCCCCCCCCATGCCAGAAGTGGCTCCACTTCTCTGGCTGACTCACGTCGGGGCTCAGCTCTTTGGCTTCTTACTGCCGATGTCTATGTGGGTCTTCACCCTATTGGTGAACTATGTGCCGATATAATGAAGCTTTGTCTCTCTTTTCCCAGGTCATTATACCCCTTGGAGATTTTTTTTTAAATTGTGCGCGATTCATATCTCCAGGTTTGCGACGGTCTAGGTTAACTAGAATCGCCCCATGTGCCTAAACAAGTGTAATACGTTGTTGATGTTGATTGCACGCGTTTAACCACAGACCAAAACAGTAAGGCTGGCGCCTTAGGAGGATGCCACTAAGCCAGCTTCCACGTGGGAGAGTATTTAGAGGACCGTATCAGATTTCCTCTGCCACGCTCTTGCTCCTTTCCGTCTTCCAAACCTTGGCCATTGGTTTACATTTCTCAGCAGCCACGTTGGCATAGTTTTCATTGGCTGGTGATGGTCACAGGGTATTAGATCTCGTTTTTGATTGGTTGGAGTTCTCAGTTTTGAGGGGCAAGAAAGCTCTTCTCGCCGCTTACTTGCTTTACAATCTAAAGGGAACACAGGGTATTTTCCGAATCTGTATTGATTGTGGCACAGCAAGGTCAGTAAACATATCGATTAACAAAGAAATAAACTGACAGCCGTTTACATCGACCCTGATCGCATTTAGCTTGTTTGGTATTTCCGTTTCGAGAGAGTCTTCAAAGGTGAGATTTCGTCTGCTCTGGTTTATTAACCTGTTCGCTGGTATTTTGGGGTTTAGTCCAAGCTTAACTATAGACTAATAGAGTCTAATTACAGGCTGCGTGCACTTTCATTTTCACAAGGTCAGTCAGTTGAATAAGGGACCATTTTGTACAGAGCAGTATGTAAGGAGTAGGTTTAATATGTCTTAAGACATCGCAGTTCCCATAAAAATAACTGAAAAATGAGTCTTCAGCTGCCAGAAGTGCTGCCACGTCAACAAGTTTGTTCTTTTCAGTCTGTGATTAAGAAATTTCCCGAAAGGTAGATTATTTCACCAGTGCTAGTGTTAAAGTATCGAATAGTAATAATTGGAGATTTAAGATTTCTGATAACATTTCAGTTAACCCCAACTCCAGACGATAAGACTGTTATTAAGTGCCTACAGCCTAGTAATAGTATAAGTATTATGCCTCAAATGTAATGAAAGGACATGATCGTGATCATTGCAAATACAGGGTTTACAATAGAATGTTTGCAATAAATGTTAATCTCGCTCTGAGGGATATGTATTTTTTAATATTCAATAATGACTACTTACAGTTAGATTAAAAGCAGATTGAAAAACAGAAAATAATACCACAGGAAGATGAGAAAGAGAATTAAGAAATGTTTGATTTTGCAGAAGATGTCTTGGGGAGAGCTTTTGATTATTTCTGTGCTACTTGTCGCCTGCTTTGGTGTTCCAACTGACAAAAAGCAAAGGATTCTTGACAAGGTGTGCATGTGTGTGTTCAAGTATGGACTGAAAGGGGGTATCTTTTCACTGACTTGATAAAGCCTCTTTCATGTTTTATGTGGCAGCAATTACAGTTTTGATGCAGTTAAGCATATCAGTTGGACTTAATAGTGCTGGTCTCTGTATCTTTTTAAAAGGTGTCTTTCATATATGTAAACAGTGCAGTCCACTAAACATGCGTTTAAGAGAACAAAAATTACTCATGTTCACTATTTTACATCTTAACCGAATTGTTAAAGTTAACTGACGTCTTATGTATGTTAATTGACAACTTGTGTGTGTTAATTAAGATCCCATATATGTAAGCAGCATTTCGTGTGTTTGCTAATGTCTCTTGTAATTAGGAATTGCATTAGCTGCACTGCACTGCATGTACTCGTTGAACCATTTAAACAATATTTACATTATTACGACACTGCCTGAGACTAGAACTAGAACTGTCTAGTCTCAGCCAAAGTGGCTAGTGCTGTACTAAGGCATATGTTTGGATCTTTTTTGGTTGTTTTCTGACATCAGGGTTTGAGTGACATTGAGCATGAGATGGATGGTGAGCACAATGCAGACTACGATCACGATGCTTTTCTGGGCCATGAAGACAAGGCCACGTTTGACCAGCTGTCCCCAGAGGAGAGCAAGGAGCGCCTCGGGTAACAGTTCAAGTGATTTTAAAAGGAAAACTAAACCAAACTTTTAGCTCACTATTTTCATGAGACCTTATGACAGATCATACCTCACGGACCAAACAGTATGCATGCAGCTCAGAAAAACATAAAACCTACAGCACATGCAGACATACAAAACTTGTACGATTGAGAGCTGTTTTATAACAAGTAACAATAGTAACATGTACATGTACAATGTATATCAAACAGAGTTCACAAGCTTCTTGGAAGTTACTAGCTCTTACCTACTGTTGTTAAGGATGTGTGTCCTTTTGTATGTAGAGCTTGAAATTTTGCCCCCTGTGTTGGCCGGTCAGCAGCTAGGTCCTGCTGTCATCAAAAATAAGTTGTGACACAAGAATTTTGAATCATCCTTAAGTCCAGATTTTTTAATGGCCAAAATTGCTCCAATTTTATGGCATTTTGTATAAAAGAAAAAGGTATTAACTCTTGTCTTTCTTTGCCATGGGTCCTGACAGCTTAAGGTTATTCCAGTTTGGAGCACGTTGTAAAAAGTGCCTTCAACTGTTATGATTCTATGAAGCTTAGAAGAATTGGTCAGTGAATGTGACAAGTTCTAGCTTGTTCGTAGTCTCGTGTATGGCACTGCATCTGTCTTGCAGTTACACTTTTCCCCCCACTCCCACTCTCCGAAACTTCAGCAGTCAGTACAGAAGTGACATCGGGGTATAACCAAGTCCCGGCTAAGAAAGTACTCAGGACTCAAAATCAGTGTACACTTCACTAGTCCAGCAATATTTCAGTAAAGTCATCGCACAATCTGCAGTTGTACTACGGGTGGCCCAGCCTAGTGAAAATCTCTTCCAAAAAAAAGCACTGCAAGTACATGCATTTTCTAAATGTACAGTACTTTTACATTTTCTTAAGGATTTTTTAAAAATTCTTGTGATCCAACAATGTTTAAGAATCAGATATTTCTGAATATTTTCAAATCTTATTATGAGTCGTAGTGAAGATAAAGTTAACAGTTGTTTTAGCCTTTGAGATGCCATTTGATTCAGTGATGGATAATGTTTACACAACAGGCTTATTATCCTGTTTAAGGCTATGGCCCAGTTTCCAGCATCACGCGGTACTTTCCTTATTTGCTGTCTACCCCCACTGTATGCCTGCTGGACGCAGTGTATTTTTACAGCCAGGAGCTGGAGTGGGAATGTTTGGGTGCTACTACAAATATAGTTGAAAAGATCAACTTGAAAGACTTTACATTATTAATGTCATATTAGTTACTGATTACATTTTCTGACAACAACGACAGACTGTTAAAGGCGATGCTGTGCTGATTTGCTGCTTCTGTTGGACAGAATCATTGTTGGGAAGATAGACAAGGATGGAGATGGGTTTGTGACTGAGCAGGAGCTGAAAGACTGGATTCGTTACGTGCAGACACGCTACATTGTGCAGGACACTGACCGCATGTGGAAAGACCATCAGCCTGATGAGGACAACATTCTGTCATGGAAATCTTACCAGAAGAGAACTTTTGGCTATGATGATGGTAGGGATGGACATGTCAGGGTATCGTGAAGGTAACATAGTCTCACTGTGCACAAAGTCAGATATTTTGAAGCAAGGTGAGGTTGTGTGTGATTTTTGTAGTTTTTATGCCTATGTATTCATATGCCAATTTAATATGTGTAATCATATGCGCATTTAATGTGTGTAATCATAGGTGCATTTCATGTGAGTGTTACCATGGGTAAGTGAAGAATTTTAAATGTTGTGTCCAGATCCAAATGAGAAGGGATCTAGAACTGAAGCATATGCAGAAATGATCAACAGAGATCGTCGACGATGGCAGAAAGCTGATAAAGATGGTGATGATCGCCTTAGCAAAGAAGAGTTTATGGATTTCTTGCATCCTGAAGATGCTGAGCACATGCGTGACATTGTTGTTATGGTAAGAAACATTCAAGGTTCTTCAAAACTAGAATGTTTGCTCAGGTTTTGCTTGGTTTCCCCAAACAGTTTACAATGCAAGGACAAAGATTAAAGGGAAACTTAACCCTAGACTCAACTTGAGATGAATTCATAGATATTGATATTGTGACTCTTCTCAGCCACAAATTTCAACCTGTATCGGTACTATTTCCATTCAATCCACGTTTTAATTTAGGTAAATAGTGGTACACGGACGTCGCCATGTTGTGGTACTCTTTCGCGAATGAAAGCAAAATATCGCTGATGTCGTCTGGTCTGGTGACGTCAGTTCCCCAGAAGCATTCTTCAACATGCCACAGTACAAGCGTTCGGCTGTTTCAACGAACAGTGCAAATCGTTTAATGTAGACGGAAGCCACAAGAGCTTTTTGGGATTATGAATCCAGCAAAATAAAAGATTTGTATGCACTATGTAAAAAGTTGCTTGAAAATGTAAAGAACGCCAAGTTGGCTCGTCGTGCGTAAGAATATAAATGACACAAATTGCACCTCGTGTGCGAGGACCATTTTACGAGGGAGTGCTTTGAAGGCAGTTACGAAAATGATGTGGCTGCTTCGCTTGGCTTCAAGACTTTTAAGAAAAAGTTAAAGGAAGGAGCCATTCCGACAATTATCAATACAAAGTGTGCCAATGTAAAAGGCATTGCAGTAAGGCAAGACCGGAGGGAAGCTGAGCCTGAGAGTGAGAACAGACGATTACAGCTGAGAGTGAAAAGACAGACAGCGCGGGTAAAATAAAAAAAATTCACATTTTGACTGCTAAACAACTAATGGTAATGATATAAAATATTACGTTTTTTAATCATGATATAATTTGTATGAAGTGTTATTTATTTTATATAAGTAAATATAGAAAATACTTAAATAGGTATATACAAATAATGCATAAAGTATGGTTGATTTGTTAAAATATGCCATATGTATGGCCTACAAGGCCTGTATAGCAACACAAAGTACTTGAAAACAAACGCATGTATATGCATGCATGTGTGCATGGACACACCCGTACGCACAACAAAGGACACCTATGTAAATATACTAGTCACAACAGCACTCGTCGTCTTGCTCAGTATCGGTACTTTCCGTGTTTTGTAGTTCTTCCTCCGTGTGTTCTGGGTCATAAGTGTAAGCTACAACTCCCAGATCCATAACGGAAATTATCTTGCGAATTTCGCGATGTCACTAACAAAAGCGTCTGCCCGATATTTGTGACGCTGCTTTGAGCGCTATCGGCTGCGGGCTGCAGTAGCTTTCTCCCTGTCGGCGTAACTGACGTCACTCATCAAGGCAACATGGCGGCTTCCATGTAAGGCTGATGAGCGGCATTAAAAGCTGGGTTGTAAGTGAACAGTTCTTTTGTAGCTTGAAATTTAGGGTTAAAAAGACTCACAACATCAATATTCATCAATTCAAGACAGGTTACTTCTAAGGTTAAGCTTCCCTTTAAGTTTTTTTTAAGGATTGGACTAGAAATATATTTCACTCAGTTATACTGGTGTTATACAAAGAGAAACACATTATTTAACTTTGACATCTTGTAGAGGTGTTCAGGATAGAGAGATAGAGAGAGTGAAGTCTCGAAACTAAAGCTCAGTTTTCTCTTTTGTTGTTAGTTTTCTTTTGTTTTTGTGACAGTAGACTACAAAGGTTTATGGCCTTCATAGTGACAAGTGATACAGGTGTACAAGTGTACAAGAAAAAGACTTTTCTTGGAGTTTTTACCTAAAGCCTTTTAAATAAAATTAAAACTAAAGTTATATATTTTATCTGTTGTTCCTTTGTGCTCTAGTATCTGGGTTTCAAATGAAATCACATCTGTGTAGCATGGGTCTGAGTTTTAAACCTTGAGAGAAAACCTGTTGGAGGTCCTAGGATGGAAATATTGTCGATATTCTAATATTTTTCAGGAAACATTAGAGGATATCGACAAAGACCATGATGGGTATATCAGCATGAAGGAGTACATTGGTAAGATGTTTATATGACTCCAGCATTGTCTTGAGTGTAGGAATTATGGAAGTGGTCAGTCGGTGTTTAACAGCTTTAGTAGGGAAAGAGGGTAATTTGTCACTCAAAACAAACCGTGTTTGACAAAGGCAGTTTGTATTGGTCGTCGGGCGTGGTAATTCTTCATGGATTCTCAGTATTCAGAGATTTTTAAGTCCTTTTCCGAGGAGGAAAAACAATTTCCAAGGAAAAGTAACGTGTTTTTTAAGTTACCCATAACCCCATTGTTCTCGAGATAAACCTGTGCAGAGTCTCTGTACCAGTCATTTTCATTTATACCCTTCCTGCAACTTCAACCCGGCCACCATTACTGTAGGCAGCAGCACATAGGGATTAAACAGTTCACTCTGTACCAATATGGCTAGTGTGAAAGTGATTAACAACAGACACCAGTTTGACAATGAATGGTGTGCAAACGGATTATTGAAAAAATGTTTTTTTAAATTAGAGAAGAACTAATTGTCATTCAGTTTACAAAAGTGAACATGACAATGCATCATACAGCTACTGCTGTCTTAACTTTATTCCGTTCCTTCTGACGTCTTCTGTCATCGACAATTTCATTAGATGATAATCTTCAGCATCATTGTATCACTCTTGTGCTTATCATTATTCTGAAGTAAAATATTATCATGGAGAAATGCCAAACATTTCTTGGCTTTTTGATTGAAATGGAATGGATAATTCTAAAAACACCATGGAAAACTGGAACTAATTTCAAGTTTCTAAAGAAAAGATTTTTTTATTTTAATGCTCCTGTATGCCTCTGTGTCTGTTTGATGCACATGCAAGAAATTTGAAAAGGTCACAAAAATGTTGATTAAAAGGATGTAAAGTTCAGAAAGCAGTAGAAGTACTTCGGCAGACCAGATGATGGATAACAATGTTGAATGTTGCAAAAGTCCCACAAAACGGCAGATTCCAATAGAAATTTCTGCGGTTTCCGGCACTTTGGAGAGGGTTTTACAATGACTAAAAATTTTTGTAAAAGAAAAAGTTGTTTGCTGGCAAGGGATATTGCTGGTGTTTTTCTATAGCAGAATAATTTTTCTATCGGATTCCCTCCCTTAGACCACACAATACATTACTTCTAAACTGTGCTTTTGAAACCAAGTGATCTTGTTTAGTAGTAAGACATTCACTTGGATACCTTTATCAATGCAGCGTTTTACACAGAATTCACACTGGATGGATTTCAGGTCCTTTTTATTCTTCTTAAATTTATCTTTCAGCCTGCGTTGGAATTATGTTTTTGTTGCTTACAGGCTTTTTCTACATTCTTTATAAGATACATAGAGACCACGGGAATTCATGGTGTTCTTTCATGTGACAAAACTGTGTGGGTGCGTAAAGTGCATACAGTGACTCACTTTAACACTAACTAGTAAGTACTATTTGTATTTGTATTTTCAGTAAAATTTTATAATTATTTTGATGTTGACAATTGATCTTACAAAATACATAAAGTATATTTCTGCACTAGTAGTAGTTTGCAAACAGCATTTATTTCAATTGTGCCAAAATCTATGTCCCCATGAGTGGTATCAGTAGATAATAACCCTATGTCGAGAATGTGTTTGTAATTAGTGAGTCTTCGACCGGTGCAAGAAGACAATACAGCAGACAGTTTTCTCTTTCTAACATCAAAAAGTTATTTGGTGTTTTGTTAGTTAAGCTAAATAGGTTGTACAAGTAGAAATTGGACACAGGAAAGGCAGGAGTTTAGATTATTAATGGCTGTTGTATACGTAAATAAATTCAATATTGAGTTTTAAAACTTTTAATTGAATTTAATAGTTATCGCTTCATTTGCCACATGTCCAAACCATGGCCGATTTTTCAAAGATTTTTTTATCTCTGCAATTCCCATGCCTGGTCATAATAATAGACATTGATGATGTGAATCATGCAGAGCTTAAATTATAATTTGGCATCTTAAGCATGCACGCACATAAAATCCTTTAGGTATGACGGAGATTTTAGATTATTACATCTTTAACTCAATCCTGCTGCAGGCCTAGCTCATGCCTCCCCTATGTACACACAGCTTTTAGCCTTTTTTCAAAAATTCTTTTTAAAAAAAACTAAAAACGTTAGAAACATGATTCAAAATGCTTTTTAATGATCAAGAAACAAAGAAAACTCATGTCTGACCTTGTTTCTGGGACCGTATTCTTTAGTTTGTAAATCCTCTGACAGCAACACAACTGAAACATCTAGCATTTCTTGGAATGGCATGCTGCGTGAAGATACTCGTTTGCCAGTCATTTCACATTCGCTTTGAATTAAGGTAGAAAACCGGTTAAAACAGGTTTAAACACAGCATAAGGGAAGTAACTCATAAGGAAATGATTCAGCTTTCGAATGTAAGAGTTCTTTATCTTAGGCCATTAGCCATTACCTGCAAATAAATTGTAAAACAAAATTTCAGACAGGTGGCATGCAGCGCAGCACATGCTATTGCTATGTCTGGTCTGCCTGACATGCAGTGTGATTAAGTTAACTCGATCTGATCGTCAGAGCTACAATGCATGACATTGCTTGAATCACAGCATTTTTGACGATTTAGGAAGATTTTTGGAAAATTGTTTTAAAAAACTTTTTAGTAATAGAAACATAATTCCAATACAGTTTTAAAGAACGATTTAGGAAAAAAATGTTTCTTACCTGAAATCCACCTGTTGCTGATTCTGTGTGAAAGACTGTGTTGAATTACGTAACTAACAATGTAAACAGCATCTTGAAAATGTTCCAGTGACAACACTGGACTGTTACAGCTATTTGCAGCACTTGTAATCCATAACACCTGGTGGAAATCATCCATAGATGCCAGGAGTCTATCCAGGATGAAAGCCATCACAACCACACAAAGAATTAGATGTAATCCTGATGAAACTCTGGGAAGCACACATGGTTGACCACAGCGGTCGGCCATTTTCCCAGGATAAGGTAGTGTGGTTCTGGCAGCACAAATGTGATAAAGTGGTCTACTTTGTGGTCTAAGGGAGGTAATTCTAAAGAAAAATGATTCTACTATTGGAAAAGACCATTTACTTCCTTTGTCGACGAGCTGCTTTGGGTTTAAAAATTTGTAAAATGTGGCCGACCTGTCTATTTTGGGCTTCACAAAGCCGACATCTTCAGCACGTAAGACCATAAATCATGGTGTCATGAGATGTCAACTGTGTGGGTTTATTTTGTTGGATGGAAGTGAGGACTAAGATCCTGGTAGCACAGCAAACGAGTCGCCTTGTATTCACCGGTTTAATATGTGGTGTCAGCACCTGCTGCTCTAGATGTCATTTTGAAAAATGAGGGAGGGGGATAATTGGCCCAGTAGATGTGAAGGCGGTCCCAGCACAAATAGCAGTAGTGGTGGAGAGTGTGTAAGATGTAGATGCTGATCTTGCTGTCTGATACATTAGATGACATTTGGGGCGATGAAGATGATGATGATGAAGAGGACGATGAGGATAAAAACGAGAATGGTGAACCAGACTGGGTTCAGAGTGAGCGAGATCAGTTCACCAATTACCGAGACAAAAACCAGGATGGCCGGTTGGATACTGACGAGATTCGAGAGTGGATCATTCCGGAAGATTATGACCATAGCTCAGCTGAAGCCATCCATCTGATAAAAGCTTCAGATAAAGATGGGGTTGGTAGCAGAGAGAAATAATTACATTGAAATATCCCCCAAACAGCACCAGTGAAACTTGATGCCGTGTAAAAAAAAAAAGCATTGTAAGTGCTGTTTTCTAGCTATGCTGAAGTTTTCTGTAGCTATGGTATCAGGAAACGTTTGTTGGAGTACTTAGAGTTTTCAGGCAGTCTAAGCTTTTCAGCTAAGACTCCCTCCCACCTCCACTGTCATCACTTTCTGCGTTTCAGCGATGAGGATGATGGTGGCAGAAGGCTGGGACAAAGGTGGGAGGGGTAGAAAAAGTTGCTGACAGTGCTGAATCCAGTTTCACTGGTCTGTACAAGAACACTTGTGTTGTCCTCGCTTGCTCAGTCACTTTCCTTTCCATTTCTGTTTTCTGTTTCCCAATGCTAATGAAATTTAGACGACATATGGCCTAATCGCGAAAATGCTGAGGAGGAACCTGATTGGGTGAAGAACGAGCGCAAGCAGTTTGCTGATTTCCGAGATAAGAATGGTGATGGGAAAATGGACAAAACAGAAGTCAGAGAGTGGATTATTCCAGAAAATTTTGATCATGCCAAGGCAGAGGCCAGACATCTCATTTTTGCGTCTGACCATGACAAGGTTCGTCTCTCCTCCTTATTTGTAATTATTTAAAATATATTGGGGGTGGGGTGTTGGTTTTTTTTAGGGGGAGGGAGGGAGAGGTTCCCACCTTGGGGTTTTCAGGGTTATAGCATGCCATGTCCCTTTTCTTTTAAGTCGGGATTTTTTAAAATAAATTTTTGGTATTACAAAAATGTACAATATGAATGTCGTGATGTTATCTTGAGAGCAAAGAGGGAATACTTACGTTTGCCTTAAGTATGGCAGGCAGTGTCAAGTGATTCTGTGTAAAATGTTCCTGTTATATCTGCATTTTTGTTTCAAAATTTTAAAAAAATGCAAGAGGCACTTTTTTTGACTAGGGTCTAGTGTCTGATATGAAAAGGCATATGAGACTTTGTCCTGTACTGGTGGGCTGATACGTGTTCTCTTGTCCTCCTCTGTTTTCTCTTAATATCTGTCATGGCGTTGTTTGATGCTGACAAGCACATCAAGACAAATAGGACAGTGAAGGTGACAAATCTGTAGGCTAGGTTTGACAATGTCTGTCTTGTGACATGCTGCTTAAAATCAGCACAAATATATGCATTCCCAGTTTCTAAATAAAAGCGTAACAGTAAAATTGACTCGATCACACTTTTCTACTCTCTCCCTGTAATTTCTGAAGCATGTCCGTCTCCCAGGCAAAAGAACTTTGTAACTGAGTTATTGGCTTGTTTCTGCTTTGAGAAATTTCTGAACATATTCTTACATAGAATTTGAGAATAGATTACATTTTTTTCTTCACTGTGTCCAGACCCTTCCAAAGAAACCTGTCTGGCAGCCTGTGGAACTGTATGCTAATTTGCTTTGGCTAAGCACAATAGGCATATGGAAAATACTCTCACATAAATCATGAATCCGCTTGTTGCTCTACTTTTATCCACACCCATTAATTAGATAGGCTTTGGCTGTTTTTCTGTTAGCATTACTGTAAGGAGGAGGGATCCTTGTCTTTTGAAACTGATTTGGTTAATTCTTTGGAAAGTTTTGTCAGAGTTTCTATTTTGTCCTACATAAGCATGCTTGCTTGCTAGCTTGCACATAATCACCAGAGTCTTGGTTCACGTTCCTTTTTGCATTTTCCTTTAATTGCATCAGATCCAAATAGAGGCTTGGGTAGGGTGGGATGGGGAAGTCCTTTGTATGCAAATTCTGTGCCTGTTGGTGCAGTAGTTGCAATGCATAAACTGTTTGGTGTTGCATGTATTCCATGGTGCTTAGTGCTGCACTGTGGTTTTCTTTCGTTTTTGGTTCATTTCTCATTTCTGTCAGCAGAACGCTATAGCAAGCCATACATTTTTGGCTAACTATAAATAGTTTAACAATTTACCTGTAGTTCTGTGAGTTTTTATTACTTTCAACACAAGTTTCATACATAAGTTTCATAACCTATTCGAGTACAATGTACAAAACATCTTTGACAAGTCTTTCACTTTATGATGTTAAATTCTTTGACCTGTACATGTATTTTCCTTGTGTTATTATCTGATTTGATTATTTTAAAGAGAAGAACAAGACTGGAGATACACATCTTGGCATGCTTGGAATCAAGAGTTTTGCTTTCAAATGAAACATTTCAATATACAAGGGAGATCTTTGTCAACAACAAAAGTTGTTGCTTTGTAATATTTACTGATGTTTTTTGTGCAGGAATTCCATATCAATTAAATTAATAAAAATATAGTGAGCAATAACATAAATTCCTATCCCAGCTGCATTTGTTCAGGTTCTTGCTTGCTTCATGTTCTGCCCTGGCTGACAGTTTTTTTTTCTCATGCTGCCCCCTCCCCATTTTTTTCTTTTTTTTTGCTCTCCATGAATATTCCCAAAATTGTTCTTGTAGTACTGCATGTCATCATTTGCTGGCGTTTCTGACAGACCTGATGATATTCACAGGCCTGATTGCACTCTGATGTCAAGTCTTTGTGCTGATGTATCACACCTGGTGGAATACCTTTCCCTCCACCCATCTCCGCTGTCTTTGGGATACCAGCAGCGCTTGTTGGGGATCCCATTTCATATCGTCTGCCTTTGCTATCTTTTCTCATCTTTTATTCCATTTCATGTTATCTGCCTTTCTCATCTTTCCTCATCTTTTGTATCTTGTGTCTGCCCATGATGGTGACTGTAGACTGTTTTGTCCGACCACATGCCTTTTCACACCCCGTATCCTAGAACTACCTTACGCTATAGTTTGCATGTATCAGAGTAACTGGGCCATTTTGTTTGACCACATGACAGTGTTTCTTTATAGCATTGCCCATTTTCAGATTTTAAAAAATATTTTAGCCCTAATAAATTTCTCCTTGTCCAGGTAACTGTAATTGCCACCAACTGATGTCTTTTCTGGACTTGTTTCCTTGCAGGATGGCAAACTTAACAAACAGGAAATTTTGGATAAGTATGACCTGTTTGTTGGAAGTCAAGCAACAGACTTTGGAGAGGCATTGGCACGTCACGATGAATTCTAGACCTGTGAGGTCTGGTGTGCTCTTCCGTCCCGTGTCTTGTGAATTGATTCTGTTCAATACGGCAACAAGGCCAGAGTCCAAAGATGGACAGCATTCGTGCACTCTGCACCGGTCATGATCTTTTTGGAGTCTTTGGTAGTCAAGCGTTTGTGTGTCTGTAGGACAGAGCACACTGGATTTTCAAAGGTGTGCCTGTTTTGTAACTGCTGTTGATATTCAGGTTCTGATAAACTGTACATCAGGGATACTGCTAATTTAAGACAACACAAACTGGTTTGGAGTGCTAGAGTTGTGGGAGAAACGAACTTCTTTTTAAGTCTGCATCCTTGTGTAAGCTTTGGAAAGGAAGATGAAATGTATCACCGTGATTCCAACTCTTTCTGGCAGAGTAATTGAAATACATAAGAAGGCATAGTATTTTATCATAGCAATGCCAGGGAATGTGTACATTCAGTTTTAACGAGGACGATTTTCAAAGGTAATTATGGGAAACAAGATAGCAATCTGCTGGACAGGATTGTAGGGAAGATGTGTGAATGTGAGTGTGATCTGTATCTACAGATTCAAATACCTGTACGACCCATTAGTGTTTGCAGGCTCTGCTTAAGCTTTGCTGCCCCACGCCTCACACCTACTATTCAGTATTCTGATTGAATGTGGCACAAGCAAATTATACATTTCTCTTTACAATCATGTCCAAAAAGCAAATGTTTTGTATGGAGGTAACAAAATGCTAAAGTCATTATGTGGATCTTTGCTGATGCTGTTAAAATGTTTTTATCTTAAGCGATTGTTTACATGCTTTTGTGTAACTTTCTTGTATGTTTTTACTTCAAAAATTTATAAGGAACGTTTATGAGCCCTCAAATTAAGTTCTTGTATGTTGCCTTGCATAATAGTTGTTTTCATAACATTTGGAAAGCTGCAGGTATGCTGCCTGGAATACAAGAGCTGTCAGAATGCTTAATCAGCTTCCATGTACATTTACGAAACAGCCGTCTTGGCTGCTGACATTACTCATTTCACTGACTTTGTCTTGGAGAGAGGAATCCAAATTGTAAAGAATTCTGTAGTAGTTGAGTAAATCTTTGGGACAGACTGTCATGGACAGACATCCAGTATTGGGAGACCCCAGCACTCCTCACAGGCGAGCTACAGACTGGATGCATCCAACAGATTTCATAACTCACACAAATTCCTTCGTTTGCCGAAAACTGCCATACAGTATCATTTCTTGCATCAAAGTGTTTGCAAGAGTTTCACATCAACAGCTGTGTAGTTGACCCATTGTTTTTCCCCAGCAGTCTGAGTTGTTGAAAAGATCTAGTCCACCATTAGGTCAAAGATATCCCTAGTCAGTTGATGACATTTTTCCAAGCTGTGTTTGTTGAACTTGATAGCTTAGCAGCTGATCGGAGTAACTGTTTTGCTGAGTTTTCCCCCTTGTTATCTGTTGTCAGAATCGCAGAACACACACAAGATGCAGTGCTCTGACTCCTGTGAGTCTTCACTTTGCACCGAAGGCTAATACCTAGCAAATGATCTGAATCAGGCACCCTGGAAAATACAGTCCTTGCCTTTTAGATCTCATCTGCATGATAGTTCTCTCCCCCCATCCCCCAACAAGTATTTGTCCTACACAGTTTCAAACCTTCAGGCGTGGAGGAGTCTACAGACATTGAGGCAAATGACCAGCTTCAGTGTCAGACAAGCTGATCATCCAGTCATCATGGCTGAGGTCAGCCACACTGACCCCAAAAGCCATTCACTTGAAAAGAGGGTTGATGGTGCTCTGTATCTGTAGCGTGGACACGTTTCAACCACCGTCAGAAAATGGTATTATCATCTGTGCCTGTCGGTACAAACAACGTAGACAGGGAAACTTTCTTCTTTTTTAACACATTTATTTTATGTGTTGGAGAGTATTATATCTTTTGTAGGTCTTGCCTTCTAAGATGCAGCAAAATGGGCTCATCAGTTTAAAAAAATGATTTTGAAGACGTGAAATCAAACATATCCATGATCATACTAGGTTACTTGAGATTGTCTTGCTGTTGTTTAGTCTCAGATGTTCAGGTCAAATTTATGAGATGCATTTTGTCCGTAAGTGCCAAGAACTGTTTTCGCTTTCATCCAGTGGTGGTTGTCTGCTTTGTCTCTTGTGCTTTTGTTCGTGTCCCTGGTTCACCTTCTTGAAGAGCCCCTGACCCATGCATCATGCTTGTTTAATTTACGGACTCGCACATTCAGGTATTTTGTTTGATGAGACTGTTCAGTCAGCATTTTGCTACAGATGTGCTTAACATAATTTGTGAGTCGGCACTTTTGCAAGGGTGGATATTTGAGTTCAGCATTCAACTCAAAGGTTTCGAAACAAAGCAGACGGAATCTCCACATGCAGCATTTGTTGGAATTAGTTTTCTTCTCCTCCTCGCCCCTCCCATCCTTTTTCCATCTGAAGTTTTGAACATGGAATGGTTGTCACTGTCACTGTCACTGCAATCGTTTGCAGCCTGTCACTTCAACAGCCCATCATCATTGCACTTGAAGGCAGCAAGCCCACTTGCCATGTCCAAGGTGTCGGTTCCACAGCAAACATTTTTAGCTGCACAGGAAATTATCCACACAACACAATGTTAACTGTCCACCAGCAAGAGCCTTTAGCTACATGGTGTAACTATCCCCACTGTTGCTCCCCACTGTTGTTCCCCACTGTTTGCTTTTCTTTTGATGGGCAGGGAGTGGGGGGACATTATCTCCAGAGCCAGTGTTCAAAGTTGGCAAACAATTTTTCTTTTTGTCTGAAACAAACCACAGTCATCTTGCAGTCACAAGAACAGTTAACAGCAGCTTGCAGCAGCAAGTTTCTATTTACTTTCCGCTGGAGTTACTAAAATTGGGTATATTGCCAGTTCTTTGTAAAAAGCCAGAAACCATGAGAGACTGTAGTAGACAAAAAGGGAACTGAGCCAAACTAATTATAGATGACAGACGGCAGACAGTTTCTAGGCATTACCCTTGGGACAACACGGAGACGAAGGCAGACACAGATCAAAGAAAAAAAGGGTAAGGAGTTTTACTCCATGCTGGACTATCTACTTTCTGCTTCACTCAGTGAACTGCCTGTTTTTTTTGTTGTTTTTTTTTATTGTGTCTTTGTCTTCATCTGTTTCTGCCTTAATCTTTGCTTCTTTTTGCGTTTGTGTTGTCCTGACAAACGGTCCTGAAACCGTGTGCCTATCGTTTCCTTTAGCTTGGCTCAGTTCCCTTTTTGTTAACTTTATCTCCAAGCGGCAGTCACTTTTTCCTTTTTTATTTAGACAAAAAGATTCATTGTTTTATATTTCTTTCTCACACAGGAAATTATGTGTACATGGATGTGTCCATATATAATGAATCGCCACAGTTCTCATCTGTTTTATTTTTAGCTGAACTTGTGAGAGTCACCCAGATTCATTCATTTTCTGAAGTGTGCCTGTGTTTTGTAGCGCTGTTTTAGCAATTTCTTTTCATTGCCATGGTGACTTTCGCACTATATCATTGTCTTTAAGCGTTTTAGTTTCATGTGTGTACTTAAGTCCATTTTTTGCTGGCAAAGTAGAATGCTTGCATATCATCCTTTTCTTGTTGCCTCCCTTCCCCCCACCCCCTAAATCCATAGAACACTTGCATTAATTTACACTTTTTATTGGCTGAACAAATCTGTTGCCAGTGGGGGTGTGGGGGGAGGGGAGGGCATGCTTTACCCTATGAGCAGGTGCTTGACATGTTTGTATCAGTTTTGTAATAAAGTAAATGTTTGGTTTTAAAAATATGGCTTGTTTCTCATAATAAGTCTCTCCCTTACAAATTACATTGCACTTCCAGACTGTGCAGTGGCGAACAGTGCATGTGCATGCATATATATATATATCAGATTCAAAGGGGGAGGGCGGGGGGCTTCAGTGTAGCATGGTGCCTTAGTCCACACTGGTGTTAAGGCATCTGCACCCGGCTGAATCATGCACGAGATTTAAAAATTGCTGCCCTGCCAGATGCCTAGCACTACAGGGAACAGTACTAGGACTGGTTGGCCCGGTGTAGGTATGACGGTGGGACTGAAGTCTGTGATGAGGAAAGCACGGTGCCTTGCCCCTGGCTTTGCTGCAAGGTACAGGTTTGCAGTTCCAGTTCTTTTAATTCAGACAAGTGGTAGGACTCCTTTCTTGATCATTACTTTCTTCTTCAGTTCTTTCTACCGTGCCCCATGGTGTTCAGGAAGATGGATGGTCGATGTGTACGTGTACAAGTGCTTGCTGAAGTCCATTTGGTGAACAAGCGAATCATCCAGGAACTGCCATGGGGTATTTCAAGTCATTCTACGAGGGGTGAACAGGTGTTGCAGAATGAAGGCTTGGATCAAAGTGTGACAAGTCTACGGTGCAAATTAGATTGCCATTTGGCGTTGTACAGCTATTGTATATGTGCGTGTGCATTCCCACAGATTTAAAAAACACTCCCAGTTTTAATTGGGGCAGTGTCAGCATGCTTGCAACCAGTACAGAGGTTCTTGGGATCCCATGTCCCACTCTCATCTCAGCATGCTGCACCTGTTTATGGACCTGACCATCAGGGGGGGAGGGGGTCCAGTTACTCTGGTTTCCCATCACTGGTCATGATACAGTCTTTATTGTCAACTTTGAATAACCAACAACTATTTCAAAAGCTCTGATTTGTTACGATTTGGGTTAGGGTTACACTAAGGACAGGGTCCAGAGAGGGGTTGGGTAGGGCTTATTCAATCTGAAAATTCAAAACGTAATGTGGATGGCTTTTGTATGGGGTTAGGCTGAGGTTGGGGTTACACAGTGCTCTGAAGATGTAGGAAGGGAAGATTGAGGGTCATCTGGGGCAGTGTGTGGCACAAATGAAATCTGAGATGTTGGAGGTATGTTGTTCCTTGACTGTGAACTGAAAAAGTCCAAGGCAAATATTCTGCATGTTCTCGTGCCGGAATAATATTTTTAAAAATTTCGTCATATTAGGCGTGGCACATCTGATGGTCAAGTACAAGGTTTTCCACTTTTATTCCATCTTTGCCTTGCAACCCTTAGTAGCGTTTGTTCATGCTGGCATGTGTTCTCACAATACCAGAAGACCAGTTCACTGTACACAGAGAACAAGAGATGATGACAAAACCTGACGACCTCTTTCATTGGCACACTCCAGTCATTCACACTCCCTCCAATCATGTTCACAGTCACATTCACTCCAGCCATTTCAAATTCACTCCTTAGAAAACAAATCTCTTCAGGCAGGCCTCTCACATCAAGAAACATTCCTAGATGAAAGATGTAGAAAAGTCCGCTGAAAATATTGTATTTTTGCCTCTTTGTGTGACAAAGGAAACAGTAACAAGCAGTAAAACCTGCAGCTCATGCAAATATGCAGAACAGACTTCATTTTCCTGCCTGTTCTTGAAATGTTAAATCTCTGGAAAAACATGACACAAATGGCAGCAAATCTTTGAACAACAACAGCTTGACAAACCTGGCATGAAAGAATCATTTCCTTTACAATCTTACACCTGTGAAATTGTTACAGTACAGTGTACTGGGCAATATTAATGCTCGTAATGTGAATATACATGTATTAACAAAGTTATGGACAAAAGCCAATGCAAATCAGCAAAATTCTCGAAAAGTTCTGCATTTACAGATTATAATTGCTATGCTTTTGTGAAATGCACACAACCTAGGTACAAAGATCATCATCAGTAATCTTCAAAAAGTTTCAAATGTTGGCACAACAAAAGCATAATTTTAAACAACCGCGTTGAAAAAATCAAGCCATCTAAAACAAAAGCACGATGCAATGCTCTGTTAACAGCCTCAATGAAGTTCTGCACAAGCTTTCCATCTTGTTTTAGATTGCCAGCAACATACCCCATGTTTTCCAATCAAAGTCAGAAAACACATTCATTGCCAGGTAGTTCCAGAAATAAGCACATAAACCAGGAGCAATCTCTATGAATCCTTCAACTTATCTACTTTAATCGGGAATTTTAGGAAGGTAGAGAATAGACATTACACATGCACAAATTCCTTCATGACAAATTTTATTGCAATGCGAGTTATAAGGAAGTGTGTAAACTTGACTATGCAAGTGTTGTAGATGCTCAACAGGAATGTTTGTTACACAAATCAAATCTATGGATGTATTTAAGTCTGTAAGGAGGAAGACACTGACTTCCATGAAGAACAGAGATTTATGCAAAGCATTCTTTACAACAGGCACAAGATGTAATCATTTACGTTTAATACTTGCCCATCTGCAGTCAGTTGATGCAACAACCAGAGACCAGATGTATGATGACCCCAAGTAACTGTGACTGCAGGCACCACAAAGAATCTCAAAATAAATACTTCTAAAATTGAAGTTTCTCAAATTCACACTATTAGAAAAACAACTCTACACACTTCTGCCTGGTGATGTTACTTTCAGCACTTCCGAAAACAACTTGAATGCCAACGGTCCTCACAAAGCAGCCCCAGACAGCAGCAGGCATGACACAAAGTTATGGAATAATTGCTGAAGTTCCTAAATCTGCTACAAATACCAACAAGGTGTGTGCTGTCACAGTTAAAACTCAACTGATTTCTAAATCCACAAAACCACACAACTTTTGTTGTTTTTTTCATATTACTTCAGCTGCCCGTGCTCCAGATTACACGGTCTTTTTTTGTTTGGAGTGGGGGGGGGGATATGAAATATGCCTACATACCACGTTTGATAATGATGCTGTGCCAAAGGTTTGCCACTGGATTTTGATAAAATGGGTTAAAACTAAAAGTTCTTGCCAAGAGAATGCTAATGTTTCTAAACAGTACTTTATCTGGGGTCATCAGATAACCATGTAAAAAAATTAAAGATAGTGGCTGGTTTACATTTGCTGCAATTAAGATTGTGGTGCAATCTGGTTGAGGACATATTTCTCAGATTCTTGGGATTGTAAACTTTTTTCTTTTTATTAGACTTGCAGAACAGAAACAAGTAGTTGGATGAAGGGCACAACACAAGCCTGCTGATTCAAATGGAAGATTTGTAGAAAATCAAATTTTGATAAAGGTTTTTACATCAAATCAAAACTATCATGCTTCAGTTGTGTAAATTTAGTGAAAGGATTTGAATACAGAACATAGAATACACCCCACTCTCCCCCCCCCCCCACCACCACCACAAAAACAAACCCCGAAATGGTGAACTGTTAGCACAGCATGCATGCGTGTGTGCAGATAACCATGAGTGTGCAATGTGTATGCCACATGGAAGCCCAGTTTGGCCTCTCATGTACTTTGTATGCCACAGACACCTGTGGTCGTCTGCCAGAGAACTCAGACAAATTGAGATGTGAAGCCACGTAAGTGGGAGGCGCTCACACTGTAACATGTAGCATTGTGGCAGAAAAATAAAATCCTCTCCCGAGTATTGCTAAATCCTTAGAAGTCTAATGTATTTACATGTGTGTCATTAATGACAGAAGTTACAAAATAACGCCTACTTTAAAAGTCAACTCCAAGTCGGACTGCCTGTTGTGCCTGCTGTATATGACTGTGTACCAAAGCTGCATTTAGTAAAAGTTCTAAAAGCCACTGCCAGGGCATGTGCTATGCACATGGCTGCTACACTAACATTTCATGACTATAAGTGATGCACCATTACCTGTGATGAAACAGTGGTACTTTAGCTTGGCACAGTGATTGCATGGCTGCCATGCAAACTGCATGTCTAACCTCCATCTACCCAGCCAGTTGCTGTCAGGGAATGTGGTGAGCCCAATGACACCAAACTGAAGTATGCAACAGGGATTACAAATATACAAATATTATATTACAGATCTGCCATCTGTCAAGATGACCTCAGCGTCCACATGGTTGCACAGCACAGTATGGCTGACAGGGAAAGGTAAAGATGGTGCCCCAGCGGCCCACAGCCACTAGAAATCAAACATCACGGAGCAATTAATGTCTCTTCCCCTCCCTGCACCCACCCAGCAGCAAATGGATCATTGAAGGAAGCACCACCTTTCCTAAGCAAGACGGTATTTTGTCATGATGTTTGAAGGTGGCAGCGGGTTCCACTGTATCTAATCAGTTTATCTGCAATTGTAAACTGTGCTTATGAGAAAGACACTCACACCAAAGGATAAAACCCTGGGCTAGTGATTTTCACAAATTTACAGGTTGTCGGAGGGTGGGGGGAGAATTTTGGAACTTCTCCAACCTTGCCTTTCAATGAAGGTGCGTGGGCGTTGGCGGTGTTGGGACTCTATTCAAATTCTGCCCAAAGATGATCGCTCCAATCTTGTCGCAGGAACACACTGTTAAACTTTCACAAAGTGACTAGCCTTCTTCCTCTTGCTCCATTCACAAACACTTGAACACAGCTAGCCTCTCTCTCTCTGTGGCCACCCATCTCTCTATGTGAAGGTCACAGAATGTCAACTCTAACAATGTTCTAATGATGCTGTACATCATGACACGAGTCCAGCTGGGTTACCATCCAGAAGAGCAGCAGAATAAAATATCATGATTAGTTCAGTTTAATATTTCCACCAAGAGTAGACATGTACATAAACAGGAACAAGCGTGCATGCATGGCCACACTGACAGAACAAAATCAGTTTACCAGCACACAGTCCTGAACCCGTTACAGGGAGCAAATCACACATTACCCCTTCGTATTCTAACGAAAGTTTCAGGGAGTTCCATTGCACCTGGTAGATGTCTGAGGAATCTTTAATGGCCTGGGTCAGCCTCATGAACGTGAGAGTTCTAGCCCTAGACCACTAATATTCACCCAGCAGGGTGCTAATGTCTCTGGCAGGAAAAGGCAATTATTATAATGAAAACCCATCAGACCTTCCAGCTATAAATCTAAAAGAAAACCATGGACTGTTGTCTGATTTATACCCACCACCTTCAAATAGTCGTGGCACAAACAGCATGTCATGATCTATCATCAAAACTGACTTCTGCAAAGAACTGGACAAACTACATGACTACAAAACTGCAACTGCAATATATTTCAAGGTCTGTATGTGAGCACTTTAATACTGACGAAAATGTAAGATTTACAGCTGGCTAGTGACAGTAAGTGATGACAAACTCACAAGATCCATGTCAAACAACAAATAGTTTGTCCAGTGAACAATACACTGGACTTATTTCATGCACATAACCAAGTGCCATAAACCTAAAAGCTTACTTAGAATTTCAGTAATGACGGAGATGGACACTGGCATCCTGGAAGTTGCTATCTCTGATGTGACTGGTGGACCATCAGCCATGGGGAACTGGGTGGGGCACCACAACGTCACATCTCCTTGCCAACTCATAAACCCAGTGTTATGGCTCACTCATACTGTGCAATTATGTGCACATGTGCAGACTGAAACGACATGAGTACTATACAACCCAGCTTGACTGCAGAGTCATTTGCAGTTCCCTACTTCTCAGCTATCACGATTTTCAGCTGTTCCTGTCCAGGGCTGCTGTTGCTCATGTTATGGCCGAGTGCGATGCCAACACACATCTTGCTAAATCAGTCTAACAACATCTGGATCACACCACAGGAATTTCCTCTTTGGTGGAATCTACTCTTCCACTTCGACAAAAGTAAACACGGCTTTACTGATGCAGACTCAGTCCAGGGGTGGTCTTCACAGAATTCATATCCACAGCTCCTCCTACAGTCTCTCTATTCGACTCACACAGCCCAGTAGGTCTCTCTATTCAACTCACACAGCCCAGTAGGTCTCTCTATTCAACTCACACAGCCCAGTAGGTCTCTCTATTCAACCCACACAGCCCAGTAGGTCTCTCTATTCGACTCACACAGCCCAGTAGGTCTCTCTATTCGACTCACACAGCCCAGTAGGTCTCTCTATTCGACTCACGCAGCCCAGTAGGTCTCTCTATTCGACTCACACAGCCCAGTAGGTCTCTCTATTCAACTCACACAGCCCAGTAGGTCTCTCTATTCAACTCACACAGCCCAGTAGTTCTCTCTATTCAACTCACACAGCCCAGTAGGTCTCTCTATTCAACTCACACAGCCCAGTAGGTCTCTCTATTCGACT
>SMGT01015893.1:73216-86517 GCA_004794575.1 Lanistes nyassanus | reverse complement strand
TTCCCAGTCATTATAACGTAGCTGTTCTAAACATTTCTCACTCACAACACAAACCTACCTGTTCCAAACACTTCCCAGTCATTATAACGTAGCTGTTCTAAACATTTCTCACTCACACCACAAACCTACCTGTTCCAAACACTTCTCAGGCATGGCACCAAGTAAAACTACACCTAGAACCTCCTTAACCAAACTTGATAGTGATTGCTTGGCACTGAAAAGAGAATTATGACTGTATGCTGCTCTCCTTGTGTTGTGGTACAATACTGTGCTCGCCAGGAAGAAAATTCACACTTCTGAATAGGTACACGAGCCTCAAATACTCACCCTTGACAAAACGGGCAGCTCAGCAGACTGACGTCTGGCACCAGTTCGTCCTTGGCCTTGTCATAGTGACAGATAATATCTGAGAAACAAACATCACCACATAACAACATTGCACAACTAAGACAAACATCGTGATGCAATGATACAGCACAGACCATCAATACAGAACAGCAATGAACATCACAATACAACAACTTTGCAGAGACCGTCGATGTGCAGCCACCATCATTATGCAGATGTGTGTACATTCAAACTTTGATGACAGCAGCAGCTAAGCTGACACACAGCACCACAGCCCCCAAAATATTAGAAGTGACTATCAACGTCTATCAACTTTCTTGATGATCTGTGTCATCCTGTCAGAGGATCTGATGCAAAGATTTGCCTCAACTACGAAATGACACAACTGCACCATGTCACAGTCTGCTGGGTGGGATCAGAGGTCACAACAGTAAGTTATAGTTTTGGAGAAAAGAAACAAGTGACTGCTGCTTGGTGGACCAGTGTATCAGTCAGTTATGTGACCCATTTTGTTGTTTGTTGTTGTTTGTGTCATCCTGAAGAGGCTATGCCCCAAATTGTTGACGTCTTGTCTGTCAAAGTCTCGCTAGGCCAAGTTCTCATTGTTGTTACTTATACCCCTTCCACATCCTTGTGTGTTTGTGTGACAGTGCTTTTTTTGCAATCATTCAGGCTACTGTGCAAAGCATTTTCCTGGTGACGAAACAGACACTGGATACTTCAGGCCGTATTCCTCTTTTTTTGACTGGGTTTTCTTAGTATGGGTCTGATGCTTGACAATTTCATTTTTATCAGTTTTGTGCTCTGTGCCCCTTGCCTCAGAAGACTTAAACCCATTAAATTAAAAGCCAAGAACACCCAATAAGTCAAAATAAAACCATCGTAAAATCAGAGCAAAGATGGAGGTACTTTTCTACAAGAGGTTAAAAAAAACATTTCTGATTGGCTAAAAAAATGGTGTTCCTGAATGGGGGAGTCAATCAAAGTTGTAGACACGGACTGTGTCTTTCTGCTAAATATCTTGATGTACCAACACTGTAAAGACCATAAATGTATAACAAAAACCATGATGTACAGTAACAACACTGAAGACCATCACTGTATAACAAACATGATGTGATGACATTGCAATGATTATCAATATAAACAGAGATCAACATCAACATGGTAAAGACCATCTATGTACAACAAACAATCTAACACCACAAAGACTTGTCATGGCACCTTCCATTGCCACAAATTTAGCTCATGTTCCACAAAACTTTCTCCACTTTCTTTCATTCTTTGTTTTCTTTCTTTCTGTTTAGACAGAAAGGGACTGGAAGCATCACTACGAGACACCTCACCATAATATTTTGGAAACTTGTAGACCCCTGAGGGCAGCAGCTCATGGTAATTATCAAGGGCTAGCTGATAGAGCACACCTCCCTTTGCAAATGCCTGCCTCGGCATTGGGAAGTGGGTAAAGCCTTTGCACATCAAACATCTCAGCAGCTGTCCATCTTCCGCAAGCTGCTTTGTTTCCTCAATTGCCCTCTCAGTTTTGCCAACATCACCACCTGAGCCAAGAAACGCAGGTCTTCAGGACAGATATTTGTGCCATTGTAGTTACAGTTTACAGACTTCCAGTTTTTACTGATCGTTTCCTTGCTCAACATTATGCTTTACTGAAGCCATACAACAACTCAATAGCATCAGTTTTTTTTAAAGTTAACACAAAAGATACTTGTCTATCAGAACTGTTCCCACCACTACAAAACTTCTTAAAAATTTCCAAAAAGAATTGACAACAGAAGATTTATTTCAGTCACAATCATACAAAGTGGAGCAGGAATGGCCTCTTTACAAAGCATTTATTGAAAGCAAGGCTCCACCCCACAATGCACCTCTCAGTTTGTAACAATGATGTTAACAACCCTAGCAATGTTGACCAACGTCAGTGAGAGGAACACGGGAAAGAACTGACTGGGAACTGAAGTCGACTACGGCAGCTTAAAGGTTAAAGAAAGATTTTGTGTAGATGGCAAAAATGGAATGAAAACACTGAAAGTACTGACAGGTTTTGTTTAGACATTGTATGATATATGATATCTCATTCTATGTTAAAAGTTATTTGAAGATTTAAAATTTAAAGTAGCTGATTAAAGATTTCTGTTCATTATTTCCATTGAAAGAACCTGGAGAGGGGATCAACACCGGGTCAGCGCTATGCCACGGATGGTGTCCAAGATGAGGGAGGAGTGGCCACGGAGGGAAGAGCCAAGCTGGTGCAGGTCGTAACCGCAGCCCGCCGGACACGCACTGCCACCACCGACAGGGTGGTTGTAACCGCAGCCCGCCGGACACGCACTGCCACCACCGAGAGAGTGGTCGTAACCGCAGCCCGCCGGACACGCACTGCCACCACCGACACCGCTGGATCATGGCCACCAACTCAGCAAAATGGTTGGCAGGGTCCTCCGCCCTCACCCTGAGGGGATCGCTTCCGTGGGACTGGCGCCACCACACCCAGCACCACAATGAGCGTCATACACCTGATTCATGGACACCCAACCACCGGTGTTCAGGAATGTGAGGGCAGAGGCAGAAGCACCGTGACGCCTGGCATGGTGAGCTATAAGAGCTATGCACGCAGATGGAGAAATAGGGTTGGTTTGGGGGAATGCCAGACCGCGGTTGAAGAACCGCCCTAATGGGCACTCACAGGTAGAGGGGGTCCAGGACAGGACATCCGTCAGTGTGTGAGAAGTGGGGAGGGCAGTCTGAGGCCACAGCAGAGTGCAAGATCGGTGACTCGAGGAGTTGGACTGAATGTGCCTGCGCATGCACGGTGGAGTTGGGGGCTGGGGGGTGAGGAGGTAGAAGGACAACTAGGACACTGGGGCACATCTGTACCAGCGGCGGAAACAGAAACATCCACGCATTTCGACTTTGAAGCATTGTCATGAACACAAATTAGCATCTTTTGTTTAAATGTGAATGTATTTAGTGTTCATTAATTTAGTATGTTAGCCAGTGTGACACTTGATTCCTGTATTACTTTTGTGTTTGACTACAATATCGGATTGCTGTATTTGTATCATGTTGTTCACTCCCCTAGTTCTATGGGCTTATGGCCCTGGAATAGACCAATCAGTCTCTCTTACATACCCATGTCCAAACTGCACACACACACACACACACACACACATTCGGAAACATTCAACTGAAAAACATAACCTAAGAAGAACTGGACAAGACTCTCGTCTGAGTTATCTGGTCACTAGCAACATGTTGGCTGACCTTGGGATTTGTAGGAGTACTGATGCACATCTGCCACCAGGGTAGGATGAACACCATGCAGCTCATAAAATACTTCTTCCATGGCTGTCACAAGTCTCTGCAGGTAGCGCTCCTGTATAACACCCAGCACAATCTGAACACATCTTACACAACACAGAACACAATGTCACAAGTCTCTGCAGGTAGCACTCCTGTATAACACCCAGCACAATCTGAACACATCTTACACAACAAAGAACACAATGTCACAAGTCTGCAGATAGTGCTCCTATATGACACACAGCACATTCCAAACAGTCTCACACATCTTACACAACACAGAACACAATGTCACAAGTCTCTGCAGGTAGCGCTTCTGTATGATATACAGCACATTCTGAACAGTCTCCTACGTCTTTCATGACATAGGACACATGCTGCAGAACACATCTAATAAAGGACACATCTACAATGCATTGTACATCTTACACAGTACAAAAATACAAACGCCAGCATACTTTCTTTTCCACACCGCAAACATCAGATATGCCAATCTTATAAACAACAGCATTATTTTTATTATTTGCACACTGCAAACATCTGGGATGGAAAACTCATACACAGTGCCATAATTTTGTTCATACACTGCACAGAGCACCTCTGATAATGCAAACTAATAATTTATAGTGTATTGTTCCAATGCAACTCAGAAAAGATGCTGCATGGTGCATAGTAGGCCCTACCTGCAGACACTTGTCACCACCAATAGCACACAGCCCACCCGGCTCAAACTGGATATACTTGTCAACCTCTTCAGAGTTGACACCCCACGCTCTTTGCATCATGTAGCGCGGAAGGCAAGGACATGGTTTTCCTGTGTACAAGAGAATAACATATGCTCCTGGCTTTCACAAGTGACGACAAATTTTTATGATAAAATAGGAAAACCAGCAGACCAACCAAAAAGTGTTGAGCTACATGTAGAATGGGCATCAACAAGCAGCTGACGTTTCTGCTACAGTTCATCTACAGTTACCTCTTCCATATCACTGAGTATCAACAAACAGCTGACAGTTCTGCTACAGTTCATCTAGTTACCTCTTCCATACCACTGCCTTAGTCATTGTCACAGTCAGTTTACCCACTGGTTAAACTTCCTTCAGCTGGCTATGGAGCTAGTTGGTAGAAAGTAACCAATGGGTAAACTCACCTGTGATTTAGGAGCTGCTGAATTGCATGAGGTTACAATTGGAATGGCTTATTTCAACTTCGGGACTGATCTCCAGCACTGAGCAGAATTCCCTGTGTGCATGATGGGGTTTGGTGGGTCTAAGTATGACCCATAAACAGCCTCTTGCTTAAATTAAGTCTTTGATCCCCTTGTTTAAGCAGCCATCTAACTCTCTCACATAATTCCCAGACCAGGTGAGCATGGATGTTGTGTGCCAAGGGGTCCCTGTTCACACCTCTAGTCAGTGTGCTGGCTCTAGGGCTAGGGTGAGGTGTTACTGGTAGCTGACAAATCTAGGGCACAGTTAGCCATCAAGTAGGTGTCATGTGCCGGCCAGATATGGGGCTAGTTAGAAGGGGGAAATCAGGTATCAAAGAAAGCTGTTAACGTGTAGTGTTCACCATCAGAGCTTTGTTGTAGCCAGCAAGTGTGAACTGCCAGGGGCAGAGATTAGCTATGTCAGCCTGAAGACGGAGTGGAGCGTGATGTGCTCCTATAAGAGGGTGTGGCTTCTGCTGTCTTTGTCCTGGTTGGTTGATGTATGTGACTATCTCGATGACCATGTGTGTGTTAATGCAGTAATGTATATATAGAAGGTTAGAAAAAAAGGACTGGTTTAGAATGCCAAGTCAATATCTGACAAATTTCCTGCTGCAAGTACTTCCTGTTGGAGTGATAATTTCCTGCTGGAGATCTTCTGCTAATTTTTCCTGCGAGAGATCTGCTGTTAAGAGACATATTGTGGTGAAACTGCTGCTGAAGGTTGATGGTGTTACTTGTCGCAGGGCCAAATGTGCCCTTCTACTAGACTCGTGCAAAGTCCAGTATCAGCTGCATGTGTCTTGAGTAGACTAGTTGCCGTAGTGCAAGGTACTCTTTGGGGGATTGTGGTGCTCCCCCAACACTGGTGTGTGACTCTTGGCACGTGCGTCCTCTGCTGGAGAGAATCTCTATGATGACCGGCCGAGAGGAGGAACCACAGAACATAAAGGAGGAAGTTGAGGGACAGTGGACCAACAATTGTCTAAAGCAGAGGCAAAGATCCAGCCTTACAGGAAGGCTGCCTGCAACTGAACTAAAGGAGAGTAAGTTCAGAGGTCGAAGGTCAACAGAAGTGTCCTACAGTGCAGTGACTGTGCAGCATCAGTGAGAGTGGTTATGTTCTTTCAGTAAGCTGTGTCCAGAGGTAAAGGACACGAAGGAGAGCTCGGCAACGCAAGGAGCAGCCAGAAGGACTTTCTGACATATCAGTATTTAGGGCAGCAGAGAGGGGTGCCCCATACAGGTACATGACTCAAGCCATGCGAACTGTGAAAACAAACAGGTGAGAGAGTTCCACATGTGATCATAGTGTGTGTGTGCTGTTAGAACAGGTAGGTGTGTCTTGATTTTTGCGGTAGCAGGGAAAAGATGGCAGGAAACACATGTTAGTTGACCAGAAAGAAAGTCAGGAGCCATTTTTCTATATGAGCCTAGATTATCATTTTCATTCTGTAAATACTTGCTATCTGTAAATACTAATCTCCTTTTCTGTCACTGTATTACAGAGTCAGTGATTCTTTGTTTGTGGGGAGATTGTAGGTGGACGGGGGGCTTGGGCCACAGTGTGCAGTGAGATAGTTATATAAAAACCATAAATAATACAGTGATAAAGTTTCCACCTGTGCATGTAGTCCTCTTAGCGGCAGTCATGTGAGCCCAGCACATGATAATGCATTAAAACTCAATCCTATCGCAACAAGCATAAGCTCGACATGCCATGCACAGCGCTGTATGCCGCATGTCGAACACCTTTATAAAAGTTTGACAATTTATTTGCCGGGAATGGCTAATTGTCTAAGGTAAATAACTCTTACATCCGAAAGCTGAATCATTTCTTTATGAGTTAACTTGCCTTATACTGTGTTTAAACCAGTTTTCAACCACAATTTCAAGCGAATGAACAAAGGCTGTGAAGGACGTATCCACACATGCTGTCACTTGAGAAATGCTAGATTTACTCTTCAAATGACATACTGATGAGGAAAATGACACTGTTTTGCAAATTTACTGTGATAAAGTGGATGAAGACAAGAGTATTTGTGCCTGAAAGACACAAGAGAGTGATTACGAAGAGAAAAATGAGCGAGCACGTGGTGTAAACAGTATCGAACAGACTTTGCATAAGGAATTGTGAGGACTTTTGGATTACCTCAACTTCAGTTGTGTTTCCATCAAAGGATTTATAAATTATGGAACAAGGTCCAAGAAACACAGTAAAACATGAGTTTTCTTTGTTTATTGATGTTTGTAACCAAGTTTAAATAACTTTTCTATTGTTTTGATAATTTTGAGTAACAGAAAACAAATTGGCATGCAAAAAGGCGAGTATCGCAGAAGGAGGAATTGAGCGAAAAAGGCCAGGGAAGGATGAGGCAGAAAAATGACGCTGACAGACACGGCTAAAACTTAAGCAAGAAAATAAAACATGTCGGACTGTGAGGGGTGTTGCACAATGGTCAAAGGTGGGCGGAGGCTCGGAACAGAGCATGCACCAGGGCTAGGTGAACCAAAGCAGCACACCAGCAAGAGAGTGAGGTGCAGAAGTAGTCCGAACAAGATGGGATGGTTGACACGTAAGATGCAGTTCGTAGAAGTGCAAATGTTCTGACTGACGAGCGTAGATCTGAGAAAAGTCTGTAGCAGGGTCAAAGGTGATCTGTGAGTCCAGTCGTACCGTGCCAGAAGAACTCAGGAGATGGAGCTTGTCCAAAGGTGTCAGGAACACTGGTTACGAACCATGTATCGTACTGCTAGTCCGTTAGACCTTGAGATGTCCTTGCTTAACTGTCACAAGGTAACACTTGATGCCCCATAGATTTTTAGATCTATGAAGAAAGTTCACTTCCACAAGTGACGGGGTCTGTTTGACTGTACACTCTCAGCCTACTATTAGACTGTTTACATGAGAGACAGGTTCACGGTGATGAATACTGGTAACACGTCCGTTAAATCTTACACCACTGAAGATTTAACATTACCTTACGTTTCTTCATAAGACAAAGAAAAGTTGACACATACTTGCTGCAGAAGCATAAAGTTCTTCTCCCAGCTAGTAATGAATCACTACAATAGCTTGCTATGTGGCTACACGGATGCAGCCTTCATAGTAGAACGTATAGCGTACGGCTAACCGTCGATGATGGATTCGCTACGAGATAACTATTTCGTTTCTCAACACTTTCTTTCCACAACGCTATTTTTCTGAATGAGTTAGGTCTATAAGCGAAGTCTAACTCCTTCCAGTGACTGCTGAACAATGATCCTACATTAACAGCACGTCTTGAACTGTTGGAAAACCGTTAACAAGTCTCGCAGACTAGTAACACGTCTGACTCTTCCGTATCTCCAGACCAGAACTGCCAAAATCCGTTTAACCTCCCCCAATGTTTCCCTTGTTTCTATACACGACCGAATTAGCATTTTCCCATTGGTTCCCCGAAGACTGAGTCATACGCGATTTTGTTAAAGAACAAATGACGTCTTTCTTCTTATTACTGCTACGTAAATCTTATGTGTCACTAACGTGTCAACAATTCTATGAATGAAAAGATGCAATACTATGTAAAGAAATGATACAGTGTTTAGAACAGTCACGCTGAAAGAAAATCTTGCGTAACGCAACACCCAGGCACATCTCTAAAAGAGCCGTCAAGTCAACGGGGAGCAAAAAACAGGCCAATGACCTGTGGGGTGCCAGCAGGGGAGTCCAGTGCAGAGCCCCCCACCCCCAGGGAAGAAATTTATCCTCACCACAGCCACCCCAACCCGCCAGCTGGTGGGGAGAGTGGGGCTGGGGGTGCCTTTGGGACAGGGAGAAGGGCCATGGACTGGCAGCTGACCACTTGCATGGCCTGGAACGGCGAGAAACTATTAACAGAGCCACTGGTTAAAAGATGGGAAAAGAGGGGACTGCTGTGATTTTCTAACGAATTAGTGCGAGAACAGATAGAAATGTCTGCACTCACTGTCTTGCCACCTAATTTGGAAATGACATACGTTACCATGCCTCACGTTTTTCCTGGGCAGGGGAAGGGGTTAGGTTGTTGGGGTAGGGGGGACAGCAGGTGGCAGCAGTGGAGCTCATCTGCGCTGTTCCCTGGTACTGTCAAGCTGGGCTATGTGACTTACACCTGACTGAACCCATAAAGAGGATCTGTGCAACATTAGAAAGGCAGCTAGGCCGACGCTGAGTGGACTGTCTGACGTATTCAAATTACTGGTGAACAGAGGACTGGTAAAACGCACCAAGTGAGTGGACAGCTCATTTGACAGCCAGGTGTAGTGTACTTTGGGTAAACGGCGAGATAGACTGTAAGAGACCGACATGCAGCTGAATCAGACAGCTGTTGACTTCCATAAGAGATCTGCTAGGGGAGTCCACCAGTGAAATTCACACAGTGACTGCAAGAAGGGGTCCCGACATTGAGGTCGGTGTGTTTAGAATAAGTAGGTGCCACCTGAGAATGTCATGTAAGAAGTGAGAAAAATCTCATAAATGTAAGAGCAAGCAAGCTACTGTTGAACTAGTGTTGTTAACTTTAGCCGACCCGTCCGTGCTGTGAAGGCAAAAGAATGGTTGTTGATACACATGCTAAATGTCAAAATCTAACAGACACGATGTGTACTAGAAGAACAGTTGAAACATCAAAGAACTGTGCTGCATTTGTGACATTCATTGCTGCTCCAATACAGCAAGTTCCGAATTAGTCACATGGTTCCTCCATATGCCAGGATTACTGAGTGTTGTGATAACCACCTATATCGTGTTTAGTCATGTTGTAAATGGACAGAGGACTGTACTTCATCTTCTGAATACTTTTCAAGGACTGAGGACCTCTTGTCATGTATTTGTCCAAGCACTGTGTATTAGTGCTAGTGTGGTAGGCTAACATTCCATTGAACTATTGGTGGACTTTGATGTGAAGATTTCCAGGACATTTCCACCACCACAAGAACTACTACTATTGTAAATATTTCCTTTGTTATACAGTGAATGATTGACGCAGGTACATGATGCCAGTGTGTGAGTGTGGAAGTTCATATATTAATGTATGTCAATGTGTCAAATGTCATAGGAATAGTGTAATCCCCTCGGGATTACTAGATTTATTTCCCCTTGCGGTTTCTCTAGCTTGGGGAGGTGCTGGCTTAGTAGATGAAAATGTAGTTCCACAGACAGATAAACCCCTATCTGTGGACCATGTCTCTTTTAATAAAAAGAAACCCCCTAGAATCTCTAGAGGAGATGTCTAATTGATTGTATGGCCAAAGAGAGGGGCAGAGTTCTGGGAAGTCCAAATAAGATTTCCCGCACGGCCGACTTACGCTATTGCGCTGTAGCGCGTAAGGATTCAGAACACCCGTGCCCGCGGGAACTCTGTCTTTCAGTCTTTCTGCGTGCCACCGTCGGAGGGGGAAGACGCTTCAACTGTCGCTGTGTGTCTGGTTGTACCAGGTATGGAGCTATCTGTGGTTGTGTGGTCGTTATTGTTAGCGATCGTGTTGTGTGGTAGTTATTGTTAGCGATCGTGTTGTGTGGTCATTATTGTTAGTGATCGTTTCGTGTAACGCACTATGCTGTAGACTAGTGATGACGAAATTGCGTGGTGCCATCATATGTTTCCCCCCGGCAATGTAAGAAATGGGGACTGATGTATTTGTAATGATTTATATTAAGAAATCTCATTGTTCAATCTTTGTGGGAAATTGAAGGTTAGGCCGGGATGGGTTGAGGGTGATGTAAGTTGCGGTGAATTTCGGAATTGTCCCGCACACGTGCTGGGCGCTAGGGCGCCGCCATCTTGGCCACCACGTGGTCGCTTATGGGGTCTGTTCCCCCATAGTGTTTGCATATTCTTTTGGAGGCATCTAGCTGTAAAACTGCTGCTTTGATGTTGATGCATTAGCTTTGTGTATTGCGGATGTTGCAACCTGAAACTAATTTTCAGGTCGGTCTCTGTTGCAGGCCACGTTTTCTTTCTTTCTTTCCTTTCCTTTGTTTTCCTTTTTCCCTTTTCTCCTTTTGTTCCCTTCCTTTTCCTCTGTCTTTATCCTTACCCCGGGGTTTTAGATAGGAGAATAAAGGTTACTGATTATACTTATTGGTTTCTGTATTCTTTTAGTCAGTAAGGACAGAATCTGTATGTGTGAAGCGCTAGCCTCTGCCCGAACCATAAATTCTTTTGTAACTCCAACAGCGCACAGTGGTAAATTTGGTCTTGGCCATTTGGGCCACATGTGTGCCGATTACAATAGCAAAAATAATCATATACCTGTTTTCTGGTACTTGTAAATAAGTAACTGTTTGCTTTGTTAAGCAGTTGTTTTCTTTAGATTGTTGACATAGTTGTGGGCTCCGAGGTAAAATGAAACTTGGAAGTTTGAATGGACAAAACAAAGCACAGCCGTTGTTCTTGACTTAATGTGATAGTGATTTGCCAGTGTAAAAGTCTCATTGCCCGCATATAATTTATGTAGTGGGGCTTGTGCGGCGAGCCAAAGTAAATTCAGCACATCCTCAGAAAACAGGCAATGGACACCATCAGGACCTTCACTCCGCAGCAAGGCGTCAACAAGCTGTACGACACCATCATGACTCTGGCCACACTAGAAACGGTTTTGACCTAAGAGGTGTTACAGACCCAGCACCAGTCAGAAATCACAGACTTCTTCTGTTCTGAAGAAAAAAAGACTCTAATCTTGCTTGTGAGTTTGTATATGCTTGTATCATGACTATAAACATTATCAGCTCAATTTTACAGACTTTATGCAGTGGTAGATTGGCCATAGCATCCCATCAGCATAAATATATAAATCATCACTTCAGTGATGCATCTGGTTGTCATCAGCATGTAAAACAGTATACATCTGCTAAATTTTACACCTGCTGCATGAATCTAAATTTAGCTTCATTTCATCATTTTTCTACAAATAAATGTACCTGGAACAGGAAGCCCTACTACCTAATTTGCATAAATACTTATTACTCTGAGCAAGCAAGTGGTTGGCATCATCATGTACCAGTGTGCCATAATTTCTGGAGGACAAGCCACATTTTTTTTTAATAAGCCCCACCCACTAACACCCTTTTAAAAAACACACAAAACGCTGAAACAGCATTTTGATGACATTACACTTGAACAGCAGAAAGCAGTTTCAGGACTGAATAGGTCAAACCAATTAAAGATGTATACCCTTGACCCCCACAAGGGAGATGAAGTGGTTCCTGCCCTGGCTGCTCCACGCCACACAGATTGGCTTGTTTAAGGTTCCATCTTTGCCACGGCACTTCTCAGGCTCCAGAAATGCTGGTAGAAAAACACCTGAAAACAACAACACATGCCCTCCACATACTATTTCACATTCTGTTTTTCAGGATAACAAACATCATCACGTGGTGAACAGTCTTAGATTTTATAGAATTTCATTATAGAGTGACCCTTTAACTTTAGCATACAGACTTTTCAATAGGCTTCTCACCCCTGTTACTGACCTTTTGAAGCTCTGATTGGTTGTTTGTTTACTGCTTTATGTAGAGTCACAAACAAAGGACAGTGTTTCTTAGACAAGTTAATATCCTGCCACATTGGGACTGTGCTGGGACAACCAGTCCTAGTACTGTTCATTATAGTGCCAGGCATCTGGCAGGGCAGCAACTAGATTGACAATTTTGAAGTCTTAGTTATGACTCGGTCGGGGTGCAAACCACCAACCTCGTTCCTTGGAAGCAGATGTCTAAATTGTTATGTCACTGAAGTGGTTTATACAGGTCTAAAATTCTGAGGCTGACTGCCTATTAGTCCACAAAGGGGGCTGTCTTAATCTGCTCTACTGCCACAGGGACACATTGGCACAGAGTCAAGCTCACATCATCACACCCAAAGTGTTTCCAAAGTGTTTTACGTCTTAACTGGGCATATCATAGTAAACTTGGTCCAACTGAGCTAGTTTATACAAATGGTGTACAGTCAGAGAAAGAGATCTGCTTTATAATTACTGCGAATGTAGCCACTGTTTTAACTCTTTTTTAACACTCTGTTTTAACACGCAGCCTGATATCAAGCAACGGGCCCGACTGACCGTCGAGGACGTGCGCCCTGCACACATCTGACAGATTTTAAAATTTGCAGCGACGCATTTAACGGTATAAGGGAAGTAAACTTTGTATCATTGTAAAGCTCTATCATCGATTGTTTCCCCTGCACTGTCTAAATGAGTTTCGGAAACAGTTTCGGCTTGCCAAACAAGGTTTAGTGTAGCGGCTGGCCAGTCTACTTCCGTCGTTCACAATGGCTACACGTGTTTTGTTTGTTGTGTGTGCAAAAAGTGACTGTATTTGGCACCAAATAGTAAGTAGTATTTAATATTTTTAACTAAAAGTATTGTTTCCATTGTGATGCCGAAGAATAGATCTTTCTAA
>SMGT01015893.1:53929-73206 GCA_004794575.1 Lanistes nyassanus | reverse complement strand
TAAATACTTTGTAGATATTTGATGTTGTCGAGCCAGTTAGTGTTTTGAAATATATGCTGAATAACAGTTCGCTGCAGTTGAGTGTTTTACGAGGGTGGGGGCTCTTGAGCTAGTAGTGTTTTGCCTGTGAGAGACTGAGCGAGCGTGTCGAAGTATGAGAATCTTTTCCCTCGGAAGATTGCTCTAGTTGTTCACATTATTTCACAGCATCGTCACCCTTTGGTTTAGAAACCACTGACCTAAGGCAGTAAAGGTTTTGGTGACGATTGCTAAACTAAATCTACATTTACAAGATCGCCATAAACAGTTTGTTCAATAATTCTCAAAAGTCGAAGTCCAATAAGATAAGGTACCCGCCCGCTGTGACAGACAGCGTCAGTTGTTTGACATGAAAAATTAAACTGCATTTCTTCAAACTGGTTTCAATTATTACCCACTCTTCACAGAAGCAAACCCAAATGGATAGCTGCATTATTTCATGGAGCTCTGAACATATTTCCTGATAAATACTATTAGGAACGTTTAAGAATGTCTGTTTCGGTTGTTTGACAGCAACACATGCTCGTGTTCACTGTGACCCCCTACACTTGACCTTGACTACCTGTGCTTATCTTGCTCAACCAATCGGACTGCAGCAATGACTTGTGGTCTGCGACATGTTGAGCGCAGTATCACAGGGTCCAACGGGTGTAAGAAGTAAGAGAAACCACTATGTTGCTGTGCCCTTCACAGCAAATTCAGCCCAGCATTCTGTGACTATCATAGCATCAGTGTCATAGCGGCAAATGTTCCACAGATTAAGATGGGCTTTAAGTCTTGCCCAGACTAACGTCTTGACAAGGTCCCACTGGCTGAAACCATGTTCAAATGGGATACTACTGACTGTAATAGCCAGGACAATGTCCGCGATTGCCACAAAGTTCATGGCACATCTTTGAATTGGTGGTTGCAGACCCAGGTGTGTTTTTCAGGTTGCAACCCGAAAAAAGATGTCAAGACTACTCTGCTTCATTTTCACCCCATTTTGCAGAAGAAAGTTTTAATAGACACTGAATATTTTTGTGCTCAAAGAATTAGTGACACCTGACTACCATGTGCAAAGGTGAAAAGCCTTTAGTCTGATTCAACATCCACTGTAACATACCACTTTGAAAAAAAAATGCCGAAAAAGAAAAATGTCTGTGATGCTGGTCAATGAAAAAGACATTAAATGTCAATGGTGTGAGTCCTGTTGTGATCCACCGACGATGCAATGCATCCTTTCTTTTGCTCAGTGGTGTTTCACATATACACATGGATATAAATAAAAATTTAAGAATGCAAGAAATTTAAAATGCATGAAATACACAGGAAATATGTGTAAACATGATCCTGGCTTATACTCCCCAACCCCATCCCCCACGCCATCATGTCTTCCAACATTTCTTACCGGAGTAATCCCCAGAGCTCTGCATTCCTCCCAGCGTATCCAAAAGGATGATGGGCCTTCTTAGAACATTTGCAAGACCAAAGATATGAATGTTTCTGAGGCCTGCTGGTTCGTGGTCTTTGGGTACAAAGTTAGGGTCACACTCCTCAATGATATCTTTCCACTCCTCCATATCAACAAAGTTCTCAAACTGCAGTTTGTACTTTTCCAGGTTCTCCTGAAAGTGAAACATCAGGTTCAGTCGAAGAGCGTGCCAGAACAGCTCACGGCCGACCAACGCCCGGGAAACAGCATGCACCAGACAATGGCCATCCCCATCAGCATGGATCGGGATGAGTCGCTCATCGTTGTCATTCACCTTTTTCACTACCTCTAAGGTGTCTGCAAGATAGGCAGCACTGGAAGCATCACGACCATAGCCCTCGATGGTAATATGCTCAGGGTCTAGAAGAAATGCTCTATCAGACAGATTTCCACAGTCAAATATGGCACCCTGACCCATTTCTGTCAGCAGTTTGGCTTGGCCAGTCTGGCGATCCATACCATAGCGACTCAGCACGGGTGACAACAGCTTGCACATGTAGTTGGACAGGCCCAGGACCTAAAGAAGCCAACAGGAGTAAAAAAGTAACATTTTGCTTTAATTAAACCACAAATCATAGAAATATTAATTGATGTCATTATAAAACAACACAATATTTGTCTTCACCATCACTTCTTTTTTTAAAATGTATAATACATTCCATCAAACAACAACAGATTGCCCCACTTCTCCCCATCACAAGTGGCTCATACTAATACTTCTATTAGATGTAATAGAACCAATGGCTGGCTGGGAGGTTTTTTGGGTAGGGTGAGGGTTATCGCACGCAGCAGCTTAGGCCATGTCATGGCGGAGATATTGCAGGAAGGAATCCTATTACTATACTAAGAACTGAAACATCCTACAAACTCAAAGCTGCAGCAAGAGGGTTCATGTGGAGAGGCAGTTTTAAAGTTTGGGGGAGGGTCACATGAAGCCTGCAAATTTTTACTTCGGGAAACAATCTCTAGCCACTGTTTCATTTTAACCTTCCATCTCGACTTTTGAGTCTCATGCCCTACAGTGAGCTGCACAGGCCGCCTGACAGAACCAATGGATACTGGGACAATATGATGATCTGCTTCAACAACTCCCATACCAACAAATGCACTCTAAGTAGCATCACCCTAACTTTCTGCACAAAATAAGTGTGCTGGGTAGACCTGATCAGCTTGTACACTGTACCATGTGTGACTTTAAGTAACAACAATGAAGCAGTGAGATCTGCTTTTCCTGACCTTCACATTATCAGAGCCCCTGTGAGGCTTCACACTGTTCACAAGTAGACTTTGCAGAAGATTTTTGACGGTGCCCGCTGAAGTTGGTGCTTCCGTAATGTTGAGCAACGCTGATTTGTCATGTCTCTGTCCACATCCAGTACACTCTACACTGGTGCTGGTAGATAAAAAGTGTAACTTTGTCTGACACTGTTGATCTGGGCAAAGTCCACACAGGATGGGCTGCCTCTCACTGGCGTCAGGGTTGTTGGCACCAGAAGCTGCTGGTTTGTCGCTGAGAGACATCATGCAGATTAGCGGAAACTCACAACTCCCACTGCAAGTAGTCACAAAACAAAACACCCAGTCTACATCTTCCATCCATACCAAGAATAATTCTTTTCATAGAGTAGATGCATCTTTTCCATAAATAATTTGACAGTGTGCTACCTTAGCCTCTACGGTAAAATATTAAGTTTAGCAGACTGCCACACTTGTCCAAAGAACTGAAATTTCCATTCCAACAGGATTGGATTCAGTGACTGAAGGAGGAGAATCACCACGAAGAGAGAAAGAAATCATGATCCAGATGTGAAGGCTGGGGGGAAAGAAGACTTCCAGAAGCAACTGAAACCTCACACAATTCTGCATATGGCCTTAGATGCAGTCCACAGCCAACCAGTCTCCTGTTATATTTTCAAGTTTTGGTTTCAGATAGGTGGCCATGAGATACTCGCATATGAACGAGGCATTATCTCTTGTGTTTAAACTGATTAAGGCGGTTGCTTGCCTGTCAACTACAGGAAACTCACATGGATCATAGCATCAGGAGATACCCTGAAGAACCGCACCGCTTGGTTTAGCTGGTTATTTCAGAGGGTCTCTTTTACTAAGCTATGCATTCAAAGAACCACATCACTTGGTTTAGCTGGTTATTTCAGAGGGTCTCTTTTACTAAGCTATGCATTCAAAGAACCACACCACTTGGTTTAGCTGGTTATTTCAGAGGGTCTCTTTTACTAAGCTATGCATTCAAAGAACCACACCACTTGGTTTAGCTGGTTATTTCAGAGGGACCTAGTGGTGATTTTGCATCAGGAGGGTCTCTTTTACTAAGCTATGCATTCAAAGAACCACACCGCTTGGTTTAGCTGGTTATTTCAGAGGGACCTAGTGGTGATTTTGCATCAGGTGGGTCTCTTTTACTAAGCTATGCATTCAAAGAACCACCATAGCTGCAATAAAATGGCCAGTGCTGACAGGCTAGGGAAATGGTGGAATTAACTTGCACAATATATATAACTCCAAGAAATAATGCTACTCCTCAGCTCTACAGATTGAGTTACCCAGGCCCCCTAGCCACACCACTTGACATTTTGTGTTTCATTTATTCTTTCGACAACTTGGATTTAGAAAGAAAGGGAAATATATGATGTACAAATAAAATATGTAACTAATGGTGAAAGACAGGCCTCTTAAGAAATAAGTTACAAAATACAAGGTACATTTTGATTTTAAGGAAATAATCATATGATGCAAACAAAATGAATAAAAGGTCTGGACAGAGGAACTAGACGTCGTTGTCAGTATCAACACGATCGTTATACGTTAACGATAATCTTTTGCGCCACCACTGTCTCTGAAAAAAGAAAGTAATGAAAGGAAAAGGAAATGATAAACCGTCTACCTAAAATCGTCTACTTCCTCCATGATTACATATGCGAAAAGCCCGGTTTCACCACTTTAACGATGCCTGACTTTAGTACACAACAAAGAATGGCGTTCTGACGTTCACTAGATCTACAACAAGAGTATTCTCATTCTGACTAGAAAAAATAAATTAGTAATCCCCCGGTAGTTGTTATCTATTGTTTTCCACCAACGGGAAATCCCACATTGCAAGAATCGTCTACTTCCTAGTCTACGTTTCGTATTAAACCACTTTCGATTTATGATAAGGAATCAGATAAATGAAAAGGGTTAATAAAATTCATGCCATACAGCGCAGGTCTAGACAAACGGGCAACCCTCGCATACGTACTATTCACCGACAAGGCCCTTTTTTTTTCTTTTTAATGCCACTAATACAAGTCAGCCTTACGAATACACGATGCATGAATCCCTTCGTTAATGTTTACAATCGAAACATGCACGAGATGGATATTTACCTGTCCGATAACACTGCTCGTCAGATAAACCATCACCTAAGAAATACTGATGTGTTTTTTCCAAAACATTGCCGTTCTTTCTGCCTAAAACAAGTCTGAAGTCAGTGTTTACAAAATGTCATACTGCTGGTCGTTCTAACGTGTTTATGGATTGGTCAATATTCATGTGGCACACAACTCACATATTAAGCTCCACGTTTTTATAAGAGCCAGATGCTATATATCAAAGGCAAACAAAGTAAAAAGTATAAGAATAAGACATCAAAGATTTTAATGATAACAGGCAAACAGAAGTATCCTTTTCTTCTCTCTCTTTTTTTTTTTAATTTTACAGAATAATACGCAGATGTAGCAGCCAATGGTATGAGCCGTTACAAATATTACCTTAGGTGCTGATTTTCGAGGAAGATGGCTTCTGAACAGGAAAGGAAGCCGATGAAAGGCATTTTAAAACACACGTCTAGTCTCGACAGACCACCGTAAGTAGTTTTTCTCGAAACCTTTTATGTATTTGATATTTTAAAAACAAGTTAGGTCTTCTTCTTGCTAAGAAGCAATCAAGACTTTCTGAATTATAGAGTAGTTGTACTTGTGCAGTATCACCTACTACTTTAGTAGACTACTGTTGAATTGTGTTTTACCGTGTTAGTGTTTTCGTTAGTGTTAGTGTTGTAGATTTATGATTTATGCTTAAATATTTGTATGTGTCATGAACAAAGAAAATCGTAGTAAGGTTAAAAGTTATAACCGATGCTGTGCCGAACTTTGCCACGGAATTAGGACTGAAACCAAAGTCTTTTTTTTTTAATCTTTCGCAGAGACTATTCTTATTTATTCGATTTCTAGTATTCACGTGCATATTTGAAATATTTCTGGATATGTTTCAGTTTCATCAGAATGCTTGATTGATAACCTACTTGCCAACTTATTTGCTTTTGTGATTGTTCAGGATCGTTATTCTCAGACTGATAACGTCGCATAATAATCTTCACTTTATTCCCATGAGATTAGCAATGGTAACAGGATTTTGTACATTAATAATTACATAATTTTACATTGGTGAGACAGAACGCACACTTAAGACCCGCTTCAAAGAACATTTAGCTGACATTAAGCACAACAGATGTACCCCTACCCCAGTTCCATGACATTTCAGCACGCACCCCAGCAGATAACATTGTCATGAGGGTTTGAATCATGGTTTATAGAACCATTCAGGTCAGGACCAATGCTTCTGGAATCTTTTACAATGAAGAGTGAAAATGATACTTTAACCGGTTATCTGAGGGTTCTTTGAAGTTTAAAAAAAGGAGGGGGTCAGACTGGAAATCTCTGCATCATTCTTGAGTTGGTTTTTTTGTGTGTATACATTACCTCTGATTGTGGTGACCCTAAGGACAGTCCTATCTTCTTAAATTTCTGTTTTAAACAACATATGACTGAAGTTTCTGTTGTTTGTGGTTATTTTTAGTTTTCAAACTCTGCTACTTTTTAAAGATTTAGTTAAGCAGTTTATTATTTGTGATTTGGTAATTGCTAAAAGTAAGACTCTGGAATTTTTTATTATTTTAACATAAAGATAAACAACTTCCATAAGATCTTTGGAAATCTGTGTTTCTGGTTGTTTCTCTGGAATTGTGAGTGACAAAATCACCAGATATTCACCCCTCTCTCCTCCTCTCTCTCCCCTCCCTACCACTACAGAGAGAGAGAGAAAGAGAGAGTTCTTTTCTTAACACTTTAAAAATGTCTGTGCAGCCAACATATATCTCACTTCAGTGTAAATTCTTTCACTCTTAAACATTAAAACAAAAATCTTTGCCAAGTTATTTGGGTAATGGCCATTTACCAGCACTGATTTATGTAAATTGCAAATCCAGGTTCTTGCAGTTTTGACCTTTAATTCATTATTAGAGTCCAAAGTGAGATGTATAGCAGACAGTATTTTTCTTTGTTTGATCTGAGCTACATAAAAAGAATGTGCAAGTGAAGAATTGGACAAAGCAGTTAATCCACCACCTGCTGATTCATGTGGCTTTAGCTATACTATAGATTTGAAATGGATCCTCACTATTTGCCGGACATTTTTATATGTAATTTCACCACCTTGTTTTGGATATCTAGGTTTGGTGAAAGGAACAATACAAACTAACAAAGGCTGGCCTCCTCAACCTGAGTTTGTGCCTTTCATTATGCCGTTGTTCAGGCCAGTCCATGTGATGATGCTGTCGTTGATGCCATCTCCACAATGATAGGATGCAAATAAAATGCAGTGATACAATGATGAGTTGAAGCTCAACGTTGTTTATGGCAGTAGCACAAGCCTCAAAATGCAGAGATTTTCTGTCAAATCAAAACTGAAGAACAAAACATCGGATATATCTTACATAATGTGGCTGGTACTTTTGTTTTCATTCACTTGCCTGCTGTTAGTATTAGTACTAGACATTCTGATGCATTCCCAGAGGTACAAGCCTTTCTTTTTGTGTGGAAAGTGGGTGGAAAATACTGTATGGGGTTTTAAGGTTGAATGGATTTTGCACTTGGAGTTGCCGATGTGAGAGACAACAGGCATCCTTTAAATGGACATAATATTTTGACCAAGAACTTAATGTACATCTCAAAAGTGAAATGATTGTACTGTATGTACATCTCAAAAGTGAAATGATTGTACTGTATGTACATCTTAGTCGCAGAGAAGTGGAATGGGATGAAATGAACATCTTGGCAACACATCACCCACTGGACAAAGACTATGGCCATATGAAAATTAATGAGCCACCAACGCCATATAACAAGTGTTCAGATGCTGAGGATGATGAGACCGATGAAGACTCGAAGCGGCGGGGTAGCACAAGCAAAGTAGACCAACTAGACCCAGCCATGCTAGCATCCAGGTGAGTGTTCTCAGAACCAAACCAACTGCTGCTCACCTTTAGTCATTCTCTGTATGCCGTGTAGTTTGTGTGTATGTAATTGTAATCAATGAGCATGATCGCTGCCCCATGACTGTGTGTTAGTTCAACTTGTAAACCCATAGGCAAAACTTTTCACGAACATTATGCTACTTAGTGGTTAGAGTTCTTGCCTTTCATTTTGAGAGCTGGCAAAGTTTACCTCTGCAAGCGCAATCCATTTTTATAAACACCATCTCAGCAGTTACAGTTTAGGGTTATGGCTTAGGGGTTGCGAAGGGATTAGGATTAGGAGTAGGGGTAAGATTAGTTTAAAATTAGGGTTTGGAGGTAGGTTGTGGATTATTAAAAAAATCACGAAGATGTGTAGATGGGTAGTTGAGAGGAGGTTGACAACATGCTGGTAATTTATGGCTGGTGTCTGTTGACTGCTGTGTTTGATTGTGAACATATTTTGTAAAGTTTATGTTCCCGTGCTCTTAGCTGTGACTGTTGTATGAACAGAGTGCAGTGTTAACCACCTATGCCATTAGAATGAAATTTTATAACACTTAACATCACGGTTCACACATGGTGTGAAGAACACTATATCCTTCTGTGCGCTTCTTTATGTAAATTTTTAATCATTGACTTCTGACCTTTCCATTCCTTTCCTGGACGTAGTGAAGTTATCACTTCAGCCAGCGTTACTGTAGTAGAACATTGTGTATATACATTTGTTAAAAATATGAATTAATTACTTGTACTGTATTATTTGTACTGCATTGTTTTATTACACACTGGCATACTGTGGTGATACAGCAGTTGTGTCTTCTGGCTTGTTGACAAAATGGTTTGATGATTTCTTGCAACAGTTTTGCAAACAAGAGACTGAAGATTTAACCACAGTTGCCCCCCCCCCCCCCAGAAAGCTTGAGACATTTCATTCTCATGATTTGATCTAAAGATACAAAATGAATTATGAGTGTGATGAACCTGAAGCCTGTGGTCAGATTTTAAAGTGGGACACTAGAATTAAAATAATCTCATTTGAATTATGTATAGACTGTGTATATTGTAGGTTAGCAGAAGACTGTGTATATTGTAGGTTAGCAGAAGGCTGCAAGAAATCTGCCCACTTGCCTACACAGGAGAGTTCATCAGAAGATGAAAATGAAACCGAGGAAGAGAGAGGTAAGCCTGATCACAAAGTTTTGCTGGGGATTGTGTGCTCCCAGCATCTTGAACTGTTTGTCTGCTGCTTTTAAAAACTGACCTTGGCCCCAGTGAACTTAAGAACTATGACCTTGTTTCCAAGGTTTCCTTCCCCTTTAAAGTCTTGGGAAGGTTGTCCTCAGGCAGATGAACAACCAGCCTATGAAAACCTCCTCAGCCCTTTCCAATCTGCCTGTCACCTGCACCATAGGACTGAAACTGCTTTTCACATCCTCAACAATCTTCTCCGAACTGCTTCTGGTAAAGTCTCTCTCTTTGCTTTTCTATACCTGTCTGTGGCCTTTGATATCGTTGACAATCTTGCCCTTCTCACCAGATTTCAGCACTCATTTGTTATAACTGAAACCACTCTCCTGTGGTTCACCTTGTACCTTTCCAGCAGACAGCAGATAGTCTGTATCAGTGACTTCCAGTCTGACCCTGTCCACTTGTCTTATTAGTGGTCCAGGAACCTGTTCTTTTCATTCTTTAGACCTCACCTGTGTCTGCCACAATCGTCTCTCGTTATACATATATTACAGTACTGCTGAGGATGTTCAACATCTAGATAGTTACGCACCTGACAATGCACAGATGCTTGTGACTCGCACGTTGGACTGCTACAGTAACATTAACAACTGGATAATGCACAAAAAAGTAGTAATAATAATAATAATACAAAATATTTGCGTAGCACTTTATCTGCCGACTGAGCTCACATCGCTTTACAGTACACACAACACACACATATACACACACACACTCACATACACAGTAAACACAATACACTGAAATCTATCATTCACATGCACATATCGATGACACACAGGGTAAGTGATTAGCGAGGCGAAAGAGATGAGTTTTGAGGGTGGTGTGGAAGGAATTTGAGTCAGAGTTGTTGCCCATGGTGGCGGCAAGAGCAGAGGGTTCTAGGTGGAGGATGAGGCTGGATGAGGTCCGAGAGACAGGAGGGTCCGGTCTGATACAGGGTACTGTGGGATAAACATGCAGTCTTGTATTTGATTCGATCTTCAATCGGTAGCAAGTGCAGTTTTTTCATGTGAGAACTAATGTGGTCAGCTATCTTAACTTTCAAAATCGGTCGAGCAGAGTTGTTCTGCAGCTTTTGTAGTCTGTTTAGAAGATGCTGTGGACAGTTATAGAGAAGAGCCTGGCAGTAGTCCAGTCTAGAAAGGACGAAAGCAGAGATGAGAGTTTTAGTGGCTTTGTCTATGAGGTAATGACAAATGGACCCAGTTCGTCGGACTTCATAGTTGACTGTGCGGATGAGGTTAATAACATGATTATGCATGAAGGTGGAAATCCAGTGTAACACCAAGGTTCCTTACAGACTAAGACGGCAACATTAGCAGTTCCAGTGAGTACAGACTAGGGGATCGAAACAGATGTAGACATGCGAGGTGAGGAGACTATCATGATTTCTGATTTGCTGTCATTTAGTTTCAGTTTGTTGAATGTCATCCATGACTTGACCTCGTAGATGCAGTCTTGTAATGAGGCAATGAGGGACCTAATTGTGCAGGTACAGCGGATTTCGGCAACTGTGTGTCATCAGCAAAAGAGTGGTGAAGAACTGAATGGGAAGAGATGATTTCATATAGTGAAAGGTCAACAAGACTGAAGGCATTCTCTCTGGCATACACCAAAAGGTTACTCAACTTCCTGTCTTCATCCTGAAGAAGCCATCATTTCTCCCTCAGTTTTGGCCAAAAACCTTGGTGTCATTTTTGACAGCACTCTGACCATGCGTAACTTTGCCTCTCACACTGCTAGGAGCTGTTACTGTCATCTCCACTGCATTAGTCTGATTTGTAAACACTTGTCTGTTGGCGCCACTACTGAGCTCATCCTGTCCTTCATGTCTTGTATTGATTACAGTAAAACCTGTCTTGTAGGGACACCCTTGGTTCCATCCCAAAAGTGTTCCTGCATGGCAGGTGGCCCTTCATCAGGGATGTCTCTAATTTGCAACTTGGGACCACATATAAATGTACTTAGTGTAAAACCGTTCATGAGAGATAGGAGGATAGAAAGAGAAAAATACGGAAATAATCATAAAAGGCATTAATCAGGTAGAGATGTAAAAACGTTTATTGTATTTAGTTGAACTGGAAGCACGTTTTCCCAACACAAAGAACAAAAACTAAACAGACTGCTGAAACGGGTTAAAAAAAAACCACATTTTTAAGTGAATGAAATGTATTTGCAGTGACTTCCTTTACAATCTAAGGTGGATTCTTTAAAAATTAATTCTAAGATTGTACATGTGCAGTGTACGTTTGGAAATGGCGTCATCAACATGTCACCTTTGTGAACAAATGTGCTTGCAGAAAAAACAAAGTTAATTTAAATAAACTACACATTTTCAGGTTTAATGTTTTAAATTGATCATTTAGATTCACGATCGCAACTTGCAAAGTAAATTTTATTCATGTGTATTGACAGAAATTTTCTTGCACCGACCACAGACCATGTGTGACCTAGAATGTCTATGTTGAATGTGCCTGCAGGAAAAGCCCTACGTAAAATCCATGCTAAAAACTAAATACATTTATTTGCAACGACACTCTTTAAAACTGATGATGAAATATTTAAAATTACTTTATTGCCCATCTTTTAATAATCTCTAAACATGTTCTCCCAATCGGAGACCGAAAAAAACCGATCGAGGAGAGGCAAGTCGAGAAGAGGGGCAGGAATAGGGTAGAATCATGCATGCATCAGACATCCACTAACTGGTAGATTCTTCGACTGCACAATGCAGAACCAATTCCACACTGACTTATTTATATATTTGTAGATTGTCTTACTTTTCTTGACGTATTTCAGATCGGAATAGTCACCATTCATTCATTTTTTGAAGTATGCTCCTGCAATCAGATTTGATGTAAGAAATCTGCATCTTCCCTCATTTCAAATCTTTTGCAATATCACGCAAAGACTTTCTATCTCTTTTACAAAAAATGTACACGCTAATCAAGTGTTAGGATTTTTCGTTTTCCCATTCCATGATCATTCACTTGCGCATAGAGTCACAGGTTTACGTGAATGTGAAAAAGCTCAACACCTTGGGTCCACCATCTTTCTCCATCTTTGGTCCACTGACGTGGAACAGCCTGCCTCTTTCCATCTGCAAACTACATAAACCGTCTTCTTTTAAAAGTTTTCAGAAAATTATTATTTTTTCACTGTTGTATAAAGTCTCATAAAGTCTCAGAATTACATAAAAGAGCATGCTCACTGCGCTTGACATTATGTTGGACAGAAAACTTGTCTTCTGCTCGTGATACATTTAGTTTTGTCCTGTGTGCACCTGTTCAGTGGTAGCTTGTATGCACCAGCATTTGTGTGTGAATCTGCACATGTGTTGCACATGCAGGTGAGTGTAAGCACCTTGAATTATAAGATTCGGCACCTTATACTTTTAGTAGTAGTAGTACATGCCACCCAACATAACGAGCAGCATGAAATAGTAATTGGATAGATAAACACCGAGACTTGTAAAGCTCACAGCAGTCAGGAAAAAAAAGAAAGAAAACCGTGAAGAAGAACAAAGAAAAACTCTCGCTAGATGGGCTAGGGACTCACAATTTTTAAGGCCTAGCAAGATTTCTAGTAGCCATAGGCCACAGGGCTACTCTATTTCCCCATCTGTGGTAATGCTCATCTTATGTGCTGAGCAATGACAGAAATGCCAGTGGAACAGGGCGTAGCCATTTTATGAAAACTTTGACTGCCGATTACAACAGCGCACAACAGCACAATGGACTGACCACTGTGTCCATGCTTTTAGACTTTAGTTACCAGTGAGTTAACATCTCGTGTATAACATCTCATTGCTTCAGTTTTTGCATTTCTTTTGTTGCTTGGCATCTCTTATGAGCAGCAGGTGTGCTTAAGACTAAAAAATATTTCAGGGGCCAGGCTGTGATTGTACGTTTGTCCTGTCTGTGCACAGAAGTCATTTGTCAATGATGTTTGGGGGTAAAAATACATCTGTGTTACGGCAGCGTGATAAGTTTAGCAAGTGTTTGAAAATTGAAATGGAAGAGTCAGGTAAATAGTGTGCTCTGTCTTATCATGAATTGTGCACTTGCTTTTGTTTTGACAGCAAAGAGGAAGATGTTTGAGATGAAGCGAAAGGCACATTATAGAGAGTTCGAAGCTGTAGAACTGGCCAGAAAGCTTATGTCAGAAGAGAAGGATGAGGATGACAGCAGCTTCAGTAACAGCTCACACGAGACAGCAAGTGAGACAACAGCCTGCACATCAAGCACCATGGACACGGGGCTCGCCAACAATGTCAGCATGACTGGAGATGGGGACTAGGCCAGTTGACATGCCTTGTCATATCCTGTTACACTGTCAGCATGACTGGAGATGGCGACACGTCCTTGTCATATCCTGTTACACTGTCAGCATGACTGGAGATGGCGACATGTCCTTGTCATATCCTTTTACACTGTCAGCATGACTGGAGATGGCGACATGTCCTTGTCATATCCTGTTACACTGTCAGCATGACTGGAGATGGCGACATGTCCTTGTCATATCCTGTTACACTGTCAGCATGACTGGAGATGGCGACACGTCCTTGTCGTATCCTGTTACACTGTCAGCATGACTGGAGATGGTGGCACATCCTTGTCATAACCTGTTACACTGTCAGCCTGACTGGAGATGGCGGCCTGGCCTTGTCATATCCTGTTACACTGTCAGTTGTTGGGTTGAGCAGCATGGCAACGTTATTCCTAGGAACTCTACATCCTGGAAGACCCCGACTGTTTCCACTTAATAACCCCACGTTTTGTTTGGGTTCCCTCCCAGATCTATTCATTACGCTAGAGCACACCAATATTAGACTACCCACAGATTGTTCAGGTGATGACAAGATGGTGCTGGCACCTGTTAGATGTAGTTTGGAGAAGGAGTTCAGTTTGTTTCTGTGTATTCCTTCCCCAAGAAGACATTTGTTTTGATGAAAACTGTGTGGCTCTGAAATGCAAGGAGGAAAGTGAAAAACGTATTCTGAGACACAGATGTTCAGACATGCACAGGTACTCGCAGATCTAAACACGTATGCGAAGTGCAGATGCACTAGCCACAGTTTGCGACTGTTCTGGCTGTCTTGGTGGCTGGCTATAGAAGATGCGTGACTGTAAAGAGTCTGTGGCAGATGGCTTGTTTGTGACATCGCTTTTACACCATCTGTTCCGACTGGAAACTTTGCTGGGGAGAGTTCACCTGCAAAGCCTTCTGAAGGATTCACTGCTTCATGTCAGACAGGTCCTCACATCCAGGGTCTGCTAACGTGCTGCCTCCTTTTGCTGTGAGTGGGGTTTGTTTGATGTTTCTAGTACTTGAAACAAATGAATATAAACTACAAGTAGGTCCACAGTCTGGGTGATGCTCTTTTTCTTTCTTTCTCTCCCTCTCTCTCTCTTATTCAATTTTTAAAACTTTTTATTCTTTGCAGATAAGATGCAAGAGTTGTTAGACTGGGAATACTGAAATTATGACAATACGTCTGTCAACTGGAATATGATTGTTTAACTGATGTGACTTGTCATTCTCAGTAATATCTTGTCTTTGTGTTGGGTAAGCTTAGCCTGGGCCATTGGACTGCCACAGTCTCTGCTTGTGTCTCTGTCCTCTTTAATGACTGGGGAAGGTGTTGGAGGGAGGGGGGAGTGTGGCAAAACATAAAATTATCTAGTAAGGCTTTCATGGTGGAGATTTGTAAACTTGATTTTTATTGTCAATTACACCTTTTAAAGACAATGAGATCAATGTTGGCAAGTTAGATAAACACAGCGTTGTCATTAACTTTGTAATAAGCAAATTGTTCTGTCAGAGGTAAAAGCTGTTAACAAGAGGACAATGGTGGTTTCTGTACGTTGCTTATCTTTTCAACCTTGCCAGCATGCCCAGTCCTACTCCCCAGATATCCATCGAGGCAGCAGCGGCTTAGTGCTGCTGTATGGCTGGTGGAGGCTTCGTTTATGTTTGTTACCAGTTGAGTCATTCAGTGTTTTGGAATGGTACTCTAGCTACCATTTATGTAGATGCAACGAGACCCAGATTACTTTGAACGCCTGAAGTCTTTGAATATGCTTTTTTTAATGTTTGGTGTACCAAGTGCTCCGAAGGAACTTGTGGATGAATTAGGTTGCACATAACTGTTGTCTGTTGATGAGTTCCCAAATGAGCACTGAAATTAGGTGGATTTTTAAAAATCTTTAATAATTACAAACATTTGTCCCATTATGTATATCACTGATTTTTGTTTGGTAATTGGGAGATCTGTAAATTGTTCTTTAAGTTCTAATAGCTTGGGTTTTGCTACTAATTCAAAGCTGAGGCAAGTGTATACAAGCATAGACTTATTTACTTAACTGTTGATACAATATTCAGAGAGAGTGCTTCAGTAGGGGTTTTCATCCCACCTATGCCTGCATATGTATGTTGGACTCTTGTTTCCTGGTTAAAAATGTGACTGAATTGTGACTGGGTGAAGTTGGCAATCACTACGTATACTTTTGTTTAATTGACAAGGCATACAGAATTGACTAAAAGACAAGGAGAAATTTCATCGCAGTAATAATCAGTTACAGTAATTGGAGAATAACTAGTAAAATGTGTGATTTTCATTCTGATCAAAAAGTCTTATAAGTGTTAATGTCATGTATCAAGAATGTCAAGGAACTTGTAATGTCATGTATGCTGTTCACAGCATACACTTTCATTTGAAAGTGGAAAGTGTACATTTCTTGTTTCTGAGTGTGTATGGGTAGTGTACATGATTCTGTCTGCAGGAAATAGTCATAGCCTTGTCCTGAAATAGCCATTTCCGAAGGCTCGAAGTTCATTACCTGTTTGTGTACACCAGCCTGCATTCTCCCAAAAGACAAAAGTGAAAAAGCAGAATACACATATTTCAATGTTTTAAAAGTTGTAGAATGTCAAAAAACCAAACTCACAGCTTGCATGAGGACGGTTGACTTTCACCTGCCACCTGCGTAGGCCGCTTGAAAGGATTTGAACACATATCCTTTTCATTTCAACCATACATCTCTGAAATAGCCTACTGGGTTTTTTTTTAAATGAAAGTTTAGCTTGATGCTTGGCCTGGATGTAGCCCTATAATCCTTCCTCTGATGCAAGCTTGTTTTCACATAGGTGTAAGACAAATGCCTTCTTGTTCGTCATTTGGCTTAGGTTGTGTAAATAAGATGGTAGCAAATCACGTGAAATTGAATTTCTGTATAATTTCTTTTAAAGACTGTGTTTGTTGGACTTGTTTTAGTTGTCACCCAGCACAAAGCTATGGCTTTGAATTCTATTCGGTGCTGGGATTTTTTTCCTCAAGTGATAACCTGTGTTTCATCAACTAATACTACAGAAGGCCAGCCAAAAGTGATCATGTGAAAAAAATGTTTGCTTACTGTATGTTTGTCTAACAAGTTTTGTTTTCCATATTTTCTTTTCATGCTAAAGAAAGCACAGTGTTTGTGCATGCTTCCATGCAGATTAACATGAATTTTAGAAGCACTGTTGACCCAAAACAACTATCTGGAGTAGTGTTCAGCTATGAAATATTAAATATGAAGATTCCCATCGGGGTTTGTGGTCTCTTTGTGGTCACTTGGTCATTTAATCTGCTACCTCCTGTCACAGAGGATTACACCTAAAGTGGTGGGTGTCTGCATGTCCATGCCTGTGCTTGTGTGAGAGCATACAGTGACCGAATGAGGTGCGTATTTTGAGACAAGAGTTTGGCCTTGTCACATACAGGTCAGATGCTATTTTGAATGTGAGCAATACCAACCTGTCTGTACCTGCTTTCATGTCTGGGACTTGATTGCAGATGTTTACCCCCCCCCCCCCCAAAAAAAAAACCATGTGAACAAGGGTTGTGTGTGCATCATGTCCTGGCTGCATCACAGCTGTGTTGTAGCTTGTAGTTCAAATGCAGACTAGTATCTAAATGCAGCGCTTTTTTGCTGAAGCAGAATATAAATCAGGGAGTTGAGGTGGGGGGATTCTGTTGTCTGTTTGCCACAGTATCATATGACTTATAAATGGGTGCACGTGTTTTGGTTGCAGTAGCTGCTGGCATACTCAGTGTATATGCATGCATTGTAAAAAATGCATTTTTAACATGCACAGTGAATTTGTACCTGTTTCCTCCTTGTCACACTGCCATCTGTCTGGTGGTGCTGCTGCTGTCAGTCTATCAGTGATGCTACCATCAGTTGGTGACACTGCCATTATCCTGGTGGGGGTGATGGCACAGGTCTGTTGATGCTGGCATGTGGCTGTCGGTAACGCTACCAGTGTGCTATTGATGGGTTATTAGTCAGGTTAATACTTCCACAAGTCTGTCAGTGACCATGCCATCAGCCTGTTGGTTACACTGCCACCAGTCTGTGGCTGATCAGGCTGATAATATCAGGTAACACACTGAGCTCTGTTTATCAGGCTGTGTCCCTACTCAGCTTAAATCCTAATCTTGTCTATATTTGTAAACAGTTTATTAGAAGGCATTGTGTTACTGTTAGTAGTGTAACTGGAGGCAGGTCAGGTCAGCAAGATTACTTTGACTCCAAGCAGTATGGTACATGTAGGACGTGATGGCTTCACTGTCCCAGACTGACCTCAACTAGAGCAAAACTGTTGTTGAACAAAAGTACTTTAGCAATTTTTTTTGGTGGGGGGGGAGGATGCTCTTGTAGCTAATAAAAATATTTTTAGTGGAGGTGGGGGTCTTCTAGCTGGAGGGAAGCAATACAAGCAAGCTTTATCAGTTGTTCATATGTGCTTTTTTAAAAGTTTCAGGTAATTCAAGCAGTAAGCAAGTTGATTTTGGCTGATATTTTGAGTATTTGCATGTTCTAGATGTACTGGGCTACATGGAAATGAGTGTGGCATGTCTGACAACAGCTGAAGATGGTGTTATAGTAAATACTTTTGGGGACATATTGATGACTCTAGATTGCCAAGATGCTGGCGTGATTTTATTGAAATGCATGGGTGCTCCACACCAGCACTAGCTCGAATCGTGTAGCTGTTGCGGCTAGTCCAGAATACGTTAGAGGACTTTCGCTGCAGTAAAGTGCAAGGTGTCAGTTTAGAGTGCTCTGACTGAACAAGTACTTTTCAAAGATTGCAGCTTTGCATTGTTGTTACAGTGCAATAAGCTTGGGGGTGCGGGGAAGCCACGAAGACTATTTCTTGAGTTCATGATAGCCTCAGCCTGTGATGCTGGATGAATTACTGTGAGTGGTCTGTTCCACTTTGTCGTGTCTCCAAAATTGAACTGGAACTTCAGCACCACACCTGGCCAGAGGTCTGGAAATTACAAAATCAGAACTTCACAACAGAAGTGTTTACTCCAGGTCTGGATGTTATCTGCCCCTTGTGTTTACCAGTCCTAGCTGTTAACTGCCCTTTATGTTTACAAGTGCTAGCTGTTATCTGCCCCTTGTGTTTGCCAGTGTTGACTGTTTTTGAAGTTTAAAAAATGTTTCCTATGAGGGCAGGTCATTTATGGGAAGTAAACCCTTAATATCATTTATTTGGCATCTAAAGAATTAAGAAATAAACTTTACTGACACTGTGACACTTTGTTCAGTGATGACTGTGAGGACAAGACATGTATTCCAGTATCCACCTGCCTCAGCAATTTTTTTTTTAAAGTGGGAATAACATCCACAACACTGCATAGTCTTACCTTCAGCATCTTCCGACATTTCTTAAATCAAGAAAGCTATTTGTATTGACGGCAAGAAACACTTCATCTACTGTCACATGCACATTCCAGCTACCCAGTATCGCCCAACACGTCACATACATTCCTGTCGTCAGCATTTGCAGCTTGTGGCCACCTATATACTGCAGTGTCAATCCAGAAAACTCTGGACAACCCTGGATGTATTTATATCAGTTATTTTCCAGTACCCAGTTTATCACTTGTTGCATGTATTTCCATTAAGCTAGATACATTCAGATATGGTGCATATCCCTACTGTTTGGCAACAAATTTTGTTTCCTGCGTCTATTCTGTGAAGTATCCTTAAATGGTTTAGACTGATGTGTTCAAATCAGGAAAGGTTACTGTATTCTAAGACATGGTGGACAGAACAAGATGTGGCGGTCAGTGGCCGAGTGGTGAAGACATTGGTTTTCACAGTTGAAAGGTACCACGTTCCATGCCCATGACAGCTTTTGACTATTTTTTTTATGGGGGGG
>SMGT01015893.1:7928-34911 GCA_004794575.1 Lanistes nyassanus | reverse complement strand
AATGGTAGACACAATGTGTATCTGTGGACAAACAGAATGGTAGACACAATGTGTATCTATGGACAAACAGAATGGTAGACACAATGTGCATCTGTGGACAAACAGAAAGGTAGACTCGATGTGTATCTGTGGACAAACAAAAAGGTAGACATGATGTGTATTTGTGGACAAACAGAAAGGTAGACACGATGTGTATCTGTGGACAAACAGAAAGGTAGACATGATGTGTATCTGTGGACAAACAGAAAGGTAGACACAATGTGTATCTGTGGACAAACAGAAAGGTAGACATGATGTGTATCTGTGGACAGAATGAAAACACATCAAGAGGTACAAACACAGATGTGAAGCACTTACATGCTGCCTCTTCATCATGTTGATAAAGCTGACAGCCCTGTCATGAGAGCCGCCATCATTAAAGAAAACTATCAGACAACCCTGCAACATCCAGGAATCATAAACACGAATTAGAGAAAACAAGATCTCAAACCCTAAAAGTGAATCCCACACTTGTTGGGTTTTCAGTTCCATTTTCTTTTATCTTTTATTGCAGCCTTGGTTTTTGCAGATTTGAAGTGCTGCAACCTTTTTTCCCCCTCACAGTATGTTTAGAGATAAATTTTAAAATCTATCATTACTCTACTAAAGTAAAATATATTTACTCCTCAGTGAACAAGAATCTCTGCAGATTAACCAGCATGGGTTTGGAAAAGCGCAAATTTCAATCAGTAAAAGTGATACATGATCTGTCACAAAAAGACAATCAAAGAGGTGTGCAAGTCTTGCAATCATTACTGTTTGGAGTTAAAAACAGGGCTCAGATCAGGACAGCTAGACAGCCACCCAATTACCCACCTCGTCTGACGGCTTGCGTTGCATGCCCAGTGTCTGAGGAACAACACAGTGGTTAACATCCGTGTGGACCAACACTGTGCTGAATGGCTCAACAGTTGGCAGGGGAATAAACTCCTCCACTTTAGCATCCTGTTCAAAAGTCAGTAAATGTAGGTTGAACAGAAAACTCCAAAAAATTTTCAGCGTATGTTTTCGTTTGTTGGGGTGGGGGTGGGGGTGATAATCCTAGAAATGTTGCAAAGTTTGAATGCTTCGCAATGTAGTGCAGTGTGCACAAACATTTCTTGCAAATGTTTCATAATAGGGATGTTTACAATGTTTCACTGTAGGCATGTTTTAATTGTGCAAGTGTCGCTCAAAAACAGGGACATTAACAGGCTTTTCTGTCATTATCTCAGAACTCTCTTCTCATCCTTCCATTATTTCACTTATGACAGCATAATACCAGCACAACAGAACATTGTCCAAACGAGATAAAATTCTGGATGCTGCTACCTGCTATAGAAGTGGAGGTGGGGGTGGGTGGGGAGGTGAGGGGAAGAGACAAAACCTCACAGTCACATCAGAAAACATTTGCTTACTCAGCATCCTTCCCATGAAGTATTAACCAACATAACTCACTCCACTTCAGTCCAAGGAAGTATCAGCTGACATGCCTAAGCCAATGACTTCGCTGAACATCACTCCAAGGAACCTTAGCAATACCAGCAGTAACCAGATTCTACCATACATTCAAAAAGAAAAAGACTGCTAGGCCTTAAAGGCCTGAGGGAGTCGTGATGCCCAGAAACACTGATTTCATCTGTATTTGTCTATAATCATTGGTTCAGTTACATGTACTTTGCTTCTACCACATGACAGGCCTTTTCGAACCGTTAAAAATGTGATGGACAAAAAGACTTTTCAGACAAGCACAAATCTGCATCATATTCAAAACTGGACTTTATGCCCCTAAGGTCAAGATGACTTGCTCCATGATCCCTGCTTCAGCTGAAGTAACTCCTCTCATTCTCAACAGCTGTGCACAGGTCTCAAGTTAACCAGGTATGCACAGGTCTCAGGTTAATCAGGTATGCAGAGGTCTCAACCAAGTATGCACAGGTCTCAGGTAAACCAGGTTTGCACAGGTCTCAGGTTAATCAGGTATGCACAGGTCTCAAGTTAACACTTTCGTGACGTGTGCGGAAAATTTCCGGTACAGCATAGGATACGCTTATGGCGTATGCGGAAAAAAAAATCAAGCAACTTTGACGATTTATTTACGGGGAATCGCTAATCGTCTAAGGTAAAGAACTCTTACAGTAGCAAGCTGAATCATTTCTTCACGAGCTGCTTCCCTTATACTGTGTTTAAACTGACAATGAGAACGGTTTTTGGCAATAATTTGAAGCGAGTATCCAGGTGTGGTCTGTCACTTGAGAAATGCTAGATTTACTCTTCAAATTACATGCTAAAGAGGAAAATGACATTGTTTTGCAAATTTACTGTGATAAAGTGGATGAAGACAAGAGTATTTGTGCCTGAAAGCCCAAGAAAGTGATTACGAAGAGAAAAACGAGCGAGCACGTGTAGTAAAGAGTATCGTACAGACTGTGTGTAAGGAATGGCAAGGACTTTTTGATTTCTTCAACTTCAGTTGTGTTTCCATCAAAGGATTTTACAAATTATGGAACAAGGTCAAAGAAACATAGTAAGAAATGAGTTTTCTTTGTTTATTGTAGTTTTATATCATGTTGAAATAAGTTTTGTGTTGTTTTGGGGGATTTTTTAATGAATTTTTGAAAAAAGGCTAAAAATGCCTCGTCCACGGGACAGCTCGAGCTACGAACGCTACGGTAGCATTGAGTTAACCAAGTATGCACAGGTCTCAGGTTAATCAGGTATGCACTGGTCTCAGGTTAACCAGGTTTGCACAGGTCTCAGGTTAATCAGGTATGCACAGGTCTCAGGTTAACCAGGTTTGCACAGGTCTCAGGTTAATCAGGTATGGACAGGTCTCAAGTTAACCAGGTATGCACAGGTCTCAGGTTAACCAGGTATGCACAGGTCTCAGGTTAACCAGGTATGCACAGGTCTCATGTCAAACAGCTCAGCACAAACCTCACCTCAGCCAGAAGGGTGTAGTTGGGACCTTCCCCAGGCACCGGCGTGAAGTCATGGATGTTACTCCAGTTATTGTTGAATATGCTCAGCCCTGCTGCTTTCAGATGACCTGAAAGATTTGGCACAGTTGAAACTACTGCTTCTTATTCCTGCACTCTTAAGTTTACCACAACAGCACCTGGTGCATGCTGTTTCTAGTCCTGGTCATCTTGTTGTGGTTTAGCATGCTTTCTTGCTAATTCTGGGTTTCGATTTATATAGAGAAAAGAAAGCAGGTGACTGCAACCTGAGGTAATAAGGTACAACAACAAAAGAACTTAGCCAAGCAGGAATTTGACAAAAAGTCGACGTTTCGGGCCATAGCCTCTTCTTCAGGATGGCACAAACAGACAAAAGATAAAAATTACTCAGCTGACAATGCAAAGATGCTGGTCATGCACGGTCGATGGACACAGAGAGTGTGGGGAGGAAATGCAGACCGTATGGAAAAAGCGTGCTAAACCAACCAGGGGCAAGGAGTACTACAGCCAATAGAGAGGAATGTCCCAGCGGGGCTGATGAAAGGGGAGAGGAATGTCCCAGCGGGGCTGGTGAAAAGGGAGGGAGGAGAGAGCAAGGGAAATGGGGTGTGGGGATCGTTGCAGTGGAGAAAGCAGAATGAGAAGGGGAGAGAAAAAAGGTGGGTGGAGCAGAGGTCGATGTTTCAAGTTGAGTCCTGTAAGGGTCATTATGCCCAAAAGGGAGATAAAATGAGATTCCATGTTCTTGTGACCTATGGAGTCTCCTGAAACATGCCAGAATGCACAGATTTTCATGTTGTCTAGAGTGTGTGGTGGAATGTTGAAGAGTCTTGCAAATGGGGTGTTTCTCTTGGGTCTTGTGTCAGCGAGGTGCTCCTTGAAGCAGTCGTTCAGTGTGTGTTCCGTCTCGCCAATATAGGGCAGAGTGGGGCAGACGGTGCATGAGTTAGTGTAAATAATGTTTTTCTTGGTGCTGGTGAAGTGGCGCTTGATGTTGAAGAAGGTTTTTGGAGTGTGGAGCTGTGGTGGTGCTGAGGTATGGGTATATGTGACAGCAGGGGACATTGCATGGGGGTGGTGCCAGAGGGTAGAGAGGATGGGGTGCATATTGTGAGTTTAGAATGAACCAGGTCGCGTAGGTTCTTGTCCTGCCAGGATGCCAGGAGAGGGGGTTGACTGAAGAGATGTAGCTCAGATTTAGATATTGCCAGCTGGAAAGGATTCTGCGTACAGGAGGTTGTGGGGGTGGTGGGTGAATACGGCGATAAGGGGAGGCTCAGTGTGTTTGGTGTTGTGGGTGGGGTGCAGTGCGAGTAGCCTCTTCCACACCATGCACACCCCTTCCGCTTTCTTCCCACACCCCTTTCCCCTTGCCTCTTCTCCCCCGCCCCTTTACCAACCCCGATGGGACATTACTCTCTATTGGCTGGAGTACTCCTTGCCACTGATTGGTTTAGCACGTTTTTCCCTATGGTCTGCATTTCCCACTCTCTCCATGTCCATCGACCGTGCATGACTGTGCCATCCTGAAGAAGAGGCTATGTCCCGAAACGTCGACTTTTTGTCTAATTCCTGCTTGGCTCAGTTCTTTTTTGTTGTACCTATCATTTTCATTGCAATTATGCAGTTTTCCAGTTTTGGGTATCTTTCTAATTGTGGTTTTGCACTTTCTTTCCAGTTTTGTGCAGGCACACCATTATTCTAGTTTTGCATATTTATGCACCTATCTTCCAATCCTCCTGTGTTTGTACATTTTCCAGGTTTTGGGGACTTCCTATTTCCCCTAATTCTAGGCATGTACACTTTTTAGTTTTGGGTATGGTAAGATGTACTCATTTACACTGACACTGTGAGCCGCACTTACTTTCTAGTTCTGGGTAACTGAATTTAAAGCAGCCAAAGCGCATCTTGGAGGATGACTCAATGATAGGCTGACTCTCACACAAAAAGAAGACATCAATATGGCGGCAGTCACGTGTCCGGAATTGCTGGCAAGCCACCACAAGCCGACACTGGCTGCAGTCTCGAACAAAAATACTGTCAACATAACCACATGATCTTGTGAACAGCATCTATATCAAGAATCACCAGTCACACAATTATCATTCGTAAGTCCTGTTGAAAGGGTAAAACAACGACTGCATAAAGTTCTGGTGGCACAGTTACTACAGTAAGTACTCATATGACACAACAATGACCACACCACCAAGTCTAGTAACATGCTGACACAATGCTTATAATGAGTGTCAGCGAGTCCTGGAGACACAATAATGGTCAATATATGCAGAAATGTAAAAACATTTTCATGCAGGTGGCATCATGGTCATGATAATAACAATAACAATGTTGGAAGAAAACATCCCAGGCTGTGGCTGGAGGCATTAGGATGGTGGTTACAACACTGATGACGGGGGCAATTAGAAGACAACTCTGATATCAATAAAGACAATGATAGTGGTAATGGAGTGGGCCTGGAAGCACTTTCATTCACATTGGTACAGGCATTATGTCACCGTTCAGTCTAGTGGTGCTGGATTTAACAAAAATGTTTTATTTGATTCGATTCACCTGTTTGAATCAATTTTTTTCAATTCATTTCAATTCAGTTCCATCTGTACACTAAAACATTAATGCCAGTCTGCTCAGCCACTGCAGCTTAATATTTACATGAAAAACTAGTTAACATAGTTCCATTCTGACAGGCATGTATTTATTTTTTACAAATTGATGGGTATCACAACATTAGCTGTGCACCAAAAGTCTACTTCATCTTAAATAAAAAATGCCACAACAAAACACTGGCTTCAAGGAACTCTCACTCTTCTCACCTGGTGGACAATGCAGCAAAGATGGTAAACAATTAACTGGGCGACTCGAAGCCAATAAACTGTATGCTTAGGAAATTTACAAAAAAAGTTGGAACCTTTTATTTTTCTGAAATTTCACTTTCCTGATTTTACTTTGCGGGCTCTGACTTCTTTTTCTTCTTGTCTACATCAACCACCACCACCACCTCTCACATTAGAAGCTATCTTGCTGTTTGTGTTACCCACCATTCCAATTTCACTGTTTTCCATGCACATGTTAAAGTTTTCCTTACATTAAATTACCCTTAAAATGGCTTCTTTCAATTGAAGTTTTCCAAGTTGTAAAGTATGCTTAAATTAGCATTCTTCAATTTTACTGTCTTCTATGTAGTAAGATACCCCTAGATTGACAACTTTTCATTCGGAATTAAAATCAGCTGGTTACATATACGAGACAGTGACATCTGTGACATCTGATGCCTTTGAGATTACCAAGAGGCCATGCAGATGAGGAAAAAGTGGTTTACTTTTTAGATAATGTCAGCATATACATTTTCTTTATGTTGTAATAACCAGTTTTGTCAAAAATACAGAATGCTTTGTAAACATAGCAACAGAAAGTTGGTATATGTACTTACAGTAATATATATTGGTGGACTATTAATCTTGCTTCACATTGTTTGCACAATAATAGGAAGTTTATTTAAAGGAATCAACCTCCATAGAAAAACATCCTAATATTAATAATAATAATTTATATGAAATTTATGTAGCAGTGGTGTGACATATACATATGCATGTAACTACTGACAGAAAAGTTGCAGCTTTGGAGAAAAAATGTTAGCAATACAAAATACAAATTACGTTTTTTTCTGCCAATGCACATAGCATATCTTCTAATCCTAGTCAGTAGTTCTCACCTTTGCCTGACGGGGCCAAGAACAATGTTACAGTTGGTGCAGTCGTCAACGCTGACTGTCGCTGATAAATCAAATATGTAGATGTTACAGTCCTTTGGGAGAGAAAACAAATTTTTGCCAGCGTATCACTATCAGCAGAGATAAAATAACTACAAGTTTTAATACAGTAGATTAATACAGCTGTAGCATGCTTTAAAGCAGGTAATGCAAGACTTATTATAACATACACTGGCCATTAGGAAGGAAAGGTTCAACATTTATACAGTATTGTGGTAGGACGAACCATTATGATGTTAATACACAAGAACAGTACAGCAATAAAAAGAACATAGCAATGATATAAATGAACGCTGCTGCATTTGAATAAAAATAAGACTTCTAATGGCTATACCTTAAACATATTCAGACGCATCATACCAAGTACACATAACAATTCTCTGCTGCTGTATTTTACAGGTACATTTTATTTTAAATGCAGTTTTGTGAAAACTCTTTACAACATCGAGAAATGATGCTTGCATAATTTAAAAATGAGAGGCTCCTGGGGACCAGCCAGTATGTCTACATGGTTGCAGACATATATGTTTGTTCTGTGCTCCATCCAGGCAATTATGAGCTTGTCGAACCATTTGATTTCAAAGACATTGATCTTCCTAATTTGGCTGTCAGCATCCAGCTTTCACAGCCTTACAGCAGGATGGAGACGACTAGGGCTGTGTAGAGCCTGACCTTGGTGGGGCAGCTGGTGTTGCTGTGCCTCCACAATTTGCTGAGATTTGAAAGTGCTGCTGCGGCAAGTCTCATCTTGACTTTTGTAATCCATCTTCCATCTTTGATCAGAGTCAAGTCAAGATATTTGAAAGTTTCCAATTCTTCCAGCTATGTTGTCACGTTCTGGGGTCTGTGGTGGGCCAAAGGAAACCCAGCTATTGTCCAGGGTGTGAAAACCTCGACGACCACCTGGGTACGTCGGGGCCCACAGTCCCCTTAGATCCAGCTGATACCTAGCTGATGACATCGTCAGCAGGGCGCCATGTAAGGGATTAGCTCACCTAGGTGTAGAGCAATGTCAGGCAGTGGTTGCGTCACCACTGGCGAGCCGCCAGCTTTTGACAGGACAAAAACATACGGACAGCGCATGTTCACCTTCTCCGCATCCACCCAATGGAACTCACTTCCCCACAACATTCGCCACTCCCCATCACTACTGACTTTCAAACAAAACGTAAAAACTTTTCTTTTCCGAAAGTACCTTGACTGACGTCGTGACTGCCTGTCTGCATTAACTTACAACTTTCTCTGTTCATCGTCTCTTATGATACTTTTCCACCCATCTGTGACTGAAGGACGATCTGTTTCCCAGCCTGTTGGTCAGTGGCGCGTTCATCTCTCCCTCTGTGTGTGTTTCGTTGTTTTCACTAGCGTGTCTGTGTCCATCGTCCGCACGAAGTGTGCATGAAATGTGTTCTCGCGCGTTAAAAATCCACATTTTATTTATTTATTTATTATTTTGACAATAGAAGAGGCTTATGATGCTTTTGTAGTCAAGGGGGAAGATGGCCGTGTCACCCTAGGGTAGAGATGGGCGGGGTTTAGCAGTAGATGCCTGCTGACCAAGAGGTGTGGCCTGAGCCTGAGCCTGATTTGTTGCTGGGGATTTAGACTGACCACATGTGAACATGGATGTGTATTGTATGTGCACTATGAGCACTATTTCTGCCTGTGTTTAGTTCGTACAGCTAAATGCAATTTTATCATGGAAGCAAATATGAGCTTTCACACTGATTACAACAAGCGTTGACCATGTGTATGCACTCAGAAATCACCCCACTTGCATTAGCTTGGTGATCCCTGTCCACAAAATGTAGTCAACCATTTGTCATCACTTTAGTACAGTTTGGTCAGGTGGAGAAGGTAGCTATCTCAATATTTTTAACAATAATTTTAATACTGTACTATTTTAACTTTCTCCTGTTAACAGTGTTATTTATATGTTCTGTACTGAGTTAGTGAATGGTATTACCATTAACTCCATCACAAGCATGCTTCTGCAAGTGTCACTGGATGACTGTTATTAAAAGAAACGTAGCTCCTCCAGCTCTAGTCCAAGTTCTCCCATGATTCATGTTCTTTCTGTTGTCTGAGTTTAGTGCACGGGAGTCATGCAGTCTTGTTAACATCACTGGCAACTAGTACTAGTACTAGTACTACTTCGTCCATTGATGCCTACAACTTCAAGCACTGTCACTGCACACCAGTACAAATAATTCGGGGTTAAACATCTTACTCACTGTCCCTTGGTCATTCTCCTGCTATGCAGCCCACGCGCCACATCTACTGTAGCTAAGTCTTTTTCTTTTTCATTTTTTTCGTCGTTTTTATGTCGTCCTGATGAAGGGGTAGTGGCCCGAAACATGTAGATTGTCTTTGTCTGTGTCCTTTTCTAACTTGGTCCAGTTCCCATGTTTAAATTTAATTTGGACTTTCCTCCAAGCAGCAGTCACTTGTTTTTCTTTAATATGTTTACAGCAAACATTCCATCAGTTCACTCCTTGCATTCACTCTACTCTTCTATATACACCCCAGTGTTCCCACGTTGTTCTGACCAAACCCGTTCCCAACTCACTGTTCCTGTAGTTAGAAAAACAAATTCCTCCTCATATTTCTTTCTTATGGTTCGTCATTGTTATTCTACAATCAGTATTTATCACTTTCTACAAAACATCAAGTCCTCCCTCCCTGAACTGTGGAGGTTTTAAGGCTGTAAGCCAATGGGTTAACATCTTTCTGACCTACTACCTTTCTCTCTCTCCTATCATCGTACCTGTAGCTCACTGCTACTCCTACAACTGGATACTTACTTTACTTTTCTCTAGTTACTCCATGTATTTGCACCTGACGTACCTGGCAGTTCTGTATGACCAACTGCTGGCCATTCACGGTGCCTGGCATCCGCCCAATGGTCTCAGCCTTGTGATTCTCAATAATGAAGTCATTTGCTTTGGAGCGATCCCTCTTGTCCCTTAGCAAACAAAACAGAAAACTGCACTCTTTCACATACTGCTCTATATTCAGAACTCCACTTCTTTTTCAAACACATCATCTACATGATAGATAGATAGAAAAGTAGATTGGAATTTTTTATAATACAAAAAAAAAACTTTCCATACCATCACAGAATCTTCATGACCTGTAAAATTTTCATGACTTATAGTTGTCCACTCTTCGTTACCTCTATAACTTTCAAAAATATAAAAGAAAAAAAAGTGACTGCCGCTTGGAGGAAACTCCAAATTAAATTTAAAACAAGGGAACTGGACCAGCCTAGAACAGGACAAAGACAAAGACAATCTACATGTTTCGGGGCACTACCCCTTCATCAGGGCGACACAAAAACGATGAAAAAACAAAACAGAAAAAGAAAAAGACTTAGCTGCAGTAGATGTGGTGCGTAGGCTGCATTGCAGGAGAATGACGAAGGGACAGTGAGTAAGAAGGGTTAAAAAGAGGGGCAGCCAATCGCAAGGGGGTAGGAAAGGGTAGGGAAGGGTGGGGGTGGAGAGTGGGCAGGGAAGAGAGAAAGAGAAAACAGCGCGGGTAAGGGGGCATAGGTGTGTGAGAGAGAGAGAGAGTGGGAGGGAGGTGAGAGAAAAAGTAAGAGAGAGATGGAGGGGTGAGGGGGTTAAGGGAAAGGAGGGGGAGGGTCAGTGTTTAAGGTTGAGTCCTGTGGGTGCCATGGTGCCAAAATGGGTAATGAAGTAGGATTCCATATTCTTACAGTCAATGGAGTCGGCCTTCATTTTCCAGATACCATAGACCCTCATGTTGTCAGCTGTGTGTGTGGGGGTGTGTGTGTGTGTACTAAAGCGACGTGCAACTGGTGGGTTTCTGTGGTGTTTAGTGTCAGCTAGATGTTCTGTGAAGCAGGTGTTGAGTGTGCGTTCCATCTCACCGATGTAGAACAGGGTGGGGCAGAGGGTGCATGTGATGACGTAGACGATGTTGCTGTTGGTGTAGGTGAAGTTGCATTTGATGACAAAGGTGGTATTGGGTATGTGGAGTGTTGTGGCGGTGTTCAGGTAGGGGCAAGTGTGGCAGCAGGGGACATTGCACGGGGTGGAGCCACAGGAAGGGGGGAGGGGGGTGGTCGGTTTGAGTTTAGAGTGTACTAGAAGATCTCGCAGGTTCTTATTGCGCCGAGATGCTAGGAGGGTTTTTTTTTTTTAAGAGGTGGGGTTCGGACTTAGACAGCAGGTGCCAGTTGGAGAGGAGGATCCTACGTACTGGTAGGTTGTGAGGGTGGTGGGTCAAGACAGCGATCGGCCGAGGTTCCGTGTGTCTGTGGTGGTGGGAGGGTTGTAGTGTGAGTGCACGTGATGTGGTTTGGGAGGATAGTTGCGGGCGAGGAAAAAGTCTACCATTCTTTCGGATTGTTCAAGGAAGTCGGTGTCATTGGAGCATAATCTGAAGAGTCTCAGAAACTGCGAGTAGGGTATGCTGTGCAGGGTGGAGGGTGGGTGAGATGAGTGGAAATCGAGGTAGGAGTGTGAGTCTGTAGGCTTGTAATGGATGGTGGTTGCTAGGTGGCCGTTCTGCAATGTTATGTTGATGTCGAGGAATGTGACAGAGGTGCATGAAATTGTGTAGGTGTACTGAATGGAGGGGTGGAAGTGTTGTATGTACTGGATGTACTGCAGTAACTGAGACTCAGGGAGGGAAGTGGCAGCTAGACCGTCGTCGATGTAGCGTCTGTACAGTTCTGGGGTGGGGCCTGTGGGATTGAGATTGTGGGTGGATGGAGGCTCGGGCCATACATATATATCCCGATAGATATAAAATCAGTAATACAGTGATAACGTTTCCATCTACACATGTCGTCCTCTTAACTGCGATCGTGCGGGTTGAGCACAAGAAACGACGCATGGCATTCCTCTCTACCAGTAAAATACATACAACTTACAAGCTAGGGGTTCTCGTGCCAAAGGAAAATTCTATTTCTGAAGCGAGTTCAGGGCTACCTGTTCATGTGTGGAAAAAAGCGAGGGGACAGAAATGAATTTAGGATTTTAAAAAATAAACTTATCAACTGTTCTTCAGCAGTGGAGGTAAGGCGTGAAATCCCTTTTATTTCAGTGTGTGTTTCGATAACCACAAACTTTGTTATACTCATATGATACTACGTCATGCAGACAGCATCCAGTCCACTGATTGTGTAGACTAGACATTAGTAACTAGGACAAACTAATAGCAATAGTATTATAGTATAGTAGTGAAAGCTATAGTCGGTATGCAACTTACCATGAGTATACTTTCGGTGCCTCGTCCTGGACCTGCTCGAAATGTTGCTGGCCAGATCGACGACGAAAGCATGAAAATATACAGCCCATCCTGATTTTTTAAAAAAAAACTCAAACAGATACGAACCGAAATACAAGGTCTAGATCATGTCTGAAAACGCCAGAGTAGCGCACCAAGCTTGAAGCTTAATAACGCAGCAAGGAAAATGCTAAGATTTGATTGGCTAAAAACCCCTTTTTCCCTCTCCCAGTTACGTGCCCAGGCTCGTTGTTAAGGTGTTAATATAACCACTATACGAAGAAGCATTGCGAGTATGATGCTTCTATTATGTGATTTTTATGAAACAAAAACTGTGAGCTTTTATTTCCAAACCCGAGTGCTCTATGCAAGTGTCTGAGGAAACGTAATACTAGTCTTACATTATTATACCTTTCTTTCCCTCCCTCCCTGCTAGCAGACGTGTGCGTCTTTTCATTTCGACATTTGGCAATACGTCATTACGTGAGAGCTGTGGGTAGTTGTGCAACGCATGGACCATGCAAGACTACGGTCCATGTATAAAGGAAGTACTCTGCGTTCAGTCACATTTAATGTCATTGATGTGTCGTTCTTTTGTTAATAAATAAATAAAATGTGGATTTTTAACGCGCGAGAACACATTTCATGCACACTTCGCGCGGACGATGGACACAGACACGCTAGTGAAAACAACGAACACAGAGGGAGAGATGAACGCACCACTGACCAACAGGTGGAACCTTTTCACTTCTGCTTTCTGTGATAAAGCTTGGCTGTGTCTCAATTAACGTTCAACCGTTGTGAAACACTGTCCATGATGTGATTCACAGACGCCTCCACCCATAAGACAGATGGTTTGAAACTCTATCAAATGAGAATTGTGGACTCGACAGAGGCTGCACCTTCATCTTCTTTGACTATATGAGGCTCTTTTGACTATATGAGGGTTTATATGCAGGGCGATATCTGAAGATATTAGGATTGCAGAAGAGGTCGAAAGGGTTTTTCAGCAGCACCTAGATGAGAATGAGCACCACAAAGGCACAAGACTTCACTACAGCCTCTTACTTTATTTCTAAATGTGACAGCATAAGTGCTTTGCGCAGGTCAGTTGTGTCAGGTGTCTGGGCAAGCAGAGAAAGATCTCGACCACCTCAGCCACACCACTTCCTTGCTGAGGCCTTTTCCAAAGGACGCGTGATTCTTATTTTCAGTGTAAATAATTGCCATGGGTGGCATGGCTATGCAAGCATGGTAACAGCTCCTGATGGAGAAATGAAAACACACCAAGATAAAGAAAGTTCTACAAAGTCAAATGGCATGGACTTTAAACTTACTGCTGAACAAGTGCAGGTTCATGGTGAACTTGAGCAAAAACAAAATGACTTGATTGCTAACAATACAGCTGATAATTGTCCCTCTCATATGGAGACTGCTACACAACAACATGGTGAGGATAAGCAAATTATTAACAGCCAGCAGTGGCATCAGTTTAAAATCCACTGGCATAAACAGTTTCTTACAGAGTTTGGAGAAATCTGTTTGCCATTTGAGAATACACAGGAGCTTGTTCTGCATGGCAACACCCCTTTGAACAAGGCACGTAACTGGCAAGAGGTAACTGCAAATGTTGGGCATCGGATCTGCCAGTTGTTGGATGATCTGTCTGCCAGTCTGGTGGCACAGAGGCTGAAAGCCCAGCAAGACAGGGAGGCTTCTTACCCTGCGCCATTTCTTACAGCAGATGGTGATGCCCACAGAGAACATGAAAAACACTGGAAGATGATTGTTCAGAAAGTAGAACAAGAGCTTGGCAGAGTGCATCTTGCCTGCCCTTTTGGGAGCCAGAGGTGAGAAGTTCTGTGTAGTTATCCTGTGCTGGTGTGTGCATAGGAAGTTTTTCCATTGTTGTTCCATGCAGTTTGTCGGTTTCTGTTGCACTTGGAGTTATTGTTCAGCACCTGTTTAACCGTTTCCTGTCTGGTTGTCTCTCTGGAGCTGTTAATGAATGTTTATCAGTTGTTTTGCTTGGCATGGCAGTATGCTCTGACTGATTAAAATTTTTTAATTTGAAGACAGTTTTAGCTCAACAAATAATTACCAGAATTGTTTTTTCATAGTTGTCATGTGAATAAGATGTTGAATGGTCAGGTATTAAAGAGTTTTTTCCTATTTCATTGTGGATAGCTGTTTATGATTTTAAAAAAAAACGTTATAGATGTTGACAAACAAATTGTCTAACTTTCATTGTATCTCCTGTTTATTTTTACATCAGTGCATGTTTTATTGCTGTAGGTACAATCTGCACCATGAAGCTAGTGATGTTGATGCCTTTGTTGTTTACCAAGCTCACACTAAAGACATTCTGTCCTTGACTCCTCCAAAGGCAACAGTGAAGGTTGCACCTTATTGCTGTATGATATCCTCATGGTCATGGTGTGGTACATGTAGTTGTATGTTTTTGTCATCATTATCATTGCAATCATCCATCCATCTTTATTAGATCTTTGAGAGGAATACTATTGGTGATAGAAGATATGCATACCTGTAGTTTAAAATACATGGACATCTACTATCTACTATGGACAAAAACATATGGACAGCGCATGTTCACCTTCTTGGCATCCACCCAATGGAACTCACTTCCCCACAACATTCGCCACTCCCCATCACTACAGACTTTCAAACGAAACTTAAAAACTTTTCTTTTCCGCAAGTACCTTGACTGATGTCGCGACTGCCTGTCTGTATTAACCTACAACTTCCTCTATTATGATACTTTTCCACCCATTTGTGACTGAAGGACGATCTGTACCCCAACCTGTGTTTCGTTCATCTCTCCCTCTGTGTGTTTGTTGCGTTCATCTCTCCCTCTGTGTGTGTGTATGTGTTTCGTTATTTTCACTGAGTAGGTGCCTCGTTCGCGCGAAGTGTGCATGAAATGTGTTCTCGAGCGTTACAAATCCACATTTATTATTATTATTATCGATAACACTGGCACAAAAGAATATGATATAGCATCTACGAAGGAAAACATCAAAAGGGTAGTGAGACAACTCAAAAGACAAAAACGACTTGTCTTCTGAGTTACCTCACTACCTTTTGATGTTTTCCTGGATCATCTTGCAACTGCAGTCTTTTTCACTGTGCTTTTATACTTAGCATCTACATATATGTCATAAGTGCTGTGAGGGAAAGATGAAGGAATTTCATGTCTTACAGTTACAATCTTACTGTATCTCAGTTTATAGAACAGAGAGAGAGTTGTCTTATCAATGGTTTTCCACAGAACAATGGAAACTTGTGACTATAAAATATTTATGACTGGCTTTGTACAGAACTGCAGCAGAGAAACCTGTGACTATACAATACTAGAACTACAGCGATACTGTGAGCTGCTGCTGCTGTCAGATGCCCGTTGTGTTGAAACCCTTTTCCTACATGAGTCTACCATCATCCAGGCATCCTTAGAATGGCAGCAGTTACAACAAAATCGACTAGATTTTTTGAACAGGTATATATGCTAGTTGTAAACTGGTCAAGAGTTCTCCTAACGTGACATTGTCACTGTCAGAACATCTCTTGGTAGGCTTTAGATCCCACTGACTCAACTGTTGCTGGGAGTAAACAGACTGTTTTGGGATCCCATATTCCTTAACTGTTGCTGGCAGCAAGCAGGCAGTTTGGGGATCCCATTCACTCAACTGTTGCTGGCTATAAGCAGGCAGACTTCGAAAGACAAAGCACACCAGAAAAGCTATTCACAGCAGTGCTGTAGACACTTAAATCTCTATAAATTTTATTTTGTGTATGCATATTCTGGTTAGTAATGAAACTTCTTTCTAGCAGTTACAAAATTCTGGCCAAGTACATTTAACGTAACTGTGCATAGAGAGAGAGAGAGAGAGAAAGAATGTGTTTGTGAGAATGAAAGAGAGAAACTAATGTTTATTTGTAGAAAGTCGTTGCTTGAAGATTAGGCCATCAGAAGATTTTTGCAAATTCACTCTGAAATGAATGCATGTATCGAGTAGAGTGTCAGTGGAAAGGAAGGTTTGAAATTTTGGTTGGCTTGCCACAACAGTCTATTTCAGCAAAAGTTGTTTGTCTCAGAAAATGCCTGGACAAATATCTGGGAGATGCCTTGGGTTCAAATGGCGTCAAACGGTTGCAGCGCTATGTAAGAGAGAATCCTTCTGTGTCTGCTTCCAGCTGCCTGCCACACCACATCTCCAAACTTGCTTACATCATTGTCAGGCTGCTGCAGAATGCTGAGTAGGTAATGCAGTATGTGGCTTGATGGAAGTCAGCTGACTACATCATGTGAGATGTCCATAGCTGCCTGATGATTTATGATGCATGTTGTATTTTTGTATAAGTCAAACATGTTCCATAAATGTTGCGCGCACCAGCAATGTCCACTATGTAATGTGTCGGTATGGTGGACTGTTTATGACTTACTGGGTGGTGGATATGGATGTGAGCTGAATATTCCTTGCAATGTGAATGCGTGATGCACACAAGGTAGGCCATGTCTATCATATTTATAGCAGTGGTGTCGGCTGTCATGTAACATGAAATGTGTCTGCATGATGGACCTAGTATCAGCTATACATGATGCCTGACATCTGTATGGAAGTCGTGCTTTCCAGTATATACAAGACACATCTGTTGTTGAAGTTGGTACATGTAGAGGCTTAAAGATTTTTTTCACACTTTGTCAGGGACATTGTCAAGGGAAGGGAACTTGAAGTTTTCCGAGAAGTTGGCTCGGACAAGCATCTGTTGCTTCACAGGATTCGCACTTCTACCATAACCTTAGATGAAATCACCACACACATTGAAGAGTGCGTATGTGCATGTATACATGTTTTGTACATTATGTGAAGGTGTTCATGGATATGAAAATAAGGATATGCAGTCAGGGTCCCCTGTCATTGTCCCCCGTTGTACCTAGCACTCATAATCACACACCACACCCAGCCCATATGGTCACACACCATAGCCTGCTCAGTCACACATCACAGCCAGTTCATACAGTCGCATAATCACACTATGCATGCTCATTTTTCAACAGCTATACTCTTGAAATACACTGTCACAATCACACTAAAATCTTTTTACCATCTGATAGCCAAACAAACACACCCAGGTAGGAGTCACACAAACATGTTCACCTGCAGGTGCCTGCCAAATCTTCACATAACCTCATCCACCTCACCGTCAAACGTTATGTATGCCAGACTGAGCTCAAGATAACTTACCTCATAGTGTCACATGACTCGGTCCTGTTCACACTGTCACACTCCGCATAAAATTAGATGTCATACAAATCTTAGACTTACCTCATAGTGTCGTATGACTCGGTCCTGTTCACACTGTCACACTCGGCATAAAATTAGATGTCATACAAATCTTAGACTTACCTCATAGTGTCACATGACTCGGTCCTGTTCACACTGTCACACTCGGCATAAAATTAGATGTCATACAAATCTTAGACTTTGACAGTAGCTCACACCCCGCTAAAATCACTCGTAGACATTTGAATATAACAGTCTCATGCATCTGTTACTGTCATATTCATCTCTCATTGTCACACCCAGCTATCCCTCAGTCAAATTTAGTTGTCTTGCAGCTCACACACTCAGCTTAAGGCATTCAACTATGTTGACAACAAAGAAAACTTAAGCAAAAAGTAGACAAGCATAACGTCAACGTGACGATGAAACGATGACGTTGTCCTTCCTTGTCTATTTTTTGCTTGCTTAAGATTTCTTTGTTGTTACTTTATTTACCCCAAGCAGCAGTCACATGTTTCTTTTCATTCAAATATGCACACATCAAGCTAAGTCGTTCATATTCACCTCTCATACTGTTGGACTCGGCTTAGATCGCTTGATTATACCAAAGAATGTACAAATGCTACTCCATGTCTTGCATTGTAAGCAGTTGTGTTCAGCTGAAATGGGAACTGACTTGTCTGCAGGCTGATGGCCAGTATTCAGGAGAAAAAGGAGGACACGCATGAAGAGTTCCCATCAGTCAAAGGCAGCTTGGAGAGGTGGCTGTTGTCGGTACGATTTCAAGACTTCCAGCAGTTTCCTCCATAGAGCTCATGATGAGCTGTATGTGCAGGGGATGACAGATGTTCTTCTGGCTCTATACCTTGTGGACATTCCAGCAACTTTTCCAACTGGAGTATTTCGTGCTGCTAGCTGTGGACTAAACTGACAGAGTGTTGGTCTGGTTGCGACAGTACACCAGCGTTTTGTGCAGTGTTTATAAAACTGACAAATGTTTTGGTCTTGTGACAGTGCATCAGGTTTTTGAAATTGTGCAGTATGTTTATAAAAGCACCGGCTTGTTGTGCAGTGTGTTTGTAAGCCTGTCCTTCCATCAAAAAACCAAATAAAACTTGGGGCATCCCAGCTTTTCTTGGGTAGTATGCATCTGTTGTTTAGCATAACTTAAATTCTATATTTTAAAGCGCTTCTTATCCATCTTGGAATTATTAATACAGAAATGTTTATGGAACTGAGGACTTTTGGGCTGAGAAAAGTATGACAACTCTCTCCTGCATTTATAAAATTGAATGTGATCAGCTCTTTTTGGGTGCAGACCATTTAACCTGCACTTTGAAATCCCAAACTGGAAGCATTAGACAAACAGCAAAATATTTACTAAAAGATCATTTTATTGACTGCAGATTATGATGTAAAGCATGTAACATAAAACTCCTGTTAAAGTGTCAGTAACGAATGCTGACTACAGTTGTAATACTGTTCAAATGCAGAAATACACACACATACACACACACACTGCCCCACCTCCATCCCTTGTGATGTACTTTTTCCCTTTGTGTGCTTGTATGTATGCAATTTTGCATGTGCACACATACATTACATCCTCTGCATGCCATCTGAATGCATGCATTTGTACATTTGTGCACACATCTAGGCATAATTTCTCCTCCGTCACATGCAGGCTGTCATGACAGAGATGTACCTAAAACGCTATTCCACTGTTTCACATCATGAAGTACCTTAACGATTTTTTTTTCAAAGTTTTTTCATTTTGATAGTAATTTATTCCAAAATGCTTAGCAACTGTGCATTTAAAAGTTTAGATCTAGGCACAGTCCATTGCCATAATACCGATTCCCTTTTGCAAATTTTAAAATTATTTTGAAAGGTATCACAATAAACTTTCTGTCATCACAGGTGAAGTAGTTCTACTTCTCGTCAGTCCTCTGCTGTTTTACTTGCTCTCACACCACTGTACAATAGCTTGCTCTCTCTCTCACTTTCTCGCTCTCTCTCAAAGCCTACATAGATTTCTCTCTTTCAACCCATATCGGTGCACCTGTACCAGAGTTCTCTCTCAAAGTCCACATCTGTGCAGCCCTGCTTTGCCACTTGCCACCTCAAGGCCTGTATTTATTTTACCATAACCCATACTTGCTCAGTCTATCTCACTGTATTCAACCCTGTTTAGGCATTAACCATTTTATTTTAGAGATCTTGTACAACTTCCTAACATGACTATTTTATAAGCCCTTGAATATTTAAAACGTGTAGAATTTGAGTGTTTCTAGTGGTGATCAAAACTATTGTATGTAAACCATTCTGGTCCAACAGTCTGGACCGAATACTAGGGTTCTTTTTTCTTGTTAAACTGTCTGTAGACGTGTGACTGCTGCAGGGTGAGACAAACACCTCTCCCTCCCATCAACGAAAAGGCCTGATTCTGAGGGCAGTTTTCACACCATGACTGGCTTGTTGCTGCCAATGTGCTGGTATTCTGTGTTGTACATCTTCGGCGCTGTGAAAATGGACTTCGTCCCAGGGTCAGGAAGGACAAAGGGTGTGTCAACTGGACAGTAATAATTCTCCTTTTGTCGCACATGATCTTGTGGCACATAGTTTCCTGCATATTCCGACTTTAGACCCCTGAAACAAATCAAAACAATATCTTGTAAATTGTGCAATATCCTATTAAAATCTTTTGAGGCAACTTTTTATACCACAAGAAAACAGTATTTTTGTGTAAGGAATTCAGTGTTCTGTCTCGTGTAATAATATACACAGATATTATGAATGAATATAAAGTATTTACTCTTGCATCAAAATGTAGATGCAAGGGAATTTGTTTCATGGTGAAGAAATGTACCTTAAAATTAGTGGGGGGGGGGGGGTTCAAAATTAAATCATTAGATAAAGTTTGAGTTGCAGCTATATACTGAAAATTTTGGGAAAGTGGATGACTTAGCAGAGCGATGGCTTATAATAAATGGCTTCCGAACTCAAAGATGTTGGTTCGAGACCTGTGCGCTATATTTCTCCCAGTTCACCCAGCTGCAATTGGGTACCTGACCCCATGGGTTATGGAAGGTAGGGTAGAGAGGGAGATGAGGTGGGTGCCACCCTCAAAATGATGGCCCACAGAAGAGTGGTGATCTTGAACACCCCCATCCCCTAGGATCTTAAGGTGATGGGCCAACTTTTACCTTTAACCTCTGCCTTACCGAAAATTTGAGATGTGTAATGAATAATTCTAGGAAAGAGTATGGCATCATGAAAGAGAAATTACACCAAAGAAAATGAAATATAAGGTTAGTTGGTTGTATGCACCATCAAATGTAAAAACACCCAGTACAACAGATATTTTACACGATAAAATGACTCCAGGAAGTCAACAACTGGCAACTTACGAATGAGGCACAGGGACCAACCCTTTTGGAGGCCGAGGGATTTTGGTAGCAGTTGGGAAGACTGTGGTGTCTCTCATTGGTAATTTCTCACGTGGCACAGTGTGTTTAGGTAGTGGGCTGTAAAACAACACGCAATATGTTTAGGCAGCAGGCTGTAACGTAGTGCATAGGGTGTTCAGGAATGAGTCTGTAGAATGGTGTACAGTATGTTTAGGCAGTAGGCTGTAGAGTATACAGTGTGTATAGGCAGTAGGATGTAAACCATAAGGTGTCTAGGCACTGTGCTGTAAAACATGCATTATGTTTACACAGTGGGCTGTAACATAGAGCATGGAGTCTTCAGGAATGAGGCTGTAGAATAGTGGACAGTGTGTTTGGGCAATATGATGTAATCTGCTCCCCATTGCATTATCCCAGAGGACCATTAGTAAAGTACAAATGTACTTACTTGTGTTTCTGTCCATGGCCCCAGGCTTTTGGATACTCTTCACAGTCCCAGAATGTTGGTATGTCCTTCTTAGCATAGCCTTTCAGCTCCGATGGTTTGAAGGACCGGTGGTCCTTGTGCGTAGTGCTGAGGTAAGGATCAAGGTGACGTAGGATGCCCTTGTCTCGTACATAGAAAGGTTCTCCTTGGAGCTTGGGGTTCTGGGTGGAACCCTCTCCATACTAGAGGGATTTACAAAAATTAAGATTTGAAAAACTAGAGTAAAATATATTCAGAGCATGCAGCAAATGGCATTCGCACAGAAAAGCACTGATAAAAGCACTGATGGGAGCAATCAAGATGCACAGGCTTCAAAACCACATTAGGGCCAGAATCGCCACAATGCAATTAAGATCACATGCAGTCTTCACTCGATATCATTAAAACCTCTGATGCCATGAAACATTTACATTGTAATACTTAGCTACAGCAAAGTTCCTCCCAGATAAGCACCTGTCCACCTGAAGTGATTCAGGCCTTTGATAAAAACCATGTAACAAAATCTGCTGCTGATTTTACCAAAAGCCATATTTAGACTTTTAACAGAAAATCTGTTTTAAAAGTTAATGTGAGAACAATTCCATGATGTAGATCTTAATCCAGTGACAACTTACTTTTGACGGCCCTTCTTTGTGATGATCTTGAAGTGTAAAGTTCTGTGGGTAGAAGACCTCCTCAAAGTGGTATTTTTCTCGCAGACCTGGCCGCCCATCATATTCTGCCTTCATCTCGCTGAGCTGGTTTCCCATTGTCAAAGGCTTCCGCCATCCGCCATTCCCTAGCTGGTGAAAAAAATTAGTTGGCAACAGATACTGTAATCTGAATCAGGAATATTAATTTTAGATGTAACGTGAAGAAATATATCAAGGGATGCACACACCTTTTCAGAAAGGTCTTTGTTGTAGCTGACTTTCCAGTGTCCTGGGGCTTTCTTGTAGACGCGTTCTCCATACAACAGGGTGTGAGGTTTCTTGTCGTGGAAGAATCCTGTCGTTGTTTGAAAGTGCTGGCCTCGTGTGATCTCGTCCTCCTTGGCCAGGGATGGGGGGAGAGGATCTCTTAAGATTGTCTGGAACATTAGTTCGCTCACAATTATGGTGGAAGACAGAATGCAGAATTATGTGCTCAAGAAAGCAATGTATCTAGTTCTTGTCAAAATGTACAAAAATAAGAATTCTTACTGTGAACTCGGTGTCTGGAAAGTAATAGCCAGGCCTGTGGTGATGACCGACACCCGTACTTGTCCTGTGCCAGTCCTGTCGTCTGTCGCCATATTTCAATTCCTGAAAATCGCTCATCTTATCAGACAGTTGAATGTCATATAATAATTTTCATCAAAGAGTCTTGATAGCGTCTTCTCAGATCCTGCACAGGGATAAAATGCACAATGCTCTTCTGATGCCTCCTTCCGACGCGAAACAAGGCTGCCCGACTCTGGTTGCCAGGTAAACATAGTTTTCAGGGGAGAGTACTCCAAGTAACAACTAGGATTTCATCGAAGTATTGAAACCTTAAAGCATTTTAGGGGCATTTTACAATATAATCTTGTATGCACCGGTTCGATTTGAAGATTTTCATTTCTCATGCCAAAGCCTTAGGTGTAATGCTGTTAAATTTATCTTTGGAAGTGACTATCCGCACTCATTGGTGGTGTACATTCTCTTAATTATTCGCAGGATCAGCTGTTATGAATTTTCGATTAGGAATCGATAATGTTATGATACTTAAATTACACATGCGTGTTATTCAAGTGTATTTCAAATTTTGGCAGTGGCTTGTAAAGCGACTCCCTAAAATGGTGCTACGACAAATTAGAACCATGCAGCTTCTTAAAACGAACAATTTCGGCCGAGCCAGTCCGTAGCTATAAGTGGTTAAGTCGTACGTGGAGGTAACGTTCGCACATCTGAAATCAATGGTTGTGGTTCAAAATACCAAATTTTTCCTCCTCTCCCCATTTTAAAACTGCGTGTAGAGTTTCGGGTTCGTGATGGGGTAGGGTAAGGGGAGGGGGTAGAGGTGTGGTGAGAACTTACAATTATAACGCTTCAGCCTCTCGCGGGGAGGGGGTGCAGAGACGGTGATCATGAGAAATCACCCTCTAATTGGCATTTTACTAGTCTCTAAAGGCAGTGACTGCTTTCAATGGTTTGGTTAAAGAGTTCATTCTATAATTATAGAATGCATTCTTTACTATAGAATCAATTCTTTAGTTATAGAATTCATTCTTTAGCTATAGAATTCATTCTTTAGCTATAGAATTCATTCTTTAGCTATAGAATTCATTCTATACTTATAGAATGCATCCTATAGTTAAAGAATGCAATTCTTTATAAACCATGGGCATTATACCCATTCCCCTCTTGGCGCCCCATAGACATGTACACAGACACACGTTTATACATTTACTAATGAACACATGAACGCCTGAACGCATATGCACTGTACGTACACATGCAAAGACAGATATATGAATACCCGAATAGCACATCTCCATGAATGTTGCCAGAACAAACCTTGGATGCTCCACCAGATATCCCAATAGACTCTACACCCACGCGGATTCGACTCCATGAGCCGGAGTCCAAATCAAGAACAGACAGTTCGTTCTCCTCTATACTGTATGTCTGCGAAAAGAAAGCCCGGTCAAAATAAAGAGGTCTATTTTCCTGGTAGTTAAGTGCTCATTATCGGTTTGTGGTGGCTGGGTTTGCCACCGCCAGACTGAATTGCCCAAACCATATTAAGTGTTTATGAGTAATATGGGACACATATCTAGTCTCTCTCCAATTTCCAACGCTCTCTTCAGACAAATGGAAATACGCAAGCTAACAAAAATCACGCCAAACAGTAAATCAGGAAAGCTCCTCCGCTGGATGTTCATAAAGATGACTAACTGTAGATACTACAGATCATAGAAGATACAAGCAAACATTTATAGCACTGGAGCCTCATAATATCTGGAAATTCTTTACGTTTTTCTAAGCTGTGCAACCCTCCCCATCACATACCCCGCCAGTCTCCGTGTCCGATTGTCCCCCATATAGGATAACTCTCCTCTTGCCGTCAGAGGGCGGTAGCAGTGCCAGAGTCGAGTGTAGACTGAAAGACAACGGTGAGACACAAGTAGAACCGACCTCACCCCAAAGAAAAAAACCGAGTGTAGACTGAAAGACAACAATGAGGCAGGAGAAGAACCGGCCTCATCAGACAGGATGTAAAAGAAGTGCTAAAAAAGAACGTGTGGATGACCTTATTTGGTTGAAGGACAAACTAACCGACATGGTTGAGTAACAGCACGTGATTGTGATGGTACTATATTGAGGACAGTTGAGTAACAGCACGTGATTGTGATGGTACTATATCGAGGACAGTTGAGTAACAGCACGTGATGAGAGTTGATTGCGATGGCACTATATCGAGGACAGTTGAGTAACAGCACGTGATGAGAGTTGATTGCGATGGCACTATATCGAGGACAGTCGCCCTGCAGCGCCCCCACCCCTGTGTGACAGACCACACACACTTTTGTACAGGTCGCGTCACGCTGAACCGACTACACAACCCTCAGTATCTACAGTGCCACAGCTACTACTAAATGTGATGCACCTGCATTTTACAAAATTGCTGCGCCTTGAAACTTATATATGCTAAGGGATTTGTTTAAAACAGAAAAAAATTGTCACACCAATGGCTGAGTTTTGGGGACAGAGACAGATGACAGATGACAGCTAAGAAAGAAAACAACACAGACACCATTAACGGCCCCCCCCCCCTTCACACACACACACACACAAACAAAACGCGGTGCTTTATTGTAGGCTTTTGACGTTAGCAGGACACTACGTGCGTGTGTGTACAGGACTGTCACGTGTTGGGGTCTGGTGGGTCAAGGAAAGTACCCCATTGACTCTAGGTGTGATCCATCAACAGCCATCTTGCTTAAGTTAGGTCTTTAATCCCTTTGTTTAAGCTGCCACCTAGCTCTCTCGTAATCACCAGGCCATGTGGCCCAGTAGTTAGGTGCCTCAGGTGTCCAGTGATGCGTGTAGCTTTAGGGCGAGACGAGGCGTGGCTGGGCTCTGATAGCTCTCGGGCACAGCTTGGATTTCAATAACAGCCATCACACAGGGTCAGAGCAAACCGGTGTGGCGAGAAATTCTTCTACGGTGTTGGATCCCTCAAGATTGGTGTGCGACTTTTGGCACGTGTTCCTTTTGCTGCGGAGACGCCATCTACTCTGACAGGCAGAAAAAGGAATCCCAGAACGTAAGGGAACAAATCAAGGGACTAAAGCGACTCAGCGGCATTGAAACAGAAGCAGAGATCTAGCCTTGCGAGGGTTATGAAACTGAACTCCAGTGGTACGAGTTCAGAGGTCGATCATGGACCCAGTCACATCGCTGTACTGTGGCACATCCCTCTTACGAGCCTAAAAAATTTCATTCTGTAAACACTCGCTGTCTGTAAATAATATTCTCCTTTTCTTTCACCGTATTATGGATTCTGTGATTCTTTGTTTGTGGGGAGATTGTAAGTGGATGGGGGCTTGGGCCACGATGTGCAGTGAGATAGTTATATGAAAACCTTAAGTAATACAGTGAGATGGTTGTGTGAAAACCTTAAGTAATACAGTGAGATGGTTGTGTGAAAACCTTAAGTACTACAGTGAGATGGTTGTGTGAAAACCTTAAGTACTACAGTGAGATGGTTGTGTGAAAACCTTAAGTAATACAGTGAGATGGTTGTGTGAAAACCTTAAGTAATACAGTGAGATGGTTGTATGAAAACCTTAAGTAATACAGTGAGATGGTTATATGAAAACCTTAAGTAATACAGTGAGATGGTTGTGTGAAAACCTTAAGTACTACAGTGAGATGATTGTGTGAAAACCTTAAGTAATACAGTGAGATGGTTATATGAAAACCTTAAGTAATACAATGAGATGGTTGTGTGAAAACCTTAAGTAATACAGTGAGATGATTGTGTGAAAACCTTAAGTAATACAGTGAGATGGTTGTGTGAAAACCTTAAGTACTACAGTGAGATGGTTGTGTGAAAACCTTAAGTACTACAGTGAGATGGTTGTGTGAAAACCTTAAGTAACACAGTGATAGCGTTTCCACTGATAACGGCGGTCGTGTGGAGCGAGGAGAAGAACGAGGCGTTAAGAGAAAAAGTCAGGTCCCATGACGACAAGGAGAGAGGAAACAGAGGTGTAGCGCTCGTGTATCTCACATCCTTAAAACAAGAGTAACAGGTCTGTGGGCATGCGGGATAACAGGTATGTGGGCATGCGGGATAACAGGTATGTGGGCACAAGGGGTTGTACAGTCCGCAGTCGCTGGATTCTGTCATCATCATCGTCGTCGTCGCAGCCGTCGCCACCACTAGCTACAACACTTTCACCCACCCACCTCCCACTAAATTCACCATAGAGACCTATTATGTAATGTCCAAGCGGTTCTTACTGACCTTTGTACCAAGTATTGGTGTTGACGTCATAAGCGTAAGTGTCGTCAGTACGCAGGTCAGCAGTCCCCAGTGTGACGTAGAAGCGCGACCCTGTGACGTAAATGGTCCCGGCTGCAGCGAACCTCGCCGTTGGGATGCTGGTGTAAGGATGAACGATCTTCTCGGACATTGTTGAACTGCAAACATAAAACAACACGCTACCGATTCATAGGTCCCTGGGTTCGGATCAAGTGTCCGGGGCATGTGTTCTCTGGATGTGACACCTATTTACAGACAAAGCCGGCTGT
>SMGT01015892.1:153022-166047 GCA_004794575.1 Lanistes nyassanus | reverse complement strand
AACATGTAGATTGTCTTTGTCTTTGTCATGTCTTAGCTTGGTCCAGTTCCCTTGTTTTAAATTTAAGATAGATTTTACTCCAAGCGGCAGTCACCTGTTTTTCTTGCACTTTAAAAATTAAACTGACATATTACAAATCAGTAACTTATAAACATTTACCTTCGCCACAGATTGTTTAAGAAGGCCTACCTAGCTCTAACGGAAAACCCTGTCCCTAGAGCATTTCGCTGGCAAGAAGTTGCTACATGTTGCTACATCACCATTCATTCATGGCTTCGGCAGGAACAAAGTTGCATCTCGCCAGCAGGTACAGTACATCAGTCAACATTCCTTTATTCCAAGACTTCGTTAAGTCTGTATTCCTTGCTCAGTTAGCGCGAATACACGTGTGCATGTCTTACACTTTTCCCCCAACACTTGAATCTATCTTGGTATGCAGTGTAAGGATTCTCCAGAAAACTCTATCTTTGAGTCAGACGATTTTACGCCACTACCTCCCCCCAAAACCAGTGCTATTTCAACCCATTCCTGATTGCCACAAAGGTACATTTCCCAGTCAGTACTCGTAGTGTTATGAGTGAAATCCGCAACACAGTAGAGAAGCGAAGTTTCGCGCCAGACACAGAAGACACCCGAGCCGGTCAGACCGATGTCCGTGAGTTCAGTCAAGAAACGACTGGGCCAACCTGTAACTGTCTTCCAGCTGCCTCTAGTAGACAAAGGGTGACTGATGACGATTTACCCAGGAGGGGAATTCTTTGCGGTAGATAAGTACTGTTCGCTGTTTGGAGTCTGCAGCACAGATATCTATTCTACTCATGGGAGTGTCTACATTATGTGAGGATGCGTGATCCCCCCCCCACACACACACACCCGTCTAAGGGAAACTCAGGTACTGTATCACTACTAGAGAAATGTATTCTGCGCACGAAAGAAAGTGCTTCCATGAAAGATCTTAGAATCCAAGATGGGCCACGAGGGTCGATTTCCAGTCCACAAAAGAACGCGAGCGCCCTCATACGGAACCCTTGCTGTTGCCGTGCAGACGACGTGAAGCATAACAAGAACGTTCAGTCAGGATGACAGCATTGCAGCGCCAAAAATGCAGTAGGATTTACTGTGCAAAGCCACAAAATCATGGAATCGTGGCAGTCGTTTACTTTAGTTTGTGACCCATGCATGTGCATCGAGAGATTATACAAAGTACAACTTAGGGATTAGGGGGACAGGCTACTTATAGTTTTACTGAAAAATATGTGTCAGCTTATTTTGCTAATATTCCCAACGGAACCATATACTATAATGCAAGTTGAGCTTACAAGCCAAGATTACCTGCAGTGTTTATATTTCATGTTAAGCAAACAATCCAAATAAATCGACACCGACTTGAATTTGTTGTAGGCTACTGTCGCTCTAGCACGGATTAGACCTAAATAAATAGTACATGTCATGCCGCAAAGTGCAGGCAAGTGCAGACTTGAGTCTGTTGTACTGTCGCTCTTGCACGGATTAGATCTTAATAAATAGTACATGTCATGCCGCAAAATGCAGGCAAGTGCAGACTTGAGTCTGTTGTACTGTCGCTCTTGCACGGATTAGATCTTAATAAATAGTACATGTCATGCCGCAAAGTGCAGGCAAGTGTAGAAATATTCCACTCGCAGGTGAAATTATTGTTAATGTATAACCAAGCGATGTACATGCAACGTCAGACACTGCTACGCTTGTAAATTATCTCCCTTGAACATGAAAAACAACGACAGCCCTGTCCTCCCTTTTATGAAAGAAATCACGTCTCTTGACCCATCTTCATCTCCATCTGATCTTTGCTTCCACTGAACAGTGAGATTCAGTCCTGAAGAAAAGTCTTTCCTCTTAGGGATGTTTCACCTGGGAACTTGTGAAATGATCGATGTCGAACGAAGAGTAGCGGAGAAAATCTGTCGTGAATTCTGTTGGCCATTTCACGTTACCGACTCTCAGGTAGCTGTATAGCTCAGCGGACTCATGATGTGTTACTGAAAATGTACTTGTGCCTGACGAATCGCCTCTTGTTCTGACTTGCCTAGATATATTTTACTATCTGGCAAATTCTGGGGTCGCAACCTTCCTCACTGAGGCATTATTATATAATAATGTTTGGGTCAGTGACCGTTTTGTACCAGACTAGTTGAATTGTGGAACTGTGGAGGTTGAGAGAGAGAGAGAGAGTTGTCTGACACTGGATGATTTAGCCATATTGCTTGCATTGTGTGGGGCGGAGAGATACCTTAACTGTAGTTGAATGAATGAACATTTCGAGATTTCTGTTTAGTGCATCTGCAAACTAAACTAAATAGATAGATATTGTTGCATCTTGTTATAATCTCTTGCCAGTATCCAGGCTGCAGAAATCTAACAGTAATTACTCAGTCTAGTTGTAAAGAAACCCACCTTTCATTGCTTCCCATTTCTTTGGCTTCCTATTTGAAAAAAAGGTTAAAAATTATTTAGTAAGACAAAATTGTAAATAAATCGTAAGAGATGATGTTAAACCGTGTTGTAGATATATGTATAACGCGTGCTTATACAACTCACCTGGCTACCAGCGTCTTGTAATTGTCACAGGTCATGTGACTGTCAGGCCCAGACACAGCCACACGTCGCTGCCACCAGTCCCCGAGTTCCCTCAGCACGTCACTACTGACGTCCCATGGCGTCTGGGGGTCAGACAACTGATCAGAGCACACACACAGACCAGGGATGTCAGCGGGATCTGTTGTTCCCAGACACCGACAGAGATCCTGTTTGAAAATAAGACATAAGACTAAACTCAACTGAAAAACCCTGATTCATCCACACAACACTACACTCGAAACAATACACGCGAAATACTACAAACGAATCAAAAAACAGCGGTTTGCACCCTATACCCATTTAATTTACCTCCCTACTATACCTCATCAATATGTCGGAAACCACCTTTTAATATTACGAAGGGAGCGGTGAAATGAATGCTTGTTTGCGTGTTCGTAATTTTTTTAGACGCCCCGGCAGAAATGTCAGTTCGTGCACAGCAGACGACTGGTTGTAGAACTGGAACAAAGACAGGAGGCTAAGCAGCTCCCTGATGTTACAGTCCGATCTAGGTGTGGCTGGACGACGAAGAATTATCGAGTCTTTACTACAGAACTCTTTGGTCAATGAATGAACGAGCGTACACCAAATAGACTATGAGGTACAACAGACGAGTTACAATCCCCTGAGCTGCTTATTACAAGACTGTCAATCTATTCTGTAGATGTGTTGCTGACGTCTGGCTCTTTGGGATCCGGGACAAACCCAACACAAACCCGTGGATCCCTACGTGGTCTGTTCCTGCTTTCCCTTAGCACTTCTGTACGTCCAGAAGCCCAGTCTCTCTAGCGGACAGCGAAATCGATGACGTGTAGAACTTCAGAGTACCAGCTCTGGCCTAACAATGCCGTCCTCTCGGGGAAGCACATTCAGTACAGAAAACTCCGTTTCTGTGAATCAGCCAAGCGCTTGGGCTTGTAACCTTTCTCAAGCTTGGGTTTCAATACTCCTGTTTTCGGGTTTGTTGCGGTAGAGTTCCTAATGTTTTTGGTGTCAAAGTCTTCAAGCAGTTGTAACAAGTGAAGTCTGGTTAGGTCTATACACTTGGTTCTATATTTGAGTTTAACTTTCGAAAATCGAGTCCCAAGTGGATGAAAGAAAATACAACATATGGCAAACTACAACATATGGCAAAGGTAGCGACGTTTTCCAGTATAAAATTATTGCTTTGTTGCTGAGTTGACGTTCATCAATAAACAGAAAGTGGCCTGTTTACACTGACATGTGAGATCACATGGTAAAAGATCTAATTACTTGGCAATCAGCTGGAATCCTTACCTGCATGAGCTTAGGGTCACCAGAGATGGCCTGTTGTACCTGACGAGCTGTGAGGTAAGGGACCACGATCGTCTTAGTGATGCGCAGACCGGGAGTGACGTCAGACACCAGATGTGACAACATGGCTTCTGCCTTGTCCAGTTGTAATACCGCGTCTGTCAGTTTGCCTCTGATGTTCTTGTTTATATCTTGCTGTGACATATTAAGTTTATCTACATTATCTCCGAAAGCTTTCACCTCACAGACGACAATGCCGTACTGTCTGTGAATGAGCAGCACATCAAAGTCTCCCCGTTTGTGTTTAGACAAAGCAGTCGGTAAACTCTTGGCTACAGGTAGCTGAGCGGCCGCAGCCGCGTAACAAGGTTCACCCAGGTACTGTCCGAACTGAAGCTGGCTCAGTCCAACCAAAGCTTCTCCGTTCTCTTCAGACATTTTCTGTAGACAGAAGAGACACCGCTGCATGGCTGCATCGTCTCTGATGTCACTGTCCTGGACGTGAGGTGGCTGAGCACTCTGATTACCGGCGGATGGATTCATCGCTCCAGGTGTTGACACACCAGCCTTTCCAGGTGCTGGATGACGGACAGCAACTTCCAGACCACCAGTCGACTGTCTTGTCATCGGCACGCGGTTGAAGTAGACAGGAGGCAGGAAGTAGGCGCGAGAGTCGAGACCAGGAAACGTGGCCTCAACCCAGTGTTGCCAGAATGTCTGAGACTGTGCTGAAATGGTTTCCTAAGGCCACCCCATATGGGCGCATGACATCAGATAATGATTAGATATTACAAAGTACAGTATGACCGCAAGGCGATGATGGACATTTTTGAGGGTTTAGGCCTCTATATGATGACGATATCAATGATGATGAGCATGCAGATGATGCACATTTCGGCAACGGATGAACATTTTAGAACTGATTCCTTTCAGTTCTCAAAAACAGTAATGACTAATATGAAACAAATGAGGACAGAGCGCTTAAATTATCGAGAGATAACTCCAACAAAGATACTGGCAGCGCTCACACATAGCCGTATGCAGACGCCTGTGCCCAAAGGGAGCTTACCGTACCTAAACACGTAGCAAAGAGAGGGCCGAAAGAAAGGAACTTGGCAGATCCTCAAAAAAGATCTGCCCGCCCTCTGGCTAGCTGTGTGAAGAATAGCGCCGTTATAAAGAAAGGGCGGGCAGATCTTTTTTGAGGATCTGCCAAGTTCCTTTCTTTCGGCCCTCTCTTTGCTACGTGTTTAGGTACGGTAAGCTCCCTTTGGGCACAGGGGTCTGCATACGGCTATGTGTGAGCGCTGCCAGTATCTTTGTTGGAGTTATCTAACAGTAATGACATTCACTCTTAATCTTCAAATGCTTTTGATGAGGATTTTAATCCAAATGCCAGGCAACCACTTCTGCATTTTATTTTCTGTTATTTTTGAATTATTTATTTTACTACCTGGCTGCCCGTCTCCTGATTGATGAGTCTGACTGCCGCCTCGATCTGAGGAAGAGATCCCCGGATGATGACAATCTTCGTGTTTTGTACGTCCGAGGGGTTGGGGTCAAACTCTACATCGGCTCCTGTCTTCTGTTTGATCTCTTGACATTTACTCTCTGTAGATACAGAGTTTAATCGCAGTTTCTTAAGTCTACTTGCAGGGGCACACATACATACGCAAATATGTACATAAACATACAAATATATATATATACAAAAGTTGAATAATGCTGGGACAGAGATAAATATGTAGACAGACAGACCATCCATACTTGTGAGAAGAGGAGACTGCTCGTCTGTGACAGAGTGATGGTAATCTGGACAGTTATCTTCCCTTGGACTTTCTGCTTGTAGTGTACGACTTGTACGGGCCCTGTCCGCCTTTCCGATCTATAGAGTAGACATGAATACATAGACACAGAAATATAACATCAGGCGTAAATTGAAATCAGTTATCACACGGTGATATTTGCGGCATAGACGTAAATACTGACATTTCCCAGTGTACACATGATATGTACGTGCACAAGTATCTCAGTGAAATGAACCCCAAACGGCAAAAAAACGTGTTGGTGACTACCGTGCGTGCGTGCGTGCGTGCGTGTGCTGAATGTGACAGTATCATATTTCTACATTGAGGATGTCCACGTTATCCCACACTCTGCGTGTCCGACGGCTGGTTATTACTTCCGTTCACACTGTTTGACTCTAGATACTCCGGAGCATTACTGCTGAGCTCAGTTTTGTGTTAACGTTACGTGTTACTGTTGATCGCAAATACTGTGACTAAAGCTGAAGTTTACTTCAGGTTGTACTGACAGTTATTTTGTGATCTGTTCTACAGACTTTAGACTGTAGACTTCTACCCCTTGTTGATACTGTTGTAGTCTGCATTTCCAATTATTGAAACAACAGAGTGCCCTGCTAAAGGATTATACTGTTAGGATTACAGTCTTGAAGTTGCTACTAGTTATGTTAATTTTGTTGTTTTGTTTCTGTTCTACTGACACTTCAAAATTAAAATAATCAGTATTCTTATAACGGACTGTTTTACAGTTCACACCAGTCTGTTTACGCAATCAGCAATCAGCAATCAGCAATCACTAAGATTGGAAAGTGCGAAACTGTGATCGTAATAAGGACCTGTTACGATATCAGGTGTGTATTTCATGCTTGGCAAAGGTAGCAGTGTTCTTTTCTCACCTGCTGTGAAGCAGACGGAGGTTGACTAGACATGACTGATAGTGAACTCTGACTTTAACAAGACAAAGTCTGTCGAAACTGCCTTGGCGTTGAAGCAATCCGTCTTCCGATGAACGCTGCTCACTGTCTGGAGTTAGTCCTCTGTACTAGGACTGTGAGTGGGGGTTGTGTCTCTAGAATAATTATGATAAAATGGACTGTAAAGGACTTAAAAAGATTGTCACCTCCTTTATCGTATTTATAGCAGAACAAAACTTTTATGACTTTGAAACCAATAACGATTTTCTATTGCTTTTTATAATTAGTAGAGACATACTGATATGACACTGATGCGACTCATCGACTGCCATCTTGCTTATGTTAGGGAGCTAATCCCCGTGTACAAGCCGCCACCTGGCTTGGTGACAGTCTCTTCAGGCCAGGTGGGCACAGTAGTCAGGTGCTGTGAGAGCCCTGTTCACACCTCCAGCCCAGCCTGTCCAGCATCACCAATGAGGTGAGGCGTGTAGCTTGAGGGCGAGACGAGGTGTTACTGGGACCTGATGGGTCTCGGGCACCGCTAGGATTTGGATAACAACCACCATGTAGGTGTCATGGGCCGCCTAGACACAGGGTTAGCAGGGAGGAATTATGTCACCTAGAGTGTGGTGTCAATCACTTTGATGAGTTCAAAGAGGTAGTTCTGCCCAGGGGCAGGGGTAGGTCAGGTCCACTCTCGATGTCTGTATAGGCTGGGTTAGGAGGGGCACGGAGGCCTGGCTAATGCCATCTCTGTCCTGGTTGGTTGATGAGACTGTCATGGTGACCACGTGCAGCAACGTGTGTATGAAAGACGAGAGTAAAAGGACAGGTTTTAGAATGTAAAGTTAACTCCTGCTCATTCTCCTGCCGTACACCGTCTGCTGGAACGTAAGCGTAAACAACTGCTGAGAGTTGGCTACAGGGACCCTGAAGAACCCCCTGTTGAAGAACCCCCTGTTGAAGAACCCCCTGTTGAAGAACCCCCTGTTGAAGAACACCCTGTTGAAGAAACCCCTGTTGAAGAACACCCTACTGAAGAACACCCTACTGAAGAACACCCTGTTGAAGAACACCATGTTGAAGAACACCCTACTGAAGAACACCCTACTGAAGAACACCCTACTGAAGAACACCCCGTTGAAGAACCCCTGTTGAAGAACACCCTACTGAACAACCCCCCTACTGAAGAACCCCCTGTTGAAGAACACCCTGTTGAAGAAAACCCTGTTGAAGAACCCCCTGTTGAAGAACACCCTGTTGAAGAACACCCTGTTGAAGAACATCCTGTTGAAGAACACCCTGCTGAAGGCCTTGTGCTGTTGCAGGCAGAACGGCATCACATCTACAGGACTCGGGCGAAGTCCTGTTCGGGCCCCACGTGTCTGGAGCAAGCCAGTTGCTGCAGTGCAAGAGTTTCCTTCGGGTGGGTGGCGTCTCCCAAGACTGATGTGCGAGTCTTGGCACGTGCGTCGGTCTGCTGTAGAGGTCATCTACGCTGACTAGTCCAACGAGGAACCCCAGAGCATAAAGGAGGAAGGCGTGGGACAGAAGGAAGACACGCAGAGGCAGAGATCCAGCCTTGAGGGGCTCTATACTCTATACTCTATACTCTATTCTCTATACAACTGAACTCAAGTAGGGCGAGTTCGGACGTCGATGGTCGCCCCAGAAGGTTGGCACAGGAGGTGATTGTGTGACGTCAGTGAGAGTGCTTACGGCCCTTCAGTAAGCGTTGTGTCCAGAGACACAGGACACGACAGAAAGCTCGACATCGTGAATCTGCTGTTACCCAGGAGCCGCCAGGACTTTCTGACACGTCACTGTTTAGGACAGCAGAGAGGGGCGCCCCTTCTGTACAGACTGTAACGTTGTGTTGACTATGCAAACAACCAGGTGACGTGAGTTGTTTATTCTACACGTAATCTTTGCCGTCTTTTCAAAGTTCGTTAAAATCCAGCAGAAATGAGGTAACTGAAGTCCGCTGTCCAAAATTATAGGATGGTACGACAAATTCATTTGCTCTCTCGCACAAACACATACACACAGTGCAATCAGTCACTGGGACAGAAACACGGCCTCTAAGGACATAGGGAAGCCATCACAATTGTTGCTTCTAAGTTTGAAAGCCTCCCCAGTGAATTTAGCTAGTTTACAGTTAACCACATAATTACTAGACGTTACAATTTGATTACACCACAGACCTTACATATGTACAATCTGTGATTACACGACTTTCAGCTCATGGTGTAGGTATGACACAAGGGGCTGCTATCCTGGCATATTCTGGACATTCGAAATGAATATTCGTCTTTATTCTCACATGCACACAATAGAGAGGCGGTTAGTTGGCTGCTATCATCTGTGTACCGTCTTCTCAGATTATTTAATTTCTTGGCGGAGAGAAACTAGAGAGGCATAACATGCGTTGAAACAGATTCATTTGCTTTCCATATCCTCTCTCTTTTTCTCTCTCTTCTCCTCTCTCTTCTCCTCTCTCTTCTCCTCTCTCTCACTCTTCCTCCCCGCACTTCTCACCCCCCCCCCTCTCTCTCTCTGTGCAGGAAATGAACAAGAAGTAAATATTTTCCGGAGGCTATAGTCCTACTTGTACGTATGTAACGTTCTGCTGGGTATGCTCGCCTGAGGTATGAAGTAACAAGGGCCCAAAGTGTCTAGCTAACCCCCTTTTCATACAAAAGGACAAGTCCAGATAATAAACACATGTATTGAACTATGAACATAGAAGGCTAACAGAACGTGTGATGTGTGAGCGAATGAATGATTGAGGAAGTAAAATGTACAGCACAGTCGCTGTACAGGACAAGATATTCTCGCGCCAATTTGTTATCCACTAAAAATTATACAACATGCGAAATACTTGCGTTAAATATCCATAATCCAAACGGGAACAGAATCATCCACTGAAGGGTTTACATTTCACAAACACTCTTCACCGACACAGTTCACATGAGGAAAGAGTGTTCGCAGGAGATCTCTTTCGTCGAATTTCAGAATCCGATCCTCGCAATGAAAACCGAGGTCATGTCAGTAGGTTCTACGACACTTCAGGCGCGCCGACCGTGAGTTCGCTGACACTGGGGGTGAAACAATTCCTTTCAAATCTTCAGTCAAGTATCTCGGTGTAAACTTTGATCCGACACATTCCATGCAGCCACATATCCGTTCTGAACTTTGAACTTTTTTGAACTTTTTTGAACTTTTTTGAACTTTTTATTGTAAAGCTTTTAGCCCTGGGGGCCTTTTAGCTTTGATAGTAACAGAAATACATAGAACAAAATCCATATCAAATACAAATAACAAACTGAAACAGCACTATAACAGGTGAACATTTACAACTTAAAGGTGGAATACTAAGTGAAAAGAGAGATAATAATACCAATAAATTTACACAAATTTGTCAGGGTCTTTTTTGATTTGCTATTCATAAGTTGATATAATTTGTGTGACTGGCGTGTAAAGTAATCTGAAATGAGCTTTTTGCGGTTGTGTAGTATAACTGGGTGACTGCAAGAAAACAAACAATGGGATTCATCCCCAGTTTCATTTAGGGGACATAAATGACATATTCTTTCATCTCTGGGGGTATTATTATATCTCAGTTGTTGTACAGGTAATTTATGTGAGCTTGTTCTAAATTTCAAGAGTCTAGTTTTTAGAAAGGGAGACAAAAATAGCAGGTACTTTTCAAAATGAAAAGTTCTGTGTGTCGGGCAACTTTTCTTGGGCTCCGAAGGATTTCTTGCATCCGACCATATCTGTCCGCTAAAGCTGCTGCTAGACTCATATCTTCCACTGTCACTTCTCGCCTGGACTCCTGTAACTCTGTGCTTGTAGGTCCCACTGTTACTTCTCGCCTGGACTCCTGTAGCTCTGTGCTTGTAGGTCTCCACTGTTACTTCTCGCCTGGACTCCTGTAACTCTGTGCTTGTAGGTCTCCACTGTTACTTCTCGCCTGGACTCCTGTAACTCTGTGCTTGTAGGTCCCACTGTCACTTCTCGCCTGGACTCCTGTAACTCTGTGCTTACAGGTCTCCCCGCTGAACAGATCGCTCGACTTTTTCAGCGGTTCCAAACCACGCCGCGAGACTTGTCTTGAGACAAAGCGGGGGCATGTGACATCCATGCTCCAAGAACTTCACTGGCTTCCAGTAAAGTTCCGCATTCAGTACAAGATGGCTGTGCTCCTGTATCGTCACTTTGATGGCACGCTCCCACCGTATCTGTCGTCTGTTCTTTCCACCTACCGCCCCGCTAGACAACTCAGGTTCTCCTCCGAAAAACCAATCTGAAAGCGTTCGGTCAGGGTTCTCTCAGTTCTGCTGCCCCTAATGCCTGGAACTCGCTGCCGGCTAAACTCCGCGATGCTCCTTCTCTTGCTTCATTCAAAACACAGCTCAAACCCATCTTTCACCTCGCTTTTCACTTATTGTACCGAGCTCGCTGGTAACGCTGCTCTAGGGAGAGAGAGAGAGTGTGTGTGTGTGTGTGAGAGAGAAATAGTGTGAGAGAGAGAGAGATTGCGAGCGTGGTTGACGGTTGCTTTCTTGGTGGGTTTTTTGTGGTTGTGTGTGGTGTCTGGATATACTGTGTGATTTTGTGGCTGTCTTCGTTGTTTTTGTAAAGCGCATTCAGCCCGTTGGGGGAATAGCGCTCTAGAAGAATCCTTTATTATTATTATTATTATTATTATTATTATTATTATTATTATTATTATTATTATTATTATTATTATTATTATTATTATTATTATAACGAGGTTTCGGCGAACGTAGAACAGTCACCTTGCCACGACCTTGTAGCAACCGTTGACAGAGAGACGATTTGCTCCCTTGCAGATCCCTGATCTGGAGAAAGTCCTTGGCACGACCACTTGGAATGTTCTTATAGACTGGTCCCTCACGATTTTCTGGAGGGTAACTCCAACATGAGTAACACGTACTTGAAGAGCCTTCGCCTTCGTTTTGACGGTCAAGCCACCTTCACACTGATGGCCTGACTAAAGCTTCTGACACTTTCAGAAGAGAAGAAAGCTGAAAAAACTTGTCGTGGAAAATTTCAACATCTTCGCACGACAAAAGCAGAGTATGCGGTTTACACTGATAACAGTTTCCTATGTTGCTATAATGAGTCTATTCTGCAGCAAGGAAAAAATATAGCAACCAACAACCGTTACATAGCTTCTCCAACAAGGTACGTCCTGTCTCCTTGCTGTATCCAACAAGGTACTTCCTGTCTCCTCGCTGCATCCAACTAGACTCCCGATTAGACTTTAATTCCTCCCCAAAATCCATTTACTTCCCACGTGATCTAAGCTTTCCCGTCTTCCCATTGGCCGAATAAGTCTGATCCCCTACGTATTGTTAATGATAAAATGACGTGTACTCCTTTCTATATTCACGTGTTCTCCCTTCGTAACTAAGCCCGTTGGTAGTTGTGATGTCAACTTTCTTGCATGATCAGTCACAATGACGAGTGAACATACAATGATAAAATTCACAACAATAGCGCTGGGGGAAACCCCTTCACAATGCAACGCAGTTTGGGTCTAGTCAAGATATATTTCAAACTATATATATACATTTGATTATATTATAATTACTCGTGATCCGATTTTCCCGAAGACCTATACATTTACTGATTTGAAATCCTAATCAAATATAGAATGTATAGACGTAAATAGCACCAGACTGTTTTCAAGTTGCATGCAGGCTATAAAGAGGTCAGCGAGCCAACACTGTGTTCACAGGCTTTCTACGCGGTGTTCAGTACATGTTGATGATACGATCTAGTGTCATATACAGACTAACAACACATTATTATTATACAGAGCTGTTACGTAGTAACACACACCACTCACCTTCAATTGTCAAAACCTACATCGTCGCTAAGTGACAAGCGAGGCCACAAGTTGCTCCCTGTGCTGGGGCGGGTGGTATCCTACAGCTGTTGCTGTGCGGGGCTTAAACCCATTTCTTTCTTTTAGTGTGTGCTGTCACGCGTAAACCACAGACAGCCAATCGTTGTCAAGACTGACTTCAGTGGAAATATTTCAACTAGAGCGTGTGTCAGCGTGTCAGCTGAGGGCACATGATCCTTCTCAAGATCTCAAGATCAGTTCCTGTACTTGTCTGCATGAAAGTGAAATTATCTTTTCCTGTTTTTCTTCTGGTTTTATTATTCTGATGTTTGCCTCGAGTGTCAAGGAAGTTGCCAGGTGCTCTGATACGAACAACAAATTTGTACCTGTATATTATTATAGTCTTTGGTTTGTGTCTTTACGTTCATACGTTTCACGAAAAATGGGAATCAATCCTGTATGAAACTGGTATTGCACTTCAACAGTGATTATCTCCCATGGATCGACAACACTAACACGTACGCACGTGCACCCCCC
>SMGT01015892.1:116504-143684 GCA_004794575.1 Lanistes nyassanus | reverse complement strand
CACCATAAACCGGAAGTGGAAGGACAGAACCCAAGAGGTAAAAGTCTATACACCAAGACATATCCCACACAACAAAACGCCAGTTCCTGTGGGCCACCAGGGGCCACCAGAAAGCCACCAAAAAGGATCCCAGTCGGAAGCTTGTGTAAATAGAGCCAGGGTATCCAGGCAGGCCGGAAGAGGCAGGTGAGACAGGCGGGAGGGCCCACCATAAGCCGGAAGTGGAAGGACAGAACCCAAGAGGTAAAAGTCTATACACCAAGACATATCCCACACAACAAAACGCCAGTTCCTGTGGGCCACCAGGGGCCACCAGAAAGCCACCAAAAAGGATCCCAGTCGGCTGCAGTGGGAACCGGGAGGACCCACGGGGACAGTAGGGGAGAGCAGAAGTGAAGACTTCCAGTGGGTAGTGGAAAAAACGGCAGCGGGCCACGGCGGAAGCCATGCCACGCCACATGGAGTGCCGACCTCACGACCAGGACTTGCCGCGAACAAGGGTGAAAAGCCAGGAGGAAGGAAGACCAGGAGGGCGTGACTCTGGCACTTTCGTCGGCACCACCAGGTATTAACCCATGAAGGGTGGCCCCCAGCAGGAGGGCCACGTGCACCACTCGGGAGAGGAAGAGAGGCAGGTCTCTTATCCGCTGGCCTTGACGGTAAGTCCTAGCCATCTACCCCAACCCACTCAACCAGTGCCACCACAGGGGTAGGTCTGGAAGAGTGAAGTGCGATGACCTCGTCACCAGAAGGAAGCGCGAGGTGCATTCCACCAGCGGCCAGTGAAGAGGACGATCGCTACTCCGACCGGAACACAACATGTCAGAGCATGGGCAGGACCGGAAGGGGGTTGCCGGTGTGACTCCCACCCAGAAGTCAGGGGAACTTCCAGTAGTTGGCCAGAGGGTGGAGGCACGTCTACCCATAACCCGCCTGAGCTGGCATTAACAGGCGGCTTCTTGCTTCGCTAGGAAGTGGAGAAAAACGCGCTCCGACGCCTCCTCCATCACAGCCGACAGTCCCTCCAGGGAGTGGCGTACAGCCACTTTCTCCCCCACAAACGCTCCAAGAGCACAGGAAGTGGGATCGTCGGACCCTGGAAGCACCCGGGCTGAGAGGGACGGTGATCGAGACTGCACGGCAATTCGTGGTTGGACTGGCAAGTCAAGACATCTTGCCGCGGGGTGGGGGGGGAGCCTGTGTGAGCAAGTCCGCCCCCATCGGCGCGAGACCATAGGGACGTCCAGCCAGAACCAAAAGAACCAGTGGCCATCCCTCCCCAGCGGATCCTGGTAGAGTAGCCACGGTGCTACTCTTGTTACTACACCAGAGCCGGAGAAGACAAAGGAGCCTCCAGAAGTCGCTGAAACTGACACCAAAGGCCGAAGAGGCCAGGAAGCGGGACCGGCATCGAGACGACAGCAGCAAAAGTCACAGTGCGCGGTGGCGAAGCACCAACAGCGCCGGAAGTGACCGTGACAACAGACGAACGGCGACGACCGGCAGAACGCCGCCTGTCCAAAAGATCCTGGGGGGTAATCCCGTCCGACCCGGAAGCAGGGAGAGACTCATGCGGATTGGCTGAGTGACAAAGCAAAAAAGGCAAAACACCTAGCACAAAAGCAGGGGAGTGACGTAAGCACCGACACGGATCCGCAATAACAAACAAAGCAAAGCGCGAATGCAGGGACAAAACACCCAGGGAACAACCTCAGTGACGTGTAACCCACCCACTCCCCCCCCTCCCCCGACATACTAACCGGGTTAGACGAAAGTACACCAAGCGAAGTCAAAACTGTCTAAGGAAACAGTGCACGTAAAGACAGAGCAACATGGAGAGAACACGAAAGCTCACTTTCCTTGAACGGTGGACGCAGCGCAGAGCAAAGCCACGCTGAGTGGAGGCAGTGGGAAGTGTAGACAGGAAGCGTAAACACGACCGGCCCGCACAACAGTGCTTGAGAAAGTCAGGGTGACCTGGTCAGTGAGCTGTGCGCACAGGTGGCGCGTGGTGTGCGCATGCGCAGAGGGGCCTTACCAGGGTTGCCTTGTTGGGTGCGTTTTTGGAAGGTGAGTTCAGGGATCGCTAATTGAGAATATAGCACTCTGGGTCATGGTACAGTATTGTGACAAGAAAATATGTGCATATCCCCATGCTAGGCACTGCGCTGCAAACATCAAACTTCTCAAGAACTTTCCTCGTTTGTATTGAATGCGCGAACTGAAGCTACCCCTTCTTCAGGTTAGCAGTCTCAAAGTATTTCGCTAATATTCAGGTCGAGAATTAGGAACAGGAACCACTGTCAGCTCAGTGCCTTCCGCTTGATTGAGTGGACATACACCGATGGAAGAGGTGACAGACAGAACCCTTAGTGAGGCCTTAGAGAAAGAGAGAAGTGAAGCTGGGGAATAACCCTAATATAGATGTACAAAGATGTTGCATACACACATACCTGCACACATATACCCACAAACACTAGACAGACAATCTTTCCCCATAATAACAATGTTGAGCTGTTTGGTCTCTTCTTTAATCTGCCATGAACAATATATATTTTGCATTTTAATTGCGTCCTCTATAAAGAGATTTTCATTCCATTTACAGGTTTCACTTGATACAATTGTCACCATCAAAGTTCCCACCAGCATAAACGAACATTGCCTATAGAGACTACTGACTCGATGTCTGGACAAGAATGTAGCCAATGGCATATCCATTTTGACCGGCTGCTCTAAAAAGGCTGGGTTTGGATTAAGCCCTGGTGTAAACAGGGTGTATTGCCTGTTTATTGGCTGCATAAAATTGTAGCAGTCTGGAGAAACAACAGAATGTCATGAACAAAAGCATCAATACCTATTTCTACAGGCTGTTTTATGAGTTTCAAACTTTCTGTTATGTACATTGCTTACTGCTCATTGAAAGTTAAGACATAACAGCTGGACCATACTCTCAGATGAATATCGATAATAGAAGCTCTGTATGAAACGTTTGCGTAGCCAAAAATATTTTGGACATGAAAATAGGAAATGATTCAGATCTTTCACACATTCTTTTTCACATTGCCTACAATACATACATGAGATGACGTAGATGATGCTTTGTTCCTGTAGGTGAAGTGGCTCTTAATCTTGAAAGTGGCTTTGGGTGTGTGAAGTTTTGTTGCGGTTAGGCAAGTATGACAGTGGAGAACATTGCAAGGGGTGGAACCAGTGGATGAGGGGAAGGGGTGGGGGGGTTGAGTTTGGACCCTACCAGTAGGTCTCGTAGGTTTTTATCCCGCCAAGATGCTAAGAAGGGTGGGGTGCTGAAGAGTCGGGGTTCAGATCTGGATAGTGTGTGGCAGTTGGAAAGGAGGATTCTACGTACCGGCAGGTTGTGAGGGTGGGGGTGGATCAAAACAGCAGTTGGTCGAGCTTCTGTTTTCGTGGTGTGGAGGCAGCCCTCTCCACCCCGCGCCACCCCCCACTCCTTTCTCCTCCCTTGCTACCCACGGTGCGATTGGTTACCACTGCATAAGAAGGTCGCGATCTGATTGGCTACACGCATGACCTCCCTGACTAGCTACCTTGTATGTGAACTCTATCCTGTCCAAGCATTGTCACCCCACGATGTGCGACCCTCTTCACCTCACTCAGCTAAGTTCCTTTTTTTCACCTTTATCCGTTTTTTGTCTCGATCTGTCTTCATCTCTATCAGTTTGTATTTGTGTTGTCCTCACGAAGGGGTAATGCCCCGAAACTGTTCCTTTTTGTTAACTTAGGTTTATTTCCAAGCCGCAGTCTTAATTTTTCCTTAGTCAGGAACCCTGCAATTGAAGTTTTATGCTAGTTCGTTCTTACACCTGAATTAAGGACACGCCAAAGTCAATCAACTGGCCCCAGTCCTGCACACCAGGTCCCATTTACAGGGAAAGTAAGTGTACCGATCCAAACCCACGACTGTCAATGGCAACCATGTGTCACTGTATTGCTGCAAGCAACCAGTCCCAAGTATATCGTAGTGTTCCAAGAGGAAAATTCTCCACCATCACGAGATAATCCAAGAAAGGTTGTCAGAAATGACCAATCAGTTTCTTTAGTCTGAAATCACAGGAATCTCTATGCTTGTCTCTTGTGCTTGCTGTAAACTAGCAAAGCTATCACTGTCCATCACAGAAATGGCTCCCACAATGCACTGCTCAGTGTATCACTATATTCTGCAAGCCAGTCTTGGTTTGCACCTGAAGGTGCATAACTTATCATGACAGGAAATGTGGACTGAAGTTGAATACTCAAACGTTCATCAGCCATACTCCCTGTCCTTCTACAGACAGCACCTGGATTGTTTAGATTTCATCCATGTTTCTTTTCAGCCACATCGCAAGGCCACAAAGCTGCACCTTCTCCTCCGCGCCCTGTGTACATCCTCACTCTGTTCCACACCACAGGCTGGCACAACGATCTTCCTGTCTGCACTGGCTCGCTCCTCCTGGCGGCACTGGTGGCGGCGCTGGTGGAGGTAATACAGGGTCTGACAGGTCAGGACGGAGTTCCACAGAAACGAGTGGGCGTGGCACAGCATCAACAGGCCATCACCGGTTCCTGCTGCTGACGTAACCAGTCGTCCCAAAATATGTAGAAAGATGGATGTCAAGGACACGTCCCCATGACCTCTCGCACGGTACCTTCTGTAAACCTGAAGAAGCTGTAGACAGGGTTAGGGTTAGGGTTAACCCAGACACGGGAAATAGCTATCGTGTCATTTTTTACGTTATCTCTTCTGTGTGAGCATATGTCTGTGCGTACAACTGGTTGGAAACATGCACACGAGTAGATGTATGGATGTTAGTAACTAAAAGATCAGGAAATGATCCCGTTAAACATACATGCATACCAAATAACTACCCTAACCCTAACCCATACCGAATAGCTACCCTAACCCTCCTGGCAAGCTTACTTGCGCAGCACTCTCACCTTGCCTAGTGATGTGAGAGGGATGCTGATGACCTTAAAAAGGTCGATCACGTGACTGGGTACTGCCCCCATCAGCAGCAGAACCATGCCCGTGACGTAGGTCAAGACAAAGCCCAACATGAGATGTTCTCGCCCCGAGTACAGCAGCAGGAGGCAGGTGACGATCACATACTGCGCCATCAGGGGCATGCTTTCGCCCCACGTGCTGCACGTGCACAAGAAAAGGTGAGTTTAGGTAGGCAACATGGAAGTTCTCTGGGCATGTAGTAAAGGTGATGACATGACATGTTAGTGACCGCACGCGTCTGTAGTATAGCGAAAAAAAGGTACAAGGAATCTGGTTGAAAATTTTCTCTCTTGTTAAATTCACAGCTGTTATAAATGCACATAAAAACTAAACTGTCATATGGAATGGTCAGCAGGGCCACGTACAATACAGCGTCCTATTTTTACATTGAAAGAAAGATTTGCAGCTAGATCCATATATGTATCTAGAAAAGAATATTTTTGCATCTTCCGAAAGTAAGAAACAAAACTCTGAGCATTCCCAAATATAATCAAAAGTATGGGACATTCGTTACTTAGTCAGGAGTGAGAAACCTAACGCCCTTATTCCACTTACCTGATTTGAACCCTAACCCTAACCCTAACCCTAACCCTAACTACCTACCTTGGTTCACCTCCCTTCGACATGCTTCCGATTTGCCACAGAAGAAAGAAAGCTATAAAAGAAATGAAGAAGAATAAAAGAAAAGACGCAAAACAAACCGAAAAAGCCTTACAAATCAGATCGCAAAACCAAACAAACAGTCCGTGTTCAACAAGCACCTACGACAACAGCAACTTTTCGGCAACCCTCGGTTCCACCCACCTTGTTTTCTGCTTTCTCAAAGCAACCATTTGCTACAGAAAAAAGCAAACTAAAAAAGAAACAAAGAAAGATAAAAGAAAAGATGCAAAACAAACCGGAAAAGCAACACAAATCAGATCGCAAAACCTAATAAACAGTCCGCGCTCAGCAAGCACCTACGACAACAGCAACTTGTCGGCAGCACTCGATTGCCACCACAAACAGCACCTCCCCCCTGCACGCTACCCATCGCTACCTCTGGCAGTCTGGCACCAAAAACCCCTGCGTCCGCCCGTCCACATCTTTACAAAGAAGAACCATCGTAGGTTAAAGTATGCTTTCGTTTTATGCACCAGGCGCGACAGTTTAGGAATAAGCACCACCCATTCAAATTCACCCACCCACCCTGGTTTACCTCCCTTCGACATGCTTCCGATTTGCTACAGAAGAAAGAAAGCTAAAAAAAAGGAGTAAAGAAAGATTTTTAAAAAAGACACAAAAGAAACGACAAAGCAATACATATCAGATCGCAAAACCAAACAAACAGCCCGCGCTCAACAAGCACCTACAACAACACCAACTTGTCGGCAGCACTCGGTGGCCACCACAAACAGCACCTCCCCCGCGCATGCTACCCATCTCTACCTCTGGCAGTCTGGCTCCAAAAACCCCTGTGTCTGCCCGTCCACATCTTTACAAAGAAGAACCTTCGTACATTAAAGTACGCTTTCGTTTTTTTGCACCAGGCGCGACAGTTTATGAACAATCAGCATCCAGACCAAATCCAGCTGCAAGGAGTTCACATCAAGGACGTGGACAACACCAACGTGAAAGCAGTCTTGCTTTATGGTTCGGAAACCTGGAGACTGACCATGACAACCACAAGTAAGCTCCAAACCTTCATCAACCGCTGCCTCCGAAACATCCTGCACATCAGATGGCCAGAGAAAACTTCCAATATCAGCCTATGGAAGAGATCAAAACAGATCCCCATCGACCGAGAAATCAGAAGAAGAAAGTGGGGCTGGATAGGCCACACCCTCAGAAAGAGCTCTGACAACATCACAAGGCAAGCCCTCGACTGGAACCCACAAGGGAAAAGAAAAGTTGGCCGGCCAAGACAGACATGGAGGAGGTGCATGGAGGTTGAAATGAAGGCAGCTGGATGGACATGGGCTCAGCTGAAGAAGACCGCCGCGAACCGAGTCCGCTGGAGGAGTGTCGTTGAGGCCCTATGTTCCCCGGTGGAGCAAACGGACTAAAGAGAGAGCATCCATTCAAATTCACTCACCCACCCTGGTTCAACTCCCTTCGACATGCTTCCCATTCGTGGTTCCTTTCTCAAACCCAGCATTTGCTCGTGTCACCGATGCCCACCCTGCCCAGTCTGCGCTCAACAGGCGTCGATGGCTACCAGCCCCATACACGCTACCCATCGCTAGCTGTGGCAGCCCAGTCAACATGCGTTGCCCGGAATGCCAGCATGGCCAGGGACCCAAATGCAGACAACCCCAACGTTCCGAGAGCGGAGGAGAGAGAGGCGAGCATGAATGTGAACCAGGAAAGGATGTTCAACGTGGTGAGAGGCAAGTGCACGTAGGGCAGAAAGAGAACCAGACAGGATTAGAAAGTTTTTCTCAGCAGAGTGGAGCACCGAACCATCAATATGAATGGTGGGCTCTGGAAAGGGGCTATGGAGTTTACAAAATGCATGCAAACAGTCTTGGCAGTGGAAAATTTAAAACCGTTGGAAGAGACCCAACGTTGAATACTATTTACACAGAGTTGCGGCTGATGCTCGAGGCAGGAAAGATAGCGGCCACAGACACACAAGGCAACATCGTCCACGTCAGCTGCAGGAGGAACCGATTTTAAAATGCCATTGATCTTGATACAAAAAAGGGTAGGGGACAGAATATTGCCGAGGAACACCCATGTCCTGAGGACAAAAGGCAGACAAACAAGTGCCCACCCGAACTGAAAATTTGCGATGCGCTAAAAAATACTGAATAAAAATGGGTAGACGGCCGCGACAACCAAGGTCCTGAAGGTCCACCAGGATGCCATGCTTCCAGGTCGTGTCGAAGGCCTTCTCCAGATCGAAGAAAACCCCCAACATGTGTTCCTTGCGGACAAAGCCATCCAGATGAACGCTTCGAAGTGAACGAGGTGGTCGATGGTACTCCAGCCCCGCCAAAAACCACACTGCAGCGAGGAGAGCAAATGCTCGGACTCAAGGGTCCAGACCAGGCGAGCATTGACCATGCACTCCATAGTTTTACAAAGACAGCTAGTGAGAGAGATAGGACAATAATTGTTGGGATCAGAGGGATCCCGATCGGGTTTGGGAATGGGAACCACGAGGGCCTCCTTCCACATGGAGGGAAAGTCCCCAGAGGTCCAAACGTGGAGGAGAAGGGAAAAAGATTCATTAGGGAGATACGTGAGAAACTGATAGGGGACAGTGTGAGGGCCAATGGCAGAAGAAGAACAGTGATGGAGAGCTTGTTTCAGTTTAGAGAGAGAGAAAATTGTAAGATTTGGTCAGAGGAAGAAAAGTTACAGGGAGTAGACTCGCTGGCATGCTGGAGGCGCTGAAAGGAAGGAGAGTAGTGAGAGGAAGAGGAGTTGTGAGCGAAGGTGCATGCAAGATGATTAGCAACATCACACTGGTCTGTGAGGGTTGCATCGCCATCGCGGAGGGGTCCATGGAACCAGAGGAACGCTTCCCAAAAAGGTGATGAATCACTGCCCAGACCGTGGAAGAATGGGGTATGGATGGGGAGAGAGGAAATGAAACTCTGCCAAGCCTGCTTGTGCTGCTGTTTAAAAACAAGAAAGCACATTATCGGCGCCCGCTTCCACTCCCGCTGCATGCCCCGACATTCCTCCATGAACCAGGGCACGCGAGGGCCGTGACGACCCCTACCACTAGTAGGGACGTCGAATCGTGCGACATCAAGTAAAATTGCTGTAAAAGGTGGACGGGATGATCCCCGGCTGGGAGTCGAAATTAAAAGCAGAGGGTAAAGTCAGCCGGGAGAGACAAAGAGAGCGAAACAGCGACCAATTGGCCTTGGAAAGAGTCCACCGGCCCGCTGGCAGGAAGGTCTGCAGAAAGGTTGGCTGACAGAGCGATGGGGAAGTGGTCACTGCCACACAAGTCCCCCTTGACACACCAAGGAAAGTCAAGACAAAGAAGGAGAACAGACCGAAATACCAATGGCGAAGTATACCCACAATGAGACTGACAGAAAGTGGGACTGCTGTCATTGAAAATGCAGAGATCCCTCTCAGCAAAAAACGAAACACCCCTGGGCGTCGCCGGAAACACCACCCCACAGGGGGTGATGTCAATTGAAATCATCCCAAAGAACAGGAGGGAGTTGGTCTAGTAAATCAACCAACTCGCGGCAGGAAACCCGAGCTGACAGAGGAAAGTAGAGACAGCAAATAGAGATGGTCTTATGCAGCGTGACTCTAGCAGCCACAGCCTGCAAAGAAGAAGTGAGAGGAATGGGGCTGTAAAGAATGGGGCTGTAAAGAAGGAGGAGGAGGGCAACACCGCCCAAGCTGGTGTCAGCAGAAGAAGCATGACAAAGAACATGGAAAGGACCACAGGAAAAGGAAGCGGCAGGTTTGAGAGAAGAGATTAGACAGCGGAGATCCTCATAGCTCGGATTCCCCGACAGTTCCACTGGATGATGGAGGACAGGATAACGAGTGAAGCTAGACCGGCGACGAGGGTGGACAGGAGAGAAAGGAGTGGAGGAGGGGGCAGCATCCCCCAGCTTCATGTCCTCCAAAAGATCATGTCGCACCTGCCCCTTAGGGGGCCGGGACGTGTCTCTTGGACCATGGGAAAGCCGACATGTGGGAGAAGAGGAGGGGGGCGGGAAGCCCCAAACTCCAGCCCGTTGTCGCAAAAGCCAAAAACTGATTGTGGGAGGATGAGGCAGAGGCAGAGGGACGGGCAGCGGGTACTCCTGACCCCAGAGTGCGAGCTGATGTGGACTTCTTAGAAGACTGTGGTATCAGTGAAGGTGAACGAGGCAGGTTGGCGGAAGAGGTACGTGAGGAGGTAGAGCAGGGAAAGGGGTGTTCGAAGAGGCGGGAGTAGTTTATAATTAAGAACAAATGAGGACAGAGCGCTTAAATTATCGAAAGATAACTCCAACAAAGATACTGGCAGCGCTCACACATAGCCGTGTGCAGACGCCTGTGCCCAAAGGGAGCTTACCGTACCTAAAGAGAGGGCCAAAAGAAAGGAATCTGGCAGATCCTCTAAAAAGATCTGCCCGCCCTTTCTTTATAACGGCGCTATTCTTCACACAGCTAGCCCTCGGTGCACAACATGTGCATACAGAAGAATCCAATCCAAATGAGGACAGAGCGCTTAAATTATCGTCTTTCTTAATTATAATTTGCACTTTGAGGATTTCATGTATTTGTCCTATGTTGTGTTCGTCGTTGAATCCTAGTTGTCAACACACGCTTAGTGAGCGGGTTAACTTCATTAACATGGATTCTCTGTATGCACACGTTGTGCACCGAGGGCTAGCTGTGTGACGCATGAGAGGCGTTACACGATTTATTTTAAAAAGCCTACTTGAAAACGGTTATGGTCATGTATTACATGTATTCTTTCCAATGATGGCTTCTGAAGGGAATGTGACGCTGACTGTGACGTGACGGGCGGTACCTTAACTTACTGGACTCGACTTCTCAGGATTACTGAACAAACTTTTATGGTGATCTCGTAAATGTAGATTTAATTGAGCAATCGTCACCAAAACCTCTACTGCCTCAGGTCAATGGTTTCTAAACCAAAGGGTGACGACGCTATGAAATAATGCGAATAACTAGAGAAATCTACCGAGGGAAAAGATTCTCTTACTCTGACACGTTCGCTCAGTCTCACGCAGGCAAAACACTACTAGCTCAAGAGCCCCCACCCTCGTAAAAGACACAACTGCAGCGAACCATTATTCAACATATATTTCAAACACTAACTGGCTCGACAACATCAAATATATCTACAAGTTATTTACAAAGAATCACAGTGCTCGTGTCTAGGGTAAGACGCTGCCTGATTACGTCATACCACGAGGTATCAGACAAAGATAATCAAACTGCAAAACGGCCTATGATCCCGCTCAATACACACATACAGTAAGTGACTCTCGTCACTACTGAAACAACTACTTCTGCAATACACAATTCTAAAGCTATTCAGCTCTATACACCAATACAGTAGGTGACTGACAACAGAGCTCCTACTCTTGTCACTACCGAAACAACTACTTCTGCAATACACACTTCCAAAGCTATTCAAGGACCAACAATGAAGCTACGACACTTCCCCGACCAGCACTTCACTCTATACTTCCTCTTGGCGTACGCCCGACCTCTAGCTTATGACGTCTCCTGTCTCCGGCAGGATAAAACCACCTATCTTAATTCAATCCGAGTCCCAGACTCTAAGATAGTCTATGGTAAGAGCAGTCCTATAAGGCGCAACAACAGTCACTACACTGTCTCGTAGTCGGCGAAATACACCCTGTGTATCTGGCATGAAATGCTGGAGCCCTTTTACTCTTTCCACGTCTTGGCTAAGATGGCGAGGGGTAGAGGTCCGTGGGTCCACACGTGTCTGCTTCTTGGTCTTCCTACATTAACTCTCTCTCCATGTCCTGTATGAGTCTGTCCCATCTAATCAATGTTCAAAGTACCCTGTGCCTTTTTCGCCCTGCGTTTCCAGGAACCACCTTATTCTAGTTCAACCAGTTCTGACCAACCTAGGTTGGGCGGAGCTATCAGCCTGTCATGGCTAATGACGTAGCGTTCCCTACCAAGGTGTCGGGAGGGGGAGGAGCGAACAGGCTTACCTAGGAGTGACAGGTGATAACCTAGGAGTGACATGTGACACTGACAAAAAATGTTAAAGATATAACAATACGCCTGTTTGGTGCGTGTGTAGCACATGTATGGTGTATAGTCAGAAATCCACTGCTCTTAATCATGGTCGCAATTAGGTCTGACCTTTCTGCGACTAACCACGTGCTGGTGGAAGCCCCACCAGCACATGGTTAGTTGCAGTACTGGTAGGCACAGTACTGGTAGGCGAGTCCTTCTAATCGCTGGTAGGCAATTGGCTGCCTGCAATTAGAAGCCGCCTGGATGGCTGAACGACTGGGAAACCCAATGACCAAGGCAATGTATGGTCGACTATGAGAATTGAGGATAATAGCATGAGTGTTGCACTCAAGTAGGTCCAAAACAACATAAATCTGGTCTGTCAGCGAGCAGTTGACAGCCAACTCTTAGGAAGGAGACTCGTTGATATAAGCTGGCCGTGCCAGTCGCGGAAGGAAAAGGACAGCAGAGGAAGCCAGCCCGAACGATCCCCCGCGTTGCAGTGGCAGCAATGTGGTGATGGACAACTGGAGCACATCGCCCGAGCGTCTGGCGCAGTGACACCTGCGACTGCTGGTAGACGGACTCATGGACCCACCCACCCACCCCCAACAGAAAGCACTATTGCGAGTCCTGATTGAGGACGGCCAATGGAAAGAAGTACTGCTCTGGCTGTTTACTGAAGTGGCTGAACAGTACCAGAGACGCAGTCGGCCGGGCCGTTACGGTAACTTCGTATACCGTGAGGAGGTGTGGGGAAACGAGTAGTTCAATGTTGTTGCCGTCACCCACAAGTCTAACCCCCACCCTCCCTTGTGTCCAGGAGTCGGGATGACGACAGCACCAAAGTAGAGAGCAAATAGTTGTCGATGGACAGCCCGGTGAAGACGAGAAATAGAGATGTAAAGCCTACGCAAGTTAGAAACTGGAGGAGACGTTATTCGAGAGACAGGTCCAAGTAGAAATCACTGGACTTTAAGACTATCATGAGTTAGACTGATCCAGAAGTAATAGATTAGACGAACTTCCGTGCCTCCGGCCATTTCCTTTCTATTAACACATTAAATAAACTGTGGTTAACCCATCAAGGATTTCTGGTATCGACGACTGGTAAAGGCGTGTCTTACTGTGAGGGCGTGTATGACGCGTGGAGGTGTTCTAAACTGTTAAGCCCACGTTAAATGAATCCTTTTGTAAATTAAGGCGGGTACTAGGATTTGAGCTGTGTTTTAAATATAGCAAGGGAAAGGGTATTCCTAAGTTTAACAAGCAGCGAGTTCCAGACATTACGGACAGCAAAACTAAGAGAAAGTTGACCAAAAGCTTTAAGGTTAGTTTTCGGGACTAAGTTTTTTGGAAGAGGACCTGAGGTGCTTAGCAGGAAGGTAGGAAGAAAGAAGAGCCAACAGATACGGGAGTGTGCCATCGAAGTGACGATACACAAGTACAGCTATCTCATACAGACTGCAGAACTGTACTGGAAGCCAGTGCGAAGTTCATTGAGCAAAGGTGTCACATGCTCCCGCTTTGATTGGCGTAAATCTCCCGGCGTGGTTTTGAACCCATTATAGTAAAGCGATCTGTTCAGCAGGAAGACCTACGAGCACAGAGTTACAGTAACCCAGGCCGAGAAGTCACAGAGCCAGAAACAAGTCTAGCAGCAGCTTTGAAGGACAAGGTCAGATGAAAGCAATCTTTCGGAGTTCAAGAAAAGCTGCACGGCACACAGAACCAACATGTGGTTGTATAGAAAGTGTCTGATTAAGGTGTACACACAGAGGATGTGAAAGAAATCCGTTAATCCCCCATGTCCGCGAATAGCTGTCAAAAAAAAACAAACTATGAGTAGCTGAACCTACAGGCATGACCTCAGCTTTAACTTCTCGCTGTTCATCCAGCGCTGCCGTCAATACAGCACTGGATGTTAGACAAGGCTGTGGCGAGGTCTGCAAGAGAGAAGCGTAGGAACTCTGGTCAGCATCATAGACAGGTGAAAGTCACAATCATAGACACCATACTTGTGAAAGTCACAATCATAGACACCATACTTGTGAAAGTCAAATCATAGACACCATACTTGTGAAAGTCACTGTCACCTTAATGGGAGATTTTCTTTTGCTCTTGACGGATCGTCTCCTATTCTCGCTCACACGACCACCGTCAAGAGGGTGACATATGCGTAGGTGGAACTATCATCGTATTACTAAAACTAATTACTATGACTTTTCAATCATATGGCCGAGCCCCCACCACCTACAGTCTCCCATAAAGAACCACAAAACACCGTAATACAGTGAACACAAAAAGAAGAATGTATTGTTGATATAAACAGCGAGTATTTTACAATCAAGACATATCACAATTTCCTTCTGTTCGAGCTAGGTCTACTATAACATCTAATACCACCCTACATCACCCGCCTCGCCATGAAACACAATGCTAAACCACGTATTTAAACTCGCCTTCGCATACGATAAAAGAATGACCACATGATGCACAACACTCACATAACACAACACTCGTTCCCGAATGCTTCTTACAGTCCGCACGACAGTCTGTAAGTTGGAGCGCTCCTTCCTTGGATATGTTCACCAGTAGATACCCTGAAGACCTCTTGAACACTTCCACATAACAGCAGACTTCGATGCTGACGTTCACACACGCCACAGAGGATATGACGTTCCTCAAGGCTGACACACAGACCTTTGAGCTCTCTCCTTGAGCTCGGTTACAGGCAGCCTCCTTGTAAGGCTGGACCTTTTCCCCCTGCTTCAGACGGTTGTCTGTCCGCGGTCTTCGATCTCCCTCCTTTACGTTCTGTAGTTACCCCCTCGCCCGGTCAGCGTATAGAGGTCTCCCACAGCAGAGGAACACGTGCGAGAGTAAATGCATGGGAATTTACTATAACTTCTGATGGAATGAACAATTCTGTGTTTATCAGGGCTGGTCTACTAAACTTGCTACATTATGGTAACAACGGGAGACAGTGAATGGAGATGTCGCCATTTTGAAGTTTAAAGTTTCCATTTGCTTGTCATGGGAACGTTAGAGAGAGGGGGGGGGTCGTTTCCGTGACAGACGTCAAGATCCTTCTGGACACAGGCGGTGATTACCCGGCCATTGTCAACAGTAGCCTGGTCCCTCCTGAGGCAATCAACCATGACGACTCCATCCCTCTCAACTTCGCCACCAGCCAGCAAGGTTGTTTCCCCACTGCGCTCATCGATGTGGTGTCGGATTACGTCACTGGGCCAGTGAAAGCAGCGGTGGTAGACAACTTAATCCACCTACTCATCTTTGGCTGCCGCTGCGTGTTACCTTATCTCAACCCTGGGGATGAGGAATTCTCTGCCAATGCCGTCACTCGAGCACAAGCGAGGGCTGAGAAAGATGTCAGGCCACTTCACACGGTACCTGCTGTACCCAACACGCAGTCTGATGAGATACGTCAGCTGCAGCAAGAAGACGAGACGATTCTGGCAGATCCCTGTCAGGAAGGAAGATCGACATTGGCTAGCATTCCACACACCTGCTGGAAGCTTTCAATGGAAAGTTATGCCGTTTGGTCTGCAGAACGCACCCAGCGTATTTACTAGGATGATGCACCTTCTCCTGGAGCCACTAGAAGAGGAGGATCTCTCTAACTTCATGGACGACATCCGCATCACCATAGAAACATGGGAGGAGCACTTGGAACTGCTGAAAAAGCTCCTGTCACGTCTACGGGAGTGCGGTCTGACAGCTGGGCTTCAACTTGCTGAATTTTTTGGGGGCACCGCGTGGGCGGTGGTTTTTCTGCACCTGCAGACGACAAGGTGAGACAGTTGATGGATGCCAGACCACCAGTCACCAAGAAAGATGTATGTAGCTTTCTGGGCCTTACCGGCTTTTACAGAAAATACGTGGAGAACTACAGTGCGATTGCTGCCCCTCTGTCCGACCTTCTGAGAAAAGGGTTGCCTGAAAGGATAAACTGGTCAGCTGAGTGCCAGGAGGCATTCGACACGTTGAAGAAGAAATTGTCATCTTCAGCCATCACAAGATTACCGGATCTCAAGTTGCCTTTTCACTTGCGCACCAATGCAAGTGACCGAGCCGTGGGAGCCGTGCTGCTTCAGCCTCATGGAGACATACTGCACCCGGTAGCCTTTGCCAGCTGGAAGTTGTCAAAGACTGAGCAGGCCTATTCGGTCTGCGAGAGAGAATGCCTAGCTCTGATTTTCAGCATTTGCCATTTTGAGCAGTATCTCTATGGAAGAGCCTTCACTCTGGAGAGTGACCATCAGCCGCTTGCTTACCTCAGCCAGAGTGAACTGTCGAAAAATGACTAGTAAGGTGGTCACTGTTCCTGCAACAGTATCGCGCGAATATCAGGTACATTAAGGCCGCAGACAATGTCGGGGCCGACTACATGAGTCTTTGCCATCCGGCTGATGAACACTGAATGGAACTTGTTTTTGATGAATATTGTATGGAACTGGATGATGATGAACAGAAACTGATCTGTACTTACATAATTTGGGATCCTCTATGTCAAATTACCAGTAGGCAGACAACCGTAGTTACAACAGGGAGGAAGGTTTGGATCTGCATGAGGTGTTTATGTCGCTATGTCTGAGAATTGTTCCACGCTCATGCTTTAGTGACATGTGCCGGGTTTTTTTAGGGAGGCTTGCCAGGGGCATCCTCTTCAGCAAGGGGGGGGGGGTTGTCAATGTCACCCCTAGGTTACCCTATTCCCCCTTCCCCCTCTTGACACCTGGTAGGTGACGCTAAGTCTTAGCCAGGGTAGCAGCTCTGCCCCAACCTAGGCTGACCAGAACTGGTTTAAGCGAGAATAAAGGGGCTCCCGCAAACTCTGGGCATCAGGGCGCACGCTACTTAAGCAGGGGAAAGTGTGAGTGAAGGGGGGTGGGACCAAAAGACAAGCGGACACGAGTAGACCCACGGACCTCTGCCCCTCGCCATCTTAGCCGGGACGTCAGAAGAGCAAAAGCCCTCTAGTAGCATAGTTTACGTCTGGATAGGATTATGGTTCTAGCGGTAATTTCATTTGGCGTGTTCAGCGTTGTGTAACGCTGTGAAGCAGTTGTTTCAGTAGGGATAAGAGTAGCTGCTCTGTTGTCGGTCACTTATTGCATCGGTATAGAGCAGGATCATAGGCCGTGTTGCAGTGTGATTTCCCCTCTTGGTTTAGTTTATCTTGATTGATTCCGCGTGGTATGATATAATCAGGCGACGTCTTACCCTAGATATGTGCACAGTGATTCTCTGTAATCTGTATATATATATTTGCTGGTTGTCTAGTGTACGAAATATATGTTGAATAACGGTTCGCTGCAGTTTGTCTTTTATGAGGGTGGGGGCTCTTGAGCAAGAAGTGTTATGCCTACGGGAGACTGAGCGAGCGTGTCAGAGCATGAGAATCTTGTCCCATGGTAGATTTCTCTAGTTATTTACATTATTTCATAGCGTCGTCACCCTTGGGTGTAGAAACCATTGACCTGGGGCAGTAAAGGTTTTGGTGACGATTGCTCAATTATTTATATTTACGAGATCACCATACAAGTTTGTTCCGTAATTCTGGGGAGGTCGAGTCCAATTAGTTAGGATGCGGGCCCGTCTTGACAGTGCACTCACACTCCAACCCTCCCACCACCCTCACAACCTTCCACGACCAGTACGTAGGATCCTCCTCTCCAACTGGCATATACTGTCTAAATCTGAACCCCACCTCTTCAAACAAAACCCCCTCCTAGCATCTCGAAGGGATAAGAACCTGTGAGATCTTCTAGTGCATTCTAAACTCAAAGCCACCACCACCCTCCCCCCATCCTGCAGCTCCACCCCATGCAATGTCCCCCGTTGCCACACTTGCCCCTACCTGAACACCAACACAACACTCCACACACCCAACACCACTTTTGTCATCAAGCGCCACTTCACCTGCACTAACAGCAACATCGTCTACGCTATCACATGCACCCTATGTCCCACCCTGTTCTACATCGGGGAGACAAACGCACTCTCAACACCCGCTTCACAGAACATCTAGCTGACACTAAACACCGCAGAAACACACCAGTTGCATGTCACTTCAGCACACCCCCACACACAGCCGATAACATGAGGGTCTGTGGTATCTGGAACATGAAGGGCGATTCCATTGACCGTAAGAATATGGAATCCTACTTGATTACCCATTTTGGTACCATGGCACCCACTGGTCTCAACCTTAAACACTGACCCTCCACCTCCCTCCTTTCCTCATAACCCCCTTACCCCTCCTCCTCTCTCTCTCACTTCTTTTCTCACCTCCTCTCCCACACTGACACCCCCTTACCCACGCTTCCCTCTCCACCCCCACCCTTGCGATTGACTGCTCCTCTTTTAACCCTTCTTACTGTCCCTTGGTCATTTTCCTGCTGTCTAGCCCATGCACCACATCTACTGAAGCTAAGTCTTTTTCTTCTGTTTTGAATTTTTTCCATTTTTTCATCGTTTTTGTGTTGTCCTGATGAAGGGGTAGTGCCCCAAAACATGTAGATAGTCTTTGTCTTTGTCATGTCTTAGCTTGGTCCAGTTCCCTTGTTTTAAATTTAAGAAAGGGTTTTCCTCCAAGCGGCCGTCACCTGTTTTTCTTGTCTGCAAGTGTTAGGAAAACTACTTGGCAAAGCTAATAGAATAAACTAACAAACCCAGCTATAATGAAGCAATCTCACAGCATGATTTTCATGTAACTGTTAAAAGAAAAAAAACACCACATAACTAGAACAAGGCATATTATTCAGCATCTGGTCAAAAACTGTGGTCATCACATTTGTATTTGTGGCAAAAATATGTTAAACTGCATTGTTTCTATAGGCAGACATTTGCCACTACAGCCTGCATGTTCTCCAGTGCAGACAACTCTTGGAACAGGGATGCAGTCTACAACTGCAAATTGAAACAAGCAACTTTGAAATACTTTAGCACAAGCTATGAGCTGATTGGTTTTAAAAGTTCCATTACTCAGTTTTTCCTAAATTTGTCCAGGACATTCAGGACCTGTGCACTCATCACACCTGCAAGTTTTACTCTACCAAAATGAACACTCCTGTCAATGCTTGTTTGGTGGGTCAAGTAATACTCTACAAAAATGAACAAGCTCACACTCCCCTCGATGCTTGTTTGGTTCCTCTACTCATAAAAGAATCATCTTCACACCTCAGTTTCTGTCATCTGGTTTTCATGCAATATATAACTATACAGGCCATTTATTATCAAATGCAACAAAAGCTTTGATTTTTTTTAAACTGAGTAGATTTACACATATATCCACCAGTAGTGATACAAAACAGTGCATGCAGTACCATCACCAACAGAACTGCATCAGATGACACTATTTACAGTGTTAGGAAGTTACCAGCCATTCAACATAAGCAGTAGGCAGCACCCAAAACATCAGATTATCCACTATACATTATATACAACCCAAATATGCATACACCGGTTGTGTGACCAATAATTAAAAACATGCAGAATTTTTCATTCAATTATATATAACCAAATATACACTGTATATACTGCATCTAAATATGGTTTGAACATTGTCTTAGATATAACACTAGCTGCAGGAACAACCAGCAAGGGTATACACACAGCTTGAAATGCGATTCCACAAATATAAAGACTGCCTACAATGTGACCAAAAACAAGCAAGAAAACACCAACAAGTGACTAATTTCAAGTAGCCAATGTATGCTTACTGTAATGATCACTGTGAGATAGCTTATAAACTACTTGTTCATCACAAAAATGTTCACCACTTCACTCCCCCCTCACCCCCAACCAAAAAAAAATGCACAATACCACACTTGCAGACCGCTGGAATAAATCTCATGGAAATACTATTCCTCCAGAGGAAAGTGACACTAGTCTCTGTGCTTCTGCTACCCAGTTTCCCAACCTTCCCCTAGTTTTATATTTTAATGCACAGAAACACATCTTATGCAGATACATTCTTCATGCAGATGTAATCTGAACAAAAACAACATAAAAACACAAATGCACTACATGACACAATACCATACCAGATGGTAAAACCAATGGAACAACCTACAATCCACAATAATTAGTGCTAAGAATACAACAATAATATGCATGTAAAACAAAAGAACAAGATTCTACTAGCCCTTGACTACACAATAGTGGTATATACTGCATGAAAGTTAGTGCAGAAATTATTAACCACCTAGAAAATCTTCCAATTTCGCTTCCTGCTGTGCGAAACCTAGTTTGCTGCGTGCTATGTCACTGACCAAGGCAGGCAGCCCATGAATACAGCGAAATACATAGATTCTCTCCCTTCAGTTAGAACAATCCGTGAGTTGTTACCCTTTTTTGGAGCTGTCACTGACCTACATGTATGTATGTAGGTCAGTAGTCGGGATGCACACATTTTATAATGGAGTCCACTGAGCTTTCTTCACTTGCTGATTTCGATAAGGTTTATGTCTAATATCCCATGAAGCCTCGTGAGGTTGACTTATATCAAAGTGAGATATTTTCAACTGACAAGTTTCCAAGTGGAACTCGTTTATCAGTTGGAAAAGGTCGAGGGTTCACATTATTTTGTTCAGTGTGTTTTATTAGCTGGCATGATCTGAATTACAAAACAAAAATCATGCAACATATCTGATGTCTAGAGCAGTTGCTAGGCTCAAATCACATCTGAATCACAGCAAATCACAATTCCATGAATCAGTGCTATGACATGTGAACACACAAAAAAAACTATATTGAAATATGGTAATGTTTGTTTTGCTTCATATCAGAACACATCCGAGTGACATTACCTTTAGTCAACTATTACAGATCTTTGGTGCTTCTGTAACAGTAACATGTGGCGCCACTTATTAGCTGTGCTATTCAACACTGGCAAAGCCCTCAGTGCAACACAACCTTTGAACTTCTGAAATGGTAGCTTTTATGCAGTTTTTTGATATGGTGTTTCTGAAGGCTGATGTAAGCCCCAAAACTGCCTGTAAATGTGGTATTCAGACTAAACTACTCAGACATCATATATGCTAATAAATGTCCTAGAGTAAAAATACATGTAATTTTTCGTTGAGGAAAATATTTTTTTAAACCACTGGACCATTTGACACATTGTTTCCTGCTTTGAAATCTTGATTTACTGAGTCATGGAAGTGAGGTAGGGTCACAACTACCTACTGAACGTTGTCACTGCCAAAATCCACAGCTGATTGCAAGTGATTTTGCCTCTCATCGCCCACATGCCATGCACTAGAGGATGATCATAAAAATGACAAACCAGCCCAAACCAGGCTATACATTTAACAAACATTTCAAACAGTACACTGCTGCAAACACTTGTCAGCATTTCCCAAACTCACAGTCATAATGAAATACATGCTTTGACCCCCTTCCAAGGACCCACCACAACACTTTTTTTTACAGATTAATATTATGATCCATCTAGTGCAACACATATTAGGATCTACGCCTGGGGTTCTTACCTCTCCTTAAGCACATCCCTGTTTTTTTTTTTTAGTTAACTCCCTTAACATCCGGGTCCTGTACCCTGATTTTGACTCATAGTCTGTGCCAAAACTGAAATCATATCTAAAAGAGAGATAGCAGAGCATTACAGGAAGCAAAACCGAGATTGAGGCCCATGAAAAAGGATGTTTTGCCTTATCGATAAGCATTGTGCTAGATGCTGAAACAAGCAGCAATGTCTTACACTGAAAAGTTAAACAAGTTACAGTTGTCAACCAGCTGTCTTAGCAGAGGCCAGCGACTTTCAAAAACTGGAGCAAAGTGGAAGATTTTCCCGTCAAGTTCACAGAAGAGAATCTTTATGACTATACTTCCTTTTAAGCAGGTACGTGTTGTGTTTAACAGTGAGAATTGATGTGTGTTGCCTACAGTAAATTATACAATGGACTTCAGCTTGGAGTAAAAGAAAAAAATGGTTATAAAAACTGAGTGAAGCTACAAATTATGAAGATAAAATCCACACTTCGGGGTAGTGTGCAAAAAGTTCACTTTGTCATTCTGATTTTTACAATCACATGTAACAATGTTAGCTTGGCTCAGTTTCTCGTCACTGTAAATTTTTAATATGGACATTATCATTTTCTAGAGAAAGGAACTTACTGCAGTTGTTTTGAACTCTTTGCAAAGAAACGATGGAAAAGCGAAGAACGGCCTTTTGGGTCTTTCTTTGCTACCGAAATGTTCACTACACAAGTGGCTATACCTTGTTGTCTGAAAGCCATTCGCAATGACAAGTTTTATTCTTTTCTTTGGCACGGCATTCTGTTAGCTGGAAAGTTGTGAAGTTAAAACTTTTTATCTGCTTTCCACAATAAGTACTCCATACACAGCAATAATAAATGCTTTCTGGCGTATATCTTTCCCCTGCTCTTTCAGCCATCGCTTTAAATTTACTCACCAATGAAAACCCCAATACAGCTACACATGGTACATGTCACGCAGTACACGTCATGTAGTGCTGGCATGAGCCAGTCATGTTAACACCAAATGACATCATTGTTTGGCCACCACCTTTTCTGGTTTCTGTCCTGTCAGGAGAGTAGCAGAAGCATTCACTCATGCTAAAAGGCTCCACGGTACACCCTGATACATGTAGTTTGGGTCTGATCTGTACGAACAGTACACCGAGGTCTTGTGGTCAGCATGGCCACAGCTTTCTCTCACAGCATTTTTAGTTTGAATGCCTGTGATTTGGATCTAGTAAAGTCTAATCTTCTTTTTACAAACATCCTGCTACAGGAATTCAGTGTGTGCTAGGAGATATTCTATGATAGGGAGCTAAAGCTGCAGTTTAAGCAAAAATCAGATCAAAACTTGCACAAAGCATGCGGAAGGAAATACAGTGCAACCCACTTATCACAAGATGATGGGGACGGGAGAAATGGCCTCACGGTAATCGCATCTCGTGCTAACTCTGATGTACAAAATATTGCTGTATTCAGCTAAGATGATGAAGCCATGTTTATTATCAACCTCCAACAGACACTATCGACTACGCAAGAATGCAAGTGAAACCAGAGGAAAACAATGTTTCCTGAGAAACAATTAAGTGTGTGATTCTTTTTATGGGAATCAAAATCTGAATCCTTTTGAACTGCCAGATACTGAAGCTGCAAAGAAAATGATGTGTGACTTTCAGTACATTTACCAGAAACACATGTTTAAGCCATAAGCTAAGGGTCAGAAATCACAATTACACATTGCACAAACCAATCAATGCACAGAACACGAGGTTATGAGAAAGAACCAATCACACAAGAGATCAGAATCAAATATCTCCATTACTGCAGGCCTAGTACTGCTGTGTTAGTGTGTGGCACGAGTGCTGTGGCTCGACTTTTTCCAGCTGAAGTTCATTTCTGTTTAGCTCACTTGTTTTCATGTTGAACAGGTTATTTTTGAAGCATTTTGGTTATTTGGGATGTGAAAATGATGTTGTTATATCCGATATCTCATTATATCCACTCCCGTTGTAAGTGATTAAAATTTATTGATGGATAGAGGAGTGTTGGCTGGGAAGTCAAAACTGTCTAGTGGTAGCTGATGTCTCATGTTATCAGATCTCGTCGTAAGTGGGTTTCCACTGTAGGTGATCTGTAATCACAGTCATTTCGATCAAAATGCAAAGAAACTAACCCTTGCCAAACCAGGCCCACTGAGTGGCAAGTTAATCAGTGGAGTAGGCACCAACCATGCAGACCGTGCTTGTAACATGCATCCCGCCCACTCCCCAGCAGCCCAGCTATCCATATCATCTGAGCATTTTGCAAACACCTCACATAAAAAAACATTTACATAAAACTGACAAAGTCCCAAAGCCACTCAAGCAAAGAACTAGTAGACAGGAACTTGTGTACAATCCATCTGCTTGCCTACTGTTCAGGTGGATCATCACATCAAGACACATTCTTCATGCTGCTGGCTTTCAGTCATTACAGACACAAGTGGATGCTGGTGTATATCTGCTTTAAGCCTCTATTCATAATGCGAACAGAGAATTTTCTTCTTCTTCGTTTTTCAACTGTCGAGCGTTTCGACTGGATGCTGCCTGCTGTCCTGCCTGTGCTGGAATTGTGGGTAGGCTGTCTGCTGCTGATGCTCTCTCCATCAGGAACTTGTCAAATTCTGGGCACAGAACAAGATGTAATATTTAGAACTGTCTGGACTTTTGGCCACACCACCATACTCCCATAGTGACCTCCCCAGTCACCCTGTTGTGCAGTTTCTAAGACTGATGGAAGTAATGACAGAAATATATAGTCGCTATCCTTATATGGTTCTCATTTGTAGCCAGGGATCAGTTGATGAACATGCCCTGCACCATGAAGCATCAAATCAGAAAATCTCCCATCAAAATTCTGTGCCATGGGTAAAACAGCGCATTGATTTTGGAAGCCTGTGCACCACGAAGTGGCTGTATGTGCTGGAGGATCGTGACTGAAAATGCAAACTGAAATGTCTCTGTTTTCAAGAACTTCACTCGAACAACACAGTACATATTACTGGTGCACGGAGAGCTAGGAGGTTCCTAGCGCAAGGCAGGAAGCAAATATGACCTAAAGCCGAAAACACCTCACTTGCCTAGTGAACATGCTACAAAACACTTGAATCCCCTCCCTTGCAAATCATGCAAAATTGCTGCAAGGTGGAATCCAAATGTGTTGCTAGGAAGCTTGGCTGCAATGGTTGAATTTTTGGATATGTAAACTCTCCTTCTAGTCAGATTATTATGATTCCTGTTTTTTATTTCCTACTGTTATTTGGTGTAAACCATATCGAGCCCTTTGGGAAAATGCTGTTCAAAAATACTTCATTATTAGATGGTTAAATCAAGCGACCCACTTTGTACTCTGAGAATGGTCTTCATAAAATAGTGTTGAATTTGAATTCTGATAATATTCTGTAGATGGTTTTTCTACTAACCTGAACTTGTCAGACCTTCTGGCCTGTTGCCACCTGCTGCAGCTCCTCCCTGCAGCAAATTAAAGAGATCTCTACTGTTCATACTGCAAGTGAGCTGTCATCTTTCGTGCTGTACATCCAGATATTCACAAAATATTTGTTGTCATGTGAGAAAACTTTCAACAACAAAGAGATCTGTACCATTCATATTGCAAGTGAGCTATCATCTTTTGTGCTGTATGCATATACAGATATTCATGAAATATTTATGAGACAAAACTTTCAAGCATGCAAAATTCTTGGTCTTTTTGCAAATTACTGTGATACAGACAAGGTTAGGGAAGTTATGGGTTGCATTTTACAGAATAGCAAAGGCTGTCACCACTGAAGGCAGAACTAGCAAACAATACATTAGGTCTAAGGTCTAATTTGGGGATAAAACAACCATGCAAGAAAATGCCATCTGCAAGTTGTACACAGTCAATATCACAATGCATTCAGCATAAGGGTCTCTCAAACCATCAGTAGTAAGCTTTTTTTTCCCAAGGATATAGTTTCAAGTGAATCCCTCAAGAGAACACAACTGCTCTGAATTTTCATGGAACTTTCTGGGCAAGATCACTTCTGGTGCCTCTTTCATTGAAAGAAAATATTTTTGAAAGCCCTGTGATGAAGACACTAACCCTAATTTTAACCCTAATCCAGACACTCCCATGCTCAGCATGTCTGACCAGACCAGATCCAATCAACTTGAAGTAGATTAATTGGTGTTCTGGAGACCCATTAATAACAATTATCATTACCCATGGTGTTATCAAAGCTTACTATGCGTTCCCATTAGAACTGATATGACCATGAGAATACCTGAAGGAATACCTGGTTTACCAACTAGCACTTCATTCTTTGGTGCCCAGACAAGCATTGTCTGCTGCTGAAAGCATGATGTTATAGTGCCAGCCACAATAAGGATTCCTACTAACAACATAACCTCTCTTCTGTGCTCAAGGTTTGTGTTAGAAGTGAGAAAGTTTGCCCCTAATGAAGCTTTTGGTACAATGAAAGACAAAGTAACAAAGATGCAAAAAAGCCATAAAAAAGAGAAAGCCAAAGATCAAAAGTTTTATTTCATCAAATTTCGAAGGCAAAACCAACACAAGTTTCACTAACCCTGATGTGGCTCAGATAGGTCAAAATGGGTGGAAGAAAAATTAGTAAGGAATGCTTTTTTTTTTTTTTTACTTGATTAGCAAATATATCCAGTAAACTTTTAGTGTTTGCCAACAAAATGTCCTTGTAGTCACTGCCCTCACAAAAAAGAAAATCTGATTCCATAACCATGGTGCTGCCACACTCCATTGCTCCCTACAGCCTGATTGCAAATGTCATCATGACAGATTCTATATAATGCCATATGTTGTGGTTTTACATACAAGCTGCTGTATCCAAAAAAAAAACATTCAATGAAGCATCTACAAAAACACCTAAAACAGGCTTGGTGACATACAGGAAAAACCCCTTTTGCAGACAGTGCAGTCTGGGGCAACAATCTGTACTGTACAGTCTGGGTTTGCAATCAGCATCACTAACAGAACATGAAATAAAGGCTTTACTTCATTAATCTATCTGCCATTTCTCAACTGGACATGTATTAAGCCAAGTTCACAAAACCAAATGTCACCTGGGGTTTGTTGCTTGCCAACCACTGCTCCATTTCATCATAATCAGAATCTTTTTCCTGAAGCTGCAACAAGTGACAGAACCTTCGAAACATCACAGACATCCTTTTCATGTCTACTTAGTTGCACCCTCTCTCTCCTATTTCTCACATACACATGCACAACCAGGATGTTCTGGCCCAGAAAAAATAAGGGATACACGTTTTGAACAACTCATGAAAAATGGATTTCTGTCCCAGAAGCGCTGCACCCATGCAAACAATATGTAAAAAGCCGTGAGCTGAGAGTTCACCAGCTGTCAAGACAAACAGCCAATGGGAAGCTGTGAACCTTGGATATTAAACAAAAGACTACAGCATCAGTCTTATAACTCTTTTGTCACTGAATTCACAATATTTCATTTCCCGTTCTTCAGTTGGTTTTTTTTAATCATAGATAAATATATTTTTATTTTGATGTATAACAAGTTCAGGTTTCCTGTCCTTTTTATCTTGACAAACATTTGCATAACATCATTCCAAGCAAGTAGTATTAAGCCATGAAATGTAAAGAGTTAACTCTTTGGCGACGCGTAGAAAGTATACTTTGTACGGCCTATCATACCCTTGAGCCGGCGCCGCTTGCATACTTTCTACAGATTAAAAAAATTGCAGCAACACATATAACGGTGTAAGGCAGGTAAACTTTATATCATTGTAAAGCTCCATCATCGCTTGTTTCCCCTGCACTGTCTAAATGAGCTCCGGTTTGCCAAATGCCGCGTAGATAGTATACTATCTACAGCCTACTATCTACTATCTCATAACCTTGAGTCCGCGT
>SMGT01015892.1:74920-116435 GCA_004794575.1 Lanistes nyassanus | reverse complement strand
TTGTTTCTCCTGCACTGTCTAAATGAGTTTTGGAAACAGTTTCGGCTTGCCAAACGCCACGTAGATAGTATACTATCTACAGCCTATCATACCCTTGAGTAAACTTTAAAAATTTGCAGCAATGCATTTAATAGTGTAAGGGAGGTAAACTTTTTATCATTGTAAAGCTCTATCATCGCTTGTTTCCCTTGCACTGTCTAAATGAGTTTCGGAAACAGTTTCGGCTTGCCAAACGAGATTAACTCTTTGGCCCCGTAGGGACCCGCAGGGCTAGCAACCCCAGAGGCCGCATAGAGGCCGCATAGATTTAACGTTTAAAAAAAATTACCGCTTAAAAACTACCACACTCACAGCAATATATTTTACATATTTAGAAAGATCTATTCTTCGGCAACACAATGGAAACAATACTTTTTAGTTGAAAATATTAAATACTACTTACTATTTGGTCCCAAATACAGTCACTTTTTGCACACAAAACAACACACAACAAATTAAACCCGTAGATCCAGTGTGAACGACGGAAGTAGACCTGAAGGGTCACTACACTAAACCTCGTTTGGCAAGCCGAAACTGTTTCCGAAACTCATTTAGACAGTGCAGGGGAAACAACCGACGATAGAGCTTCACAATAATATAAGGTTTACCTCCCTTACACCGTTAAATGCGTCGCTGCAAAGTTTTGAATTCGTCGTAAGTTTGTCGACACCGCGTCCTCTTGGCTCATTTACGCCGCCGCCGGTTAACCGGCGGTATAGGGGCCAAAGAGTTAAGTGTAGAGGCTGGCCAGGTCTACTTCCGTTCAAAATGGCTACACGTGGGAAGAGGACACTAAAAACACCTCAATATGTGAACAGTTTGTGAGCTTCAAGGCTGCAATTGTGTTTTATTTCACAGTGGAACCATTCACCAACAAATTCAAAGTGGAATTCTCTTGATTACTGGATTTATTTACCTGTGGGAAGTGTACAAGCAGTGAAACCTTCTTTTGGTCCAATTTTTTAATGTGCAAAAAGTGGCTTTATTTGGCACCAAACTGTAAGTACTATTTAATATTTTAAACTAAAAGTATTGCTTCCATTGTGATGTGGAAGAATAGATCTTTCTAAATATGTAAAATATATTACTGTAAGTGTGGTAGTTTTTAAGTAGTAATTGTTTTTAAAACGTGTAAATCTGTGCGTGGTCTGGGGTTGCTGCACAGGCCTTAGCCCTGCGTCGTCAAAGAGTTAAAGTAATTTTGAGGGAGGCCTGGATAGCTCAGCTGGGAGAGCTGTGGACTAGCAAATGGAATGTTGCTGGTTCGAATCCTGGTGTGGATTATTTCCTGGAGTTAAACATTGTGCAAACTCCATTCGGCCATTTCCCCACACATTAAACTGCCTGTCCATACTGACTAGTTCTTTCAGTGCATGGCTTAGTAATAGGACCCCATCCCCCATAGTGCGAAATCACAGCCAGGTGGAAGCACGGTCCCTCTAAATAACCAACACCAGTTAAAGTAACAGACCACTCAACATCAATTTTTTTTAGAGAGTAGTTGAATCCTACATGAAATAAGTAGATTCAGACTTTTAAAAAAAGTGTATTTGAAAGCTGAACAAAGCTTTCCCAAATTTATTTTCAATTAGTCATACTTACCCCTAATCAAAGAGTTTATTTTCCTGATTAGTGAACCCTAAATGCACCTCCAAACAAAGAAATAAATACCCATCCATGGTAAGGCCTCCAGTAGCCCATGCTTACTGCCCTGTGCTGCAGATTGACCACGTGCAAGCTCACCCTTTTATCTCATCTTTTAAGCAAGAGAAAAGCAGGGAGGTTGGGTGAGCCTCCCATGAGTCAGGGTAAGTATGACTTATTGAACACAAATTTAGGGCAAAAATGTGGACTTCAAGGTTGTCATACTGTACCCCGACTCAAAGTGCTGAGTAGCACAAAATGGAGGAGGATAACTAAATACCTAAAAAAATAAAGGTTTACCAGGGTTAGGAGGTGCATGACCAGAGGTGCTGTGCAACAACTGCTGCAGCCACCCCTAAAGGTACAGTCCTCCTGGTGGCAGGACACATCCCTTACATAACAGTTTATGAAGGGATCCTCTGACTGCCAGTAGGCAGCCTGCAGCACATCTGTGAGTACAAAGGACTGGGAGACTAAAAGGGTGGCGGCCCACGCTCTCACTTTGTGCACACACACTGCTGAGAGGGGAACCGTGTCACCTGTCTTTCCTGTGGCTTTCGCTTGAGCATACGGTTGCCGGACAAACTGGATCCATAGTGAAATGCTGGCTTTGAAAATCACATGATTCTGCCAGGCTACAGTGAGAGAAAGAGTTGTCTCAGGTGAGTGCTGTGAGAATCACGAGTGCAACACCGTTACTCTAAAAGCACATGAACTGGACAGTTAAGGAGGTCTGGAGTTGTGGGAGAGAGCACAGAGGTGAGAGGTCTAATGATGACTCCAGGCAATGGGTCTCCAGAAAGTCATGGAGGAAGGAGAGTGAGATGGACCCATCACACTCACTCTGGACGTCTGCGTCCAAACCAGCCAAGGGGTGCACCTCACAGCCACATTGCCCTGAGGCCAAAAGAATCAGGACGGCCGTCTTCAACATGAGCGCTCCACAAGACACCATGTGAAGAGGCCCATATGGAGGGACACGAAGCACCTCCAAGGCCAAAAAGAGGTCCCATGCCGGTAAACGGTAGGGAGCTCAAGCCTGAGTCAGACCCATGAGGTCAGAGATGAGGGCTGATGGGGCCTGAAGGACCGAGGCCAGAGACCGCAGGGCTCCTCACTTGACCCGCACTGTGGACATAGGTGGAGATCAGCCACCAAATGTGAATCATGGTTTGCCAAATCCACCGCCTGAGGCCTGATTGGGTCCATATGCTGTGCAAAGCACCAGACAACCCAACCATCTCCAGTGCAGAGAATCAGTGTCCATTCTGTCTGCAGCACTTTGGGCGAGCGACTCAGGAGGTCCGCAAACACACTGACCGAACCAGTGACATGTAGCAAAAGGAAGAAGCCATGTGAATCCACCGTCACAGCTCTTCTGCCTGAGTAAACAGAGACTCTGACCAGGTTCTCCCCCTCACGATTGATGTACACAACTATGGAGAAGTTGTCAAAGCGGATCCTCACATGAGCACGATGCAGCAACTGTCACACTGCTCCAGAGCCAGGCACACTGCACGCATTTCCAAGAGATTCACCGTCCAAGTGACCGTGTTGAACACCATGCCAAGAAACAGAAACTGCTGCGAGGGCTGAAGCTCTGACATGCAGGGATTCACAAAGAAACCCATCGAGGCCCCAAGGGACAGTGCCATCTGCATGTGCTGAGAGCGCAAAGCAGAATAGCAAAATCATCCATGTACGCCCGAAATTGCACTCCCTGCTTGTGCAGCCTGGAACAAAACTCACACACCACCATGGTGCAACACCACCTCCTCCCTCCTGCACCCCCACATCGGGCCAGGAGGTCCAGAAGAGGGATCATCGGACAGCTGCGGCAACCGCTGTTACATGGCAGCCAATCCTGACATCCTCCATTGGCTCCCAGTTCAAGGACGTGTTAAGTATGAACTATATTGTCTCTGGCTTCTGTACTCACTTGGCTCCCAGTTCAAGGACGTGTTGAGTATGAACTATATTCTCTCTGGCTTCTGTATTCAACTGGCTCCCAGTTCAAGCAGGCCTTATGAACTATATTCTCTCTGGCTTCTGTACTCACTTGGCTCCCAGTTCAAGCACGCGCTGAGTATGAACTATATTCTCTCTGGCTTCATATTTCTGTCCGTCATATTTCGCTTGAGCTCTCATCTATATCATGCCTTGCCAGCTTTGCTCTACCTCCAACACTAGATAACTTTGCATTTAGAGCGTTAAAATGAAGTCATTTGGCAAGACAGCCTTTGCTTTCTGTGGTCCCAACAATGGACCACAGAATGCCATCTCATATTCATAACATTACCAATATCGACACTTCAAACCAAAATACTTTAAAGACACCTTTTTTAAAACTTATGACTCCACCTTTGTGAGCTCATATTCTCTCTTAATGAAAATGTCTTTATCTTTTCTCTCTCTTCCTTTACTGATTTCGGTTACTCATTTAAATGTTTGAACTTTCTCATTTAGAACATTTTTAGATTGTTCCTTAATTGGTGGTTCCATCATTATTCCTTCTTCTGTTTTATGGCTTACTACATCATCATTGTTTTCACCTATTTGTTTATTGATTTTGTAAAGCATGGGTTCTTACACATTTTTAAAATTAGTTTTTAAAGCAAAACTTTGGCTAGGATGCCGAGTTATGTCAGATGGCATTATTATTATTATTAAAAGGCAGCAGGGTAAGGTATGCTTTGACACAAAGTATTTTAATAGGATTGAACGAGGCCTACCCCAAGAACATCTGGCTGAGCCTTGACGTTGACAGCTACTCCCAGCCCAGCAGAAAGCTGGTCTTCTTGCTGGTTGCCATAAGCCGTTCTCCTACAACAGAAAACTTCAAGCATGCATTTCTATCACACAAAAGTACCTTGGTGATGTCTGGCTCACCTGAAACTGCTTAGAGCAATCTGCAGATGATAGAACTATGTGCAGATATTAAGTACAATAGTAACGAGACCTTTTATGCCTGGAAAATAAAACAACAAGTTTTGATATGTTCACATATTAGGTTGCAACATTGTCGGATTTAAATTAACACTTAGAGTTTTTTTTAAAAATCCACATCCTTGAGAATATTCTGAAAATATGCTTAGTGACAAATTTTGGCATGTCAGACCAACCAACTTCTTAGACACTAAAAGCAGCAGTGGAAGGGAGTCACTTTCACAGACACTTCACTGACACTGTGCAACATGGATGACTCAAATGCATGCACTCTGTGAAAACGATGTTCTTGAAAGGTGTGTTAAATGTCTACAGCACGCATCAGCTACCGGAAACAGAGTGGCACTTAGCAGCGACAAAACCACTCATGAAAACTCACAACTGATTTGAAAGATCTTTTTTTTTGGGGGGGGGGGGGTCCTAAGTGACCCAAACTACAAACTATTATGTTTGAGATAGTGAACTACGGTGCAAAACCTGTAAAACTGCAACAACAGTAGGGTCGTAAGTCTTGTTAGAGGGAGAGTAATACAGAATGGGTCCATTATACTTTATAGGACAAAACTAGTCGGTCAGGAACACAAGATGGTCATTCAAGGAAGACCGTGGTAAACGAGGTGTATTCATCAGCAGTATCATGGTACATCTGATATCTTCCTTACACATGCTATTCAACTAACCCTGAAGTTTGCCTGTTCTGGTCAAAAGACTGACGGGACTGAGCAAACATGTCAAAATCCTCGTCAGCAGCAGCACCTGGTGATGCAGATGGAGCAACAGCAGTATTGCTGGAAATCCCTGTAACAGGCAGGAATAACGCCAGGTGAGGACAAAAAGCAAGCCTGAGTGAAAATCCCTGTAACAGCCAAGAGTAATGCCTGGTGAAAGGCAAATAAACAAGTATTACTGGAAATATCTGGCCAATATAACAGCCCAGAGTAATGCCTGGTGAAAGGCAAATAAACAAGTATTACTGGAAATATCTGGCCAATATAACATCCCAGATTAATAGCTGGTGCACAAATAAGTATTCGTGGAAATATCTGCAACAGCCAAAAGTATGTCTGGTGAGGGCAAACAAGTGTAACCTTTACACAACAAAAGGGCCAAACACAGCAATTATGACAGAGGTTTATTTCTGCCACTGTAGCATTGAGAGATATGAATATCAAGCTGGAGATGTTGCAGGGCATCTTCTGTGCTGTCTTGCAGCAAACTTCTCACACTCTCTCCCTCAACCACACATTCACTCCATTCTTAAAGCAGTCGTCCACACACACCCATCCCCAATGCTACCTTGCAACCCAAAGTTCCTATTGGCCAATTCTCAAAAAAAAAACCCTTACCCCCACCCTTCTACTCTGACCATTATGCCACCTTCCAGACCTTCTACCCCTTATCTACTCAAGGTGGCCTCCTGTTATGTATGAGGTATAAAAATTAGAGGGTGAGTGAACGCGTGGACAGGTAGTTGGCATAAGAATGACTTGAACTAGAGGGTGAGTGAACGCGTGCACGGGTAGTTGGCACGAGAATGATTAAGAGTGAGTGAGTCGTGATTGAGAAGGGTGAAAAGGTTGGACTTGTGGGGCATAAGGGGCGAGGAGATGCAAGAGGATGGAAGGTGTCGACGGAGGTAGGAGAATGTTTCTGGTTGCCTGGTGGATAAAGTAAAGTCTGCAGGAGTACGTCCTGTGGGGGACGAAGCTGACTTCTTGTGTTGTGTGGAGAGAGAGGCAGACTTTCGGTCGGAGCGGCTGGAGGAAGTATGGAACCCGGATGGTAGAGTCGAATGTGTATGTGAGAGAGCCTTGACCTGAGGGACAATGGACGAGATCAAACCATGCCACACCACCCCGTAACACCTCCCAACCCTGCCCGCTGACTGACCGCTGTCCTCAAGCGAGTCACTTACTGTGTGCCGCATGTCATCAGCCCTATTTTGAGCTGAGCTGGACTTCTCAGTGTTTTTATGCTCTCTGTAATATGCCTTTTAATTACATAATTATTTTTAATAAAGCCACCAGTTTTTGTGTAGGCCTTTTAAAGCAAAATGTGTAGATTTCAGATTTATAATTCGATTCCCATTAATTTGTGACAAATGCAACATGCACACATTTCAAAAAGTGTCCAGTATCTTGTCTTAAAGGCTAGGGTGGCAAATCTCCCCAAACTATTTTAGAATGTAAGTTAACAAGAAGGAAATGCGCCAAGCTACATGAAACAACATGGACAAGGACATTTCTCATAAACTAGATGCTGTTTAGTGACATACTCATAAAACTTGCACTCTACATGAATTTCCACCTTTCGCACATTCTCTCTCAGACATACCCATGTACGTATGTGCATGCACACACAGTTCATGTATGGACACACAATTCTTACTAAGTCCAGCCACGCGGGAGGTGGCTGCCAGCTGTCCATCTTCTCCAAAATCAATGAGGTTTCCAACATTAGGATTACTCTGACCAGGCAGCTGCACAATAAGGGCACATAGAAAATTTTATTTCCAAAATTAGAAAGCAAGCTGACCAGAAAAATTTCCACTAACAGCCGTCTATATAAAATTTCATTGTGTTTAGTCAAGATAATTACAAAAACACACTAAGCTGATTCTGTTCCCCTCCCCCTGTTTATATAACATTGTACTGTTTATACCTGTTCAGATTGTGTAATCTGAAGAGGTAATGCCCAAAACATAAACTTTGTATTCTAGTAATGAGGCTGTTCCCTTGCTATTGCCATATTTTACTCTCCAAGCAGCAGTCATTTGTTTATTAACATTTCATTATAACAGCTATCTTTACACTACACAAACTAAATATCATTTGCCTACCAACTTATGGACTAAAAGACCATGGCTGCCTATGCCAGCAGTGCTGTTCTCAAAGAATCAAAGAGTTCCAATCAAGCACTGGAGTTTTTCCATTCAGCTGAAAACTTAAATATACATGCAATGCTGTCTGGCTAACAAGTCTTGATTAGAAGAGAAACTAGTTCACATGGGTTGAGTTCCTGACCCATTTCTATTTCTGTTGAAATTTACGGTTAACATAAGATTTGTAACATGGGCTCTTGCATAAGATGAGTATAATTTCATGTCCTAGATCACCATAATTATCTGGTTTACACAAACTTTTCATGCATATGCAAATCCGAATCTCCCATTCTCATAATGTAAAAATGCCAGTGCTGGATTAGGGTTACTGTTCCTCTAATGCCCATCTTGTAAGATTCATCTTGGTCAAATGAAAACAAATCAATAAAAAATTTAATTTTTTTAAATTAGACAGCCTGTTCTCTTCTAGCACACTGTTTGACAAAAATCTATTCTTTGTAGCAGATCTAATGAAGTTTTGATTAGATTACAATTTCATTAAGTCACTGGCACTGTTTTCACAGATCTCAGATGGAGTAATGGCCCAGGTATGAGAACATGTGGCACCTCTATGTCTCTCTCTCACTCATGTGCCCATATACCTGCATGCACACACACACACACACAGCATGAAATCAAAATATCATCTCCAGAAAGGTTACCAATTAGAAAATTTAATATTTTAAATGTTTAAATGTACAATTGTGTCTGCTTCTGCACTACTTATGTGGCATATGTTTATCTCCCTTGCATTATTCAGGTTGCTGACAATGGCCACCATTTGTGAACTCAAATGTTCCTTGTGGCTGATATATTATTGAACTGTTTTACTTTGAAATGCATGCTAGTGTAAATGTTGTCTTTTACTCCAAAGACTCCATTACTTATTCTAGTTCATGATTATCAGATTTGGCTTGTTTATGTCAATTAGTCTTAGCTAACCATGTGCATATTCATAATTATTGGGTCTCATGGTTCTTGACTTAGATTCAGTTCAACTGTAATGATTTTCCCCCATTTCTTAAAATTGTCACTAGAAGAAAATAAGTCTTGTGTTGATGGTTAACTTTTGTGTCACCAGGATTTTTCTTTGTGATTGATAAGGTGTGGCTCTTTCTTGTTAAAGACACCCAAAATGTACAGATTTTAAACCAATCTCCTGAGGAAACAGTTATTTTCCCATAGGTATTCAAACCTAAAAAGGAAAGGGTTATCATCTTATCACAGTACCATTTATATAGTGAAGACAGATGTGAAGTACTGACACAAAAAACTGAATGTCACAAAATGGTGGAACTGAGTGGTCAAAGATGCAGCAACCAACACTGCCAGTCAGTGTGTGGGATACGTGCAAAACTTTCTGGCACCAGGACCAAAGCTGTCAACTGAAGCAGTAAATTTCTAGCGGCACACATAGTCAAATGACTCTACAGGGGAAAAAAAAGCAGGATGCAAACATGGCAAACTGTTTAGGAGTTCTACACCCAAGAAGCTGGCGTATAGAGATTGGCAAATGTAGCAAACATGCAGTCAGTTATTCAGAATTAATGTCACTGGCCCCGTTAACTTGAATAAAGACAAACCTGGACTTTTTAACCCTAACCCTCTCAGTAACTTGAATAAAGACAAACCGCTGACTCGTCGGTGGACACAGAAGGTACCCCAACCAAACTGATTTTGTCTGATTCAGCTAAGATGACATTTGCAAATGAAATTTTTTTGTTGTCCTGTAAACTCAAGTTAAGCCGATAACTTTATTTCAGAGATATGCATGTGGATGTTCTCCCATATGTTGAAAACAGATTATGCTCGGCAATCCTGCTAATCTGAATACAGTATAATACATTGTACCTGGTTTGTCTTTAATAAAACATTTTCCCCAGGAACGTTTTATACACTTTTCTTTACTGAAAGAGGTTCTTGTTTCAAAATAAACTCTTTACTGGTCAATAGTCAACTCACATACAGTGCTCGAGTTGACACATACAGTGATCAACTCATGTGCAGTGAAGTCAGCTCAATGTGGTGACAGAGTTTGTTTGGCTTAGTAGAAACTGATAAGATCCACCACTACATGTATTCAACATAACAAAACAACATAATGCCCAATATCTTGTGCACCAGGTTACAAACTGGCAAATATCAAACCCTTCATTCTTCTTGAAGTCTGTTACAGCACTGAACTAATTTGCAAGACGATTTTACAAATTACTTTTTTTAAAAAAAGACTATCTTATTAAGACAGTTGTCAGGTCGCAGAATGAAATCTGCCACCCAATCATCAGGTGTCAGGAATCAAGTTTCTGGCAATGACAGAATAAGACAGTGTGAAGTCACCCTAGACGGCATCAGTGACCTGTATTCTCCCCTTCTCTAGCATGCAAAGCACTTTATTTCAGTTTTGTGTATATCTCATGATTTGTGCTGTAATTTCACTACAAAATAAGCTGTAACAGGTATCTAACTCAAGCTCGTTGCCAGACATTCTACAGTCTTCTACAATCCCCACCTACTGATGTTAGACCAGTGGAACTTGTGTCTAGTTCAACCATTTTCATGGAGGCAGGGTCCCGTGAATCAATCCAAACCATGAGAAAGTGAATGGCGAAATCCCTCTTTGTTGTTTAGTGAAGGCCCGACTGCATGGAAACACCTTAAGTGTGTCTTTCTCCCCATATTTTTAAAGCCTTCTGCCCAGTCTGTTGGTTTTTGTGTCCACAGTCCTGTCATCCTCCTAAAACTCCCTGGCAGTCAACCAGTTAGTCCACTGCATCTATCGCCTCAGGTGTTGGATGCCTGAGTGTACCCAAGACATGACCTGTCTATCAAAATACCCCTTAAAGACTTGCACATACAGTGTGGTGACATCTCTAAGTAAAACTTTTCCTGTGACTTTTTCTTTATCTGCACTAGGAGATTTTTCAGCATTTTTTTTCAAGTGACTGGTGATAATTCTGAACCCAGAAAAGTAATTTTGGTTTTGAATATATGATGTTTCCTGTGCTAGTGTGTTGTAGGCTTAATGTAGTAGGCTTAGCAGTAATTCTCGATGGTCATGTGCTTATGCATTTCAATTGTAACCCTTGTCGTAAACAAGACTTTAGCCACTTTGTGTGAGCAGAATCAGTCTGGCATTAGAGTGACAAATATATTACCCAAGGGGCATGTTAATAATTTAGTCTTTTTTTTTAACTTACTGGCAAAATAGTACATGTATTATTACCCATGCGTTGTTATTAGACATTACTCATTGTGGATAGTGATTACATTTAAAAATTAGTTATTAAGCATTAAGGTGCCCCTTAAAGTAAAGAGTGAGGAAAGCCATCATTTTAGACATCTACTGGTTATTATTAACTATCTTGCAGGCTCCTGAGAATATTCAAGCGGCTGGTGACAACTCTAAACAGAGAGCAAACACAGGAATTTCAAGTATCCAGAATGAGCTTGTCTTACAAGTTATTACAAGATTAAGAAGTTTCATTCTTGGTGAAATAATAAACAGTTTCAAAAAGAGATCTTTTTAAAACAGTGTCAATTGTGTTCATCTGGGTTATAGTTATTAAAACTTTTTTTTTCATTTGAACATTATGTAACTGCACTGAAGCTTTATGTCCCTACAGCAATGCAAGCTTCTGTGACCAACTGGAAAATCATATTCAACATCCTGAGTCCTCCTAACCATTTTTGCAAGTGTTAGGTTCAAATCACTCCCAACATCACAGAAATGCACACTTATGAACAGAGAGCAGCACTACAGAAGCAAGGAACTGTTAGGTTTGGGGTATGCAGCACAGGTAAGAATTCTTACTGATGTCACTTCAGTGGAAGATGGCATTAAGACAAAGCAGAAGCAAGCAACACAAAAGACTGCTGCTGTGCAAAGCGAAAACAAGGGTAACACATATAAATTATAAACACATACACCCCATATGTGCAGAGGAAATTCAGAACTTCTTGTAGGAAAGAAAGAAGAAAACAAGGCAGCAGATCTTACCCTATCATCCACTTTACAGGGAGTGAAAATCTAGTAAAACAACACACACATATTAGCTGCTATATGTCAGTCCACACAGCACATCAGACATGCCCCTAATTGTCATGTGCATAACCATCTTGCACCTGGCACTCTGGCCCACAAGCACAATGTGACCTGCACTGTACCAAAAGGAAACTAAAGTTGGGTCTGGATGCCATGTACAGAGGCACTTCTGAGGAGCAACCCCCTTGTTTATGACTGCCTCTCTTGAATAACCTTTTCTTCCAGCCAACTAATTTTAAGAAGGACCCTTTAGTTATGACACCACCTATAACTTAAACCCTCCAGTTCAGTTCCAAATGAGTTTTAGTTTTTTTTTCATGTGCTCATAGACATTTCAGTAGCCTTTTTCTCAATTCCACTCCATTTCCTTAAGCCGATGCATACTGTAAACATTTCGTAAACAAGGTTGTTTGCTGTCAGGGTTGTCAGGGTGGCAACAGCCAAAAACTGCAGGAACTGACAGACAAGCTTGCAGAAGGAGCAAGGACTTATGGAATGAAGGTGAGCTCACAGAAAAGCAAAGCGATATTCAACAGCATGGGCCACAACCACGCAGACATCATCTTGGAACTGAAACCCTTCTGGGACATGGGCTCCCTACAAGAGTCCTCCAGGTACATCAATTCTGAGCCAGTCTCTCTAGCTGTCCCCAGGTGTGGCCCATCCTCTTGGTATCTGGCTTAATGTCACAGGGCCAGGTATTTCTTGCCCAACCTCTTTCCCTCTTTTCATGGGATTCCATGTGACAGCTTGTCTTGTGATGCTGGAAACTGGCATGCAGAGGGTGTGGCTGATCCATCTCCAACATCATTGAATGATCTCATCTCCTGTGGGCTGCTGTCTTGTTCAACTGCCACAGTCCTTGGTTGCTGGTGGCATCAGGCTAGCAGATCTGCAGAATCTTTCTCAGACAGGTGTTAATGAAAGCTTGGATTTCTTGCTGGTGGGGACCATGGTCCTCCATGTGTTGGCTCCAAAGAACTGATTTAACATGGGTGTTGTCCATGTGTTCTACAGAAAAGGTTTTTGTTGCCAGAGACGAACCAGGTAAACATCAGGATGGTGTTGCTTGAAAATTAATGTGTTGCCACACTGGCACCATTGTCATAACACAGTCTGAAAGAAGTGAAAACTTTCAAATAATTTGGCTCTATCCTGACCACAGACAGAAGATCATCTACAGAAGTCAAGATAAAACTAGTCCTTGCCACAGTAGTACTTTCAAATCTCAGAAAATTGAGGAACAACAACACCAAACACTAGCTTAGCCACCAAGATCAAGCTCTACAAAGCTCTGTCTCCATCCTGTTGTACGCTTGTGAAAGCTGGACACTGACTGCAGAGTCAGAAAAGAAGGCTGAAACCCTTGAGATCTAATGCCTTTGCAAGCTCCTCAGATTCTCCTGTCCACAACGTAGTAGACAGACTGCCTGGTCCCCAGGAGCCTCTCTTTGCCACTATCAAGAAAAGCTGGCATGGTTCAGCCACACAACAAGTCATAATACACTTACTAAGACTATCTTGTAAGGCATACTGGAAGGTGCAAGGAGATGGTTGGTTTTGGACATTTTACACTGTGTCAGCGGCTTATTCTATATCATGGTGGTGTCTGTTTTTGAAATAAACTGGGTGGGTCCATGATATAAAAAACTGGTTGGTTGGTTGGTTGGTTGTTGGGGTTTTATGCCATGTCAGCAACTGTGGCTTTATCACGCTGGTAACAGTGTAAAGATGGAGATAGATATATTGAGGAAGTTAAAAAAAGAGAGAAAGTATGAAGCACGAAGGATAAAAATATATTTTTAAAAACTCTTTGCGGACAGAGCGCTGAGATCTATGCAAATGTGATGGACGGAGCTGTCACGGAGACGGTTTTGGCCACCACACTCATAGCCACAGCGGACACCGGGGGGCGGTACCCAGGTCGAGTACCGCCAGCAATCCGTGGCTGTGACGCGCTGTGTCATCTTATAGCGTGCTGTGTTAGGCTCACTCTGTTTAGACGTTTCTATATTCTTCTAGGATAGTTGCAGTTACTAACAATTAACACCCTCTGATTCTCTTCGATTTACTCTTTCTGTAGATATCAAACTCATCACATGTCTTGATACAGTAGATTTACTGTAGGCAGAATTCTCACCTTTATCTATTCACATTGGCTAGTCAAACTACCTTTTAACGTAATTCTCTTTATTTCCTTCTCACTCTACTTAACTTTCCTTAACACTAACAGAAAGAGCAAAGCGCACTCTAGTCACTGTATATTTTTAATGTCCTTATAGGTATATTCTGTTACTTTTTATTCTAACGGTTGTATGTGTAAGAAACACAAAATGCGGTATCCACCACACTTCCACCCGCCAGCTTCTGCCGTAGCTGGCAATGCCTCAGTAGTGACCCGCTCCCACCCAGTAAAAGCAGGGTGCGGGCCGGACAAAGCAGAGTCTTGAAGTGGGGTGAAGTTGGAGGAGGACGAGAGAAAAGATGTAGTGTGGTAGTGACGTGCCAGTGAGCCGTGGGGTGGCGGAGCATGTAGGGCGGCAACAGCAGTGGCGGCCCAAAATAAAGCACCCAGAGGGCGTGGAAGAAAAACCTGCCTTTGTTGAAGGAGAGAGAGAGAGGAACGTTGCAGAGCGAACCCACTTCATCACACAGTGCCCTTCAAACTGCATAGGTTTACACACTTTAAAAAAATTGCTGCTTGTAAACCACCACACTAATACAGTAATATAGTTTATATGTTTTGAAAGATCTATTCTTACACATCAAAATGCATATAGTATTTTTATTTGAAAATTTATAATAGTACTTACTATTTGGTGTTAAATGTAGTCACTGTTTGCACAAAATAAAAATTGGGCTAATTGCATGTGTCAATGCTTGTACACTATAAAAAGGGAAAATAAATCCAGTAATCAGGAGTATTCTACTTTGAATCTGTTCTGAATGGTTCCACTGTGAAATGGAACACAACTGCACCCTTGAAATTAACAAAGTGTTCACATACTGAAGTGTTTTTGGTGTCCAAAATTGTAGTTAGCTGGTTAATGGAGGGATTACTGGAATGTGGTTGAAATTTCTCACCCAACTGTTGGCGTCCATTTCAACATCAGAATCATTGGTATCAGTGATATTATCTGCATCAATTTCTGATAATCTTTCAAGCACATCACCACCGATTCTATCGTTATTGTGAACTTGAAACCCTGACGTACCCCACTCCACTTCTTTGTCTTCAAATTTACTTCCCTACTCTTCGCACTCTGTGCTCTCCTCCTCTTCATTCAAAATTATGTCTTCATTGCTGTCTTCACTGCTGCTGCTGTCATTTAAATTCACATTTTCACCACTTGTTTTAAAATCTTCTTCCAAGAGATCTAATGAAGCCACGACAGCAAATTTCCTTTTCTCTTGTGCAGCCTTTGAAATGTCGGAAATGGACCTGCTCAGTCATTTGGCAAGCCGAAACTATGCTTTAAAAACTCATTCAAACAGTGCAGGGGACACAGCCAATGACAGAGCTTTCCAATGATATAAAGGTTGCTTCCTTTATACTGTTAAGTGGATCTGTAAGAATTTTTAGATCTGCAGAATAATAGCTTTTGGTCACTTTGGAGATGGCTTTTCATGTCTTCTGTAGGTGTGCATTCAGGTGGCATCTTGAACTTCCTCTTTCTCTCTCACACACAGAGGCCTGTGTGAGATTAACACTCTTCCAGCTGAGGAAGAAGTGAGTGACCATGACAACTGGGGCCTGCAAGTCTAACCCTGCCTTTAGAAGTAGTGTGAATGACCGAGCTGATCGTGTTGGGAGCTGATCATCTTCTGCAAACTGGTTGACTTGCTTGAATTCACATTATGGTGGGCAAAGCAACTTATGCAAGGAGGCAAATTGCCTTACCTGAGTGGGGGAAATGACTTACAGGATTGGGCAAACCGGCGTCAGTGGGCAATACGACTTAAGCAAGTGGGCGAACAGACTAACATGAGTGGCAAAATGACTAATGCGAGTGGGTAGACCGACTTACTTGAGTGGGGAAAATGAGTGGGCAAACCAACAAAAGAGGGTGGGTGAACCAACCAAAGGGGTTGGCTTTTGGGGAAATAAAAACTGGGCGAAAAAAATCTACTCCAGTGTGCTAATTCAAGTTTGTGAGTTTACTACTGCTGATGTGGTTAAGACTGCAACATGGCTGCAGATCATGTAGAAGCACAAACAAGGTAGGTCACGAAGGGCAAAACTTTCCCAAACCAGAAGACTGATAAACTGCCTCGTCATTATAGATCATGCAGGGTTCATAAAGGAAAATGAGCACAAAATTCCAGTTCTCAGGAAGTTTTCCAGGACAATATTTTTAAATTTCCAGGACCATTAAATGTTCACAATAATGATACTAGTCATGCCACATATAACAGAAGTCTGAGATTATCTGTTCTAATATAATTACACAATTTCAGTCAAGCCCACTGCTCCAATCATGCCAAAATTTGGCCAAAAAATTTTTTTTGTTACCTTTGCTGTGACAGGTCCTATAAAAGTTTGTACAAACACGAGCAGACATGAATTTAAGGTTTAAGCCATTCAGAGTGCAGGCCTTACTGGGAAGGCCCTACGCTGTGCTTCCGTAGTGTGCGAGGGCCTTAACAGTAAGGCCCAGATTTTAAAAATTAGGTGCATCTTCCAGAAATCAGTCTAAAGGAATCAGCTCAGCCAGTTTTGTTTTATAAGGTTGTTTCGATTTGACCACAAATCGTGGTTTTCATTGCGTAAAAACAAAGGTATTCCCATACCCCCTTCCAGCAAATCACACCACTCCCAAAGATGGCAGAGCATCATTTTCAGGAGCACCCAAGCGCTTGAAAACAAGTGATGCAGAAGTGAAAGGGGAACGCGTGATTCTCTTGAAGAGGACATGTCCAGCAGTGAGGAATACAACTTTTGTGGATATACAGGACTTCTTCTGATCGATTACCTGCATTTCTACTTGGAGGAAGGAGAAAGCAACGTGTGTGACTGTGCTGTGTCCAGACATTTTTGAAAATGGATGTTCATGTACCCCGTTGCTGCTGGATTTTACCTTACTTTTACAAAACAGCAAAGGCCAATGTAAGAAAAGTTCATTTTATTTTGTTTTTAATCTTTAAAATTCAGTTTGTTTCACCCTTTTAGCCCATATGGTTTTTTAACAATTTTTTGAACTGCCTGACGTTTTTGGGAGTATGTTTAAATAATTGTAAAAAAAAACCATATGGGATAGAAGGGTTAGACAAACTGAATTTTAAAGATACCTTAACCACGCTCCAGTGCTCCGAGTGTTGCAAAACCTCCCCCTACACCCCCATCTCCCAATTTTCTCCTCGAATTTAGACGATCCACAAGAATGACCTTTTGATGACCTTTTTGAACAATGGCATGCCTGCATGTCTGATTATGTTTGGTCATCTGCTCGTGCCTGAACGGCCATTTGGTAGGACAGACTTGACTGCACTGCCCCCTATGTTGCCAATGTATATCAATTTTGTACAGGCAATGCAAAAACCGGCATATTATTTTTAGCTTTTCGAAACCATTATCATCTGTATACATCATCTTGCAAGAAAGCATCGTTAAACACACACTTTCCGTCGAGCATTTCTGCACTGAAAATACTGGCAATCAGGGATCGATCTTCTGCAAATGCATTTCTGATGTGGTAGCCAGAAACAGTGAAGGCAAGCAACTCTAACCTGTTTGTTTTGATAAGTACACATGATGGCAAATTTAACCAAGAAAAGAATTTGTTTCTGAAAAGTTCTAGTTTTACACAGTGAGCTTGAAAACTATATTGTTCTTCCTAAAAATTTGAGGAGTTTTCCAAGACTAAAAGCAAGGAGTTTCAAGGGCCCTAGAACATGCAAATAAAATTTCCCAGAGTTTCAATGAGTTTCTAAAACCTGCATGAACCCCGTCATGGTATCTTACAATGGAGAAGAAAAATTCCCTGCTAATAAAATCTGCAGACTTGGGTAAGACTGACCTGATCGTAAGAGGGTGGCAGCTGGTCCTGTCCTGGAGATGGTTCAGCTGTGTCAGGCACAACCTGTCCTGGAGATGGTTCAGCTGTGTCAAGTGCACCCTGTCCTGCTCTGTATCGCTCGAAACGTTCATATCGCAGAAACACATTGTTCAAGTCATCATTTACTCTCAAAAGTTCATCTGGACAAACGGGAAAAACTTTTGGTAAGTCAATTCAGAAACAAACCGATCTTATCAAGTTTTTACTAGGCAATCAGGTAACTGCCCATCACTGCACATAGCAGATTTAACTGCCAGGGTTTACCCTCAACTGATAAAAGAAATCCCCCTCAACCCCCCAAATCCCCCTCAACCCCCCAAATCCCCCCCCCCAAAAAAAACCCTGCAAAGATAACTCCCAAAGCCCTTCTTAAAGCTGTCCTTAGCACAACAAACTATAATAAAAGTGCAAAACCACAAAAACAACTTCAGTCCAGAAATATGTGGTTTAGAACAGGAATAGCAAAGTGACCCTAACCAAATTTGGAAGGCAACTTCTGTGACTTGCACAAATGTGAAAAGGACTTGTGGTTTACACAAATCCAGAGTTCAGCATGTTCAAGAAGGATTTCCACCTCTGGCATTATTATTTTCACTTATGAGTTGCCCATTTTCAAACAGCTGTCATAAACAGTCCACTGCTCAGCTTAGGAAAATGAACCCTTGAAACTCGACAAAGATTATGGAAACAGATGTCTGGATACAGAGTTTCAATAAATCAATCTGGGCTCTTCAACAAGAGCAGGAACATAATGGCACCCTTCCTTTGAAAAGCTTTTCCCTAGTTGAAACCAAGAACACAATTTTACTACTCACAGAGCAGCTTACTACTCACCGGAGCAACAATTTGACAATAACAAGTTTACTCCAGCTAGTAGTTGAGGCTAAAAACAGTGTTATTACTCACTAATCACTTCAGCTCACAAGAATGTTTTCACGTTTCCGTCAAGACCACAAGACCAATTCCCAATGATTGCTCCCATAACAGAAAAGTTATGAAAATTCTTGCTCACTTGTGCATTCTTCATTGGCCACTTCTTCCAGGAGCACCAGAATTCTCTGCTGCATCTGTCTACAGGTCCTATTCAACTCCTGGCAGACAAACCAGAAGGAAGACAGACAGACAAGCAGACAGGCATTTACTATATACTGAAACTAACCAGGTTTCTGACCAGCTAGTTATCTGCAACTTTACTGTTGGTTTCAAATACCTTGACAGTTATCCATACATATCAAGAATAAGGGCTTTTGTATGACTATTATGTTTTTTACAACTGGGTGCTACTGCAGAGTGTAAATTTTTTAATGCATTTATGTGAAGTGTCACAGTTTTCCTTATTCATCTCATTTACTGGGTACTATGGCATAGCACCAATTTGCTTGTTTTGTGCAAACCTGTGTGTGGTTGGACAGCTGATTCCTCCCTCCCACTCCCCTCCTCCACTTTTTGCATGTCAGCTGATGACTTTTTTTTTTTGGTTAGTTGGAAACCAGTTTTCTTTTAGTCATTTGATGAGTGGCACTGACAAGGAAACTGAAGGAAACCTTTTTTTTCTCATAGAAAACCTATTTTGGTCAGCTGATAAGCAGCAGCATCAAGGAGACTAAAGGAACAACTTTTCATGCGATTTGGGAAACTTTTGGTTAGCTGATGAACGGCATAGTCAAGAAGACTGAAGGAAAATCCAAATATCTTGGCTAAATTTGTGCTTCTTTAACAATACTGTACCATGACCTAAGGGGATAAATTCTCAAGTTAGTGATCCCTAATCGCACTCTACAAACAAAAATTTGTAACACAACTCTGCTAAGGCCCATCCACATATGCACACCCATGCGTGACCCCATGCACACTACTCAGTGACAACTCAAGCTGACTTTCAAAAGCTGCAATTATCAGCGAGGGGGTGGGTGGGCCTATAATGGGTCATGGTAAGTATTGCTAAAGAAACACAAATTTCACTAAGAAATTTGGAGTATCTTGTCACAATGCTGTGCCATGACACAAAGTGCAGAATAGCACCAACATGAGGTGGGTGATACCACAAAAACTTACCAGAGTTAGCAGGATGGACAATGCCAAAGGTGCTGGGCAACAAAACCTGTTGCCACACCAAAGCAACCATCCTCCCGGTGGTCAGAGAGATCCTGCAAATAAAAACTTCCCAGCAGGCCACCGAGAGGATGTCACTCAATGCCACAGATTATGATGGTGCTAGCAATGCAGTCCATGCCCTCACCTCACAGGCTCTTACAGCAGTCAAAGGAAGTGAGGTACCATGCCCTCGTTTCCACTGCGGCGTAAACCTGCTGGATAACAGTAGTAATCCCTGCAGAGGGAGGGACAGTCATCTCCGAGTGGGACACTGTAATGAGCGAGTGTGGCACCTGTATTCATGCAGTGCACGCACTGGACAGTTTAAACCGTTGAAAGAGGAGCCAGCAAGATGTGTGCGGACGAATCCCCTGGTCGCTGGTTCTTGGTCAAAAACTTCGGAAGAAAAGAAAGAATATCCACCATCGTGTTCTCACTGCACGTTGGAAGACAGGCCTAAAAAAGCATGCGCTTCACTGGGTTATCCATCATGAAGGCCCACCACAGTGGCTCATACAGTTGCTCATGGACAGCTGCAAGGACCAAGAAAAGGTCCACGCAGGCACCCAACGGGGCAACAGGCCTGGGTTAAGGCAATGCCACAAATGACTTCAGCAACCGAGGAATTACCACAAAGTGACACACCAAGCTGCAGAGTGGCAAGGACTGCAGCCGACGTACTGGCACAGCAGCAACAGAAAGATAGATTGAAGAAGATAAATAAGACAAATGATTGGCTAAATCAACTGCTTGTGGCTTTGTGGGGTCATGGCCACAGCACCACCCCACCCAATGTCTTCAATGGGCATCACACACATTCGTGGGACAGCAGGGAGACATGTCCAGGTAAACAAGGGCAGAGGCTTAACTCTTTGACACCGTGCGATAAACCGACAGCCCGCTCCATTGGCACTGCGTTTCCGCCTAACGGGCGAGATTAAGTTCGTTCGAATTATGATTTTTAAAATTTCATCTGCTAATCTTTTAAGGGAAAGAACTCTTACAATCGAAAGCTGAATCATTTCTTCACGAGTTGCTTCCCTTCTCTGTGTTTTAAACTGTCAATGAGATCCGTTTCTGGCAATAATTAGAAGGGGGTGTCCACATGTGGTCTGTCACTTGAGAAATGCTAGATTTGCTCTTCAAATTACATGCTAAAGAGGAAAATGACATTGTTTCGCAAATTTACTGTGATAAAGTGGATGAAGAGGAAAATGACATTGTTTCGCAAATTTACTGTGATAAAGTGGATGAAGATAAGAGTATTTGTGCCTGAAAGACCTAAGAAAGTGACTACGAAGAGAAAAACGAGCGATCATGTGTAGTAAAGAGTACCGAACAGACACTGAGACTGAATGGCGAGGACTTTTTGATTTCTTCAACTTCAGTTGAATCAAAGGATTTACAAAATTATGGAACAAGGTCCAAGAAACACGGTAAGAAATGAGTTTTCTTTATTTATTGTAGTTAGTTAGCAATTTTAAATAATGTTTTTATTGTTTTGGGGGATTTTTTTATGAATTTTTGTAAAAAGGCTAAAAATGCCCCGGCCCCCCGGGACCTACTCTAGGTAGGATTCTCCGTCACAATTGAGTTAAGCATCTTGACGCTGAGCACACTCCACTACAAGAATCATATGTGCAGATGGAGAAAGTGGGGATTGGGATGGGGAATGCTGGACCGTGGCTGCAATAGAGTCCCTTGGGAAATAGATTTGCCTGACTGAGCCACAACAGATTCGGAAACCAAGCCTGCATGGGCCATCGAGGCGCAACAAGAACGAAGTGGAGACAATTACACTCCACCTTCCGCAGCACCTGGGGAGGGAGGGGCAGAGGTAGAAAGGCATATGCTTTCAGCCCTACCCATGACAGTGAGAATGCATGCACTGCCCAGGCTTCCTGGTCCAGAAAAGGAGATGCATAGATGGGAAGCCACTTGCTGAACCTCAATGCAAAGAGCTCAACCAGTGGCTGAAACCAGGCCTGCCAATGGAATCAGGGTCCACTAGGTCTGGAGGATGCAGTGCAGAACAGATCCAGATGTGTGCTCTCAGCAATACCACTCAGAAGCGACGAGGGCTAGGCGAACGCCACACATCTCCAACCAGATGATGTACTGGTGAGTTTCACACTCCGACTATGTCCCAAAGGCCAAGAGAGTGGAATGCACCCAAAAGGGATGAGTCTGTGGAGGGGGGGGGATGGGAACACCTTATGCCTATCAGCCGAAGTTGTCCAAGGCTGAAACAGAGGAGCGAACGCTGCCAGGTCTGGCACCCCAGCATCCCACTGATAGGAGGTTGGGGACCAGCGTGCTGCAAACACTCACTGGGACACAGGAACACCACCGACACCATCGTGTCCACCACTATCATGAGCTGACTAGAGTGTAGTCATGAGTGCGATACCTAGAAGTGATAACCAATATTTAGAGTGCTGATAAATGGTGCTTCTAACACAGGACTGACCATTCCGGAATGATGACAAAGTGTTGGCTGTTGGCTAGTTCTTAAAAACAAATCTGTGGAAGTAAGTTTTATAATCTTTGTGGTCCTCAGGTTATACACAGGTCTCAAGCCATTACAGCCACCAAGTCTGGTTTTGTCGTCAGCAGTGCAGACAGTGTGCCAACATCAAGTTTTTTTCTCTGTTCTATTCTCAAAATGAGTACAAATAAAAAATCCTTAAAGGTGAACATCACACAAGGACCATAGGAACAGATCTGACAGATTACTGCAAAAGTGTGCCCTTGACATACAGGAAAGATCAAAATAAGTTTTACTGCCCACTTGCTGTTTATGACAATCTTCAATCAACATGCAGTCACAAATGTTCACCAAAGATTAATACCAACCAGCAAAAGCTCAAGATCTGAAGGATCCACATTCACAGGCGATAACTCTGTCAGCATCTCACTCATGACACGCGCATTGCCTGAAACAACACCCAGTTCCCGACTCAGCTTTGTCTTTTGCTCTGGAGTTAAGCTGACTGGTTCACTGGCAATGGTAGGCAAGGTCTCACTGCACACAGGGGCCATAGCAGGCCTAACTGACTGTGTTGGCGAAACCTGATGACCATGCAGCAGAGGCTGCAGAGTACAGAAAACAAAGCATTAGTACTTGATAAAAAGGTATTGGTGCAGTAACCACTTTGTATTCTGCACAATCACTACAGTTTCTCGTTCAGTGAACTTAGTTGTGAAAGGTATTAGCTTAGTGAACATATTTCTGTATTCTGCATGCAGTTATCAGAACAAATGACTGCTACTTGGAGTGAAAACAGTAAGAACAGATTATCTGCACCAAGCTTGGACAAAAACAGACAAAGTCGGCAATGACAAGGACAAGGACAAAAAGAAACACAAAATTACAATTAGACACTTATCTGGTGTGGGTAGCGAGTAAGTAAGTCTTGGGGCTTAACTCTTTGACCCCGTAGGGACCCGCAGGGCTAGCAACCCCAGAGGCCGCATAGAGGCCGCATAGATTTAACGTTTAAAAAAAACTACCACACTCACAGCAATATATTTTACATATTTAGAAAGATCTATTCTTCGGCAACACAATGGAAACAATACTTTTTAGTTGAAAATATTAAATACTACTTACTATTTGGTCCCAAATACAGTCACTTTTTGCACACACAACAACACACAACAAATTAAACCCGTAGATCCAGTGTGAACGACGGAAGTAGACCTGGAGGGTCACTACACTAAACCTCGTTTGGCAAGCCGAAACTGTTTCCGAAACTCATTTAGACAGTGCAGGGGAAACAACCGACGATAGAGCTTCACAATAATATAAGGTTTACCTCCCTTACACCGTTAAATGCGTCGCTGCAAAGTTTTGAATTCGTCGCCGGTTGATCGAACCCGCGCCCTCCTGGCTCAATTAGGTCGTCACCGTTTAAACGGTGACGCGTCTCCAAAGCGTTAACGCCAGGCCAGCAACTAAGGCTACATCATGGCAGAACACAGGGAGAAAAAACATCGGTAAAAGGAAAAGGGGGGAGGGAGAGAGGACGGAAACAGGCCACAAAGTAAAACCAAAAGGAGGAAAAAATGACACAAAAATAAGCTTAACTGCGCAAAAATAAAACATGTTGGATGGTGACGGGTGTTGCACAATGGTCACAGGTGGGCAGAGAGTCGGAACGGCGCAGAAAGGAGTGGGTGAGGTGGGTATGGCCCAAATGGAGGCGTGTCAGGACATCATCATCTCGCCGCAAAGGTTCTGCACAGTAAACAGAGTCAGAGAGAGAAGGAAGAATAGAGTGGAGTTTTTTGGAAGACAGAGTGTCCCAGTGGGCTTGCCAAAGAGAGTGGATGTAGGAGGAAATAAAAGGGTGGAGGTCAACAGACGGCACTGGAGAGAGAGTGATGGGGCCTTGAAGAGCCTGCTTAGCAGCCAGGTCAACACGCATGTTGCCCGGAATGCCAGCATGGCCAGGGACCCAGACAAAGATGACATCAACATTCTGAGAGCGGAGAAGAGAGAGACGAGCATGAATGTGGACCAGGAAAGGATGGTCAAGGCAGTGAGAGGCAAGCGCACAGAGGGCAGAAAGAGAGTCAGACAGGATCAGAAAGTTTTTCTCACCAGAGTGGCGAGCATGAGAGAGGGCCAGAAGAATGGCAGAAAGTTCAGCAGAGAAGACAGAACTGTGATCGTCGAGGCGAGCAGTGAGAGCGTGAGAAGAGCAAGAGGAGATGGCCGAAGCCGCAACTTGACCAGTGGAAGGAAGTTTAGAGCCGTCAGCGAAGATGCAGCACAAACCAGGATAGTCAGAGAGGAGTTTGTGAAAGTGGTGACGATAAAGGAGATCAGAGGTGGAAGACTTGGAGAAAGCAGCAAGGTTGAGGCGGAGGTCAAGAGGCGGCAAGGTCCAGGAAGGATCTGGAAGAGAGGGGAGGGGAGCAATGTGGGCAAGAAGGAAAGCAGAGGCAGACAGGTGAGAAAGAAGGCGGAGAGAAAGAGGTCTGGGCTCCTTTGGATGAAGATCGTACAAAGGAGCACACTCAGGTCGAAAGATGGTAGAATAAGCAGGGTTATCCCAATGCGCCCCCTGTTTCGTGACATACCGGAGCATGAGACAGAGACAGAGGCGTCGCAGAGAAAGAGGGGGCTCGCCAGCCTCAGCATACAGGCTGTCCACCGGGGTAGTTTGAAAAGCCCCCAGACAAATCCGGAGGCCGTGGTGGTGGACGATGTCAAGGAGTTTAAGGTAGGTGGGGCGAGTGGAACCATAAACAATGCAACCGTAATCAAGTTTGGAATGAACCAAGGAGCGATTTAAACATAAAAAGGTGGTCCGATCCGCACCCCACTTCAGGCATGATGCACGAAGGGACCGGATATGGGGTAAAAAGGAAAGTGTGTGGTCAAAAATGACCCCTAAAAATTTGACCTCGGGGACCACCTGGAGCGCCGAACCATCAATACGAATGGTGGCCACGAAGTTTACAAAAATGCTTGCAAACAGACTTGGCAGTAGAAAAGTTAAAACCATTGAAAGAGACCCAACGTTGAACGCAACTGACAGAGCTGTAGCCGACGCTCCAGGCAGTGAAGATACCTGCCACGGACATACAAAGCCGTCATCAACATATAAAGAGACGTCTGCTGCAGAAGAAACCAATTTTAAAATGCCATCGATCTTGACGCAAAAAAGGGTAGGGGACAGAATGCTGCCTTGGGGAACACCCATATCCTAAGGATAAGAATCAGACAAACTAGCACCCACCCAAACTAAAAACTGGCGATGAGCTAAAACATGCTGAATAAAAATGGGTAAACAGCTGCAAAAACCAAGGTGGTGAAGATCCACCAGGATGCCATGTTTCCAGGTCGTGTCGAAGGCCTTATCCAGATCGAAGAAGACCCCCAACATGTGTTCCTTTCAGATGAAGGTGTCCCGGATGAACGCTTCGAAACGAATGAGGTGGCCGACGGTGCTCTGGCCCTGCCAAAAACCACACTGCAGCGAGGAGAGCAAACCCTCGGACTCAAGGGCCCAGACCAGGCGAGCACTGACCATGCGCTCCATAGCAGTTTTACACAGAGAGCTAGTGAGAGAGATAGGATGATAATTGTTGGGATCAGAGTGATCTCAATCGGGTTTGGGAATGGGGACCACAAGGGCCTCCCTCCACATGGAGGGAAAGTCTCCTGAGGTTCAAACATAATTAAAGATGTGGAGGAGAAGGGAAAGAGATTCTTCAGGGAGATGGGTGAGAAACTGATAGTGGATAGTGTCAGGACCAGGGGCAGAAGAGGAACACTGATGGAGCGCTTGTTCTAGTTCAGAGACAGAAAAGGGGGGATTGTAAGATTGAGAGTCAGAAGAAAAAAGTTACAAGGAGTAGATTCGCTGACACGTTGGAGGCGCTGAAAGGAAGGAGAGTAGTGAGAGGAAGAGGAATTGTGAGCGAAGGTGCATGCAAGACGATTAGCGACATCGCACTGGTCTGTGAGGGTTGCATCGCCGTCATGGAGGTGGCCAACAGAACCGGAGGAACGCTTCCCAAAAAGGCAACGAATCGCTGCCCAGACCGTGGAAGAACGGGTATGGACAGAGAGGAAACGAAACTCTGCCAAGCCTGCTTGCGCTGCTGTTTAAAAACAAACCGAGCACGAGCCTGGAGGCGTTTAAAAGAAAGCAGTGGGACAGCGGAAACCATGACGTTGTGCCCTCTTCCGCTACTGCTGCATGGCCCGACATTCCTCCGTGAACCAGGGCACACAAGGGCAGCAGCGACCCTTGCCAATGGTAGGGACAGCAGACTTTGGGACTTGAAGTAAAACTTGGGTAAAAAGGTGGATGGGATGATCCGCGGCCACCTGGGAGTTGAGATTAAAAGCAGACAGTAAAGTCAGCCAGGAGAGACAAAGAGAGTGAAACAGTGACCAATCGGCCTTGGATGGAAAGATTCCAGCAACCCACGGGCCTGGGGTCTGCAGAAAGGTCAGCCAAAAGAGCGATGGGGAAGTGGTCACTGCCACAAAAGTCTCTGGCGACGCGCCAAGAAAAGTCAAGAGAAAGAGAGGGAGAACAGACCGAAAGATCACGGGCGGAAGTATACCCACTATGAGGCTGACAGAAAGTGGGACTGCCGTCATTGAAAATGCAGAGATGCCCCGGGTGTCGCCGGAAACACCAACCCACAGGGGATGATGTCCATTGAAATCACCCAAAAGAAGAACAGGAGTGGGGAGTTGGTCTAGCAAATCATCCAACTCATGACGGGAACCAGAGCTGATGAAGGAAGGTAGAGATAGCAAATAGAGATGATTTTATGCACCGTGACTCTAGCAGCCACCGCCTGCAAAGAAGAGGTGAGTGGAATGGGGCTGTAAAGAAGGCGAGGATGGAGGAGGAGGGCAACACCCCCTCAATCAGGGTCAGCAGAAGAAGCATGACGAAGAACATGGAAAGGACCACACGAAAAGAAAGCAAGAACGGCTGGGTTGAGAGAAGAGATAAGACAGTGCAGGACCTCATAGTTAGCTCGGATTCCCTGACAGTTCCATTGGATAATGGAGGACATGTTAACAAGTTAGGCTAGACCGGCGATGAGGGTGGACAGGAAATGACAGAGAGAAGGAGGGGGCAGTATCCCTCATCTCCATGTCCTTCAAAAGATCACGCCGCGTCTGCCCCTTAGGGGACCGGGACGTGTCTTTCGGATCATGGGAAGGCCGACGTGTGGGAGAAGGGGAGGAGGGCGGGAAGCCCTAACCTCCATCCCGTTGTCGGCAAAAGCTGAAAAGCAATTGTGGAGGATGAGGCAGGGACAGAGAGAGAAGCAGAGGGACAGGCAGCAGGCACTCCTGACCCCAGAGTGCGGGTCGGTGGAAGAGGTATGTGAGGAGGTAGAGTGGGTGGGGGGTCAAAGAGGCGGGAGTAATGGACGCTCCCCGAGAAGTGGTGCGTGGCATGGACTGCGAGGAGGGTCAAGAGCTCGAACCAGCGGAAAGAGGGGACATAGAAACATAAGACAAGGGGCGAGGGGAGTCCCCAACAACCCAGGTGACGTCACTCTGAGAGGAAGAAAAACTTGTAGGTTTCCAAGAGACGATGGAGCAGTAGGAAAAAGAAGAGGTGGGGGAGGAAGAGCCAAGCACTAGCTTGCAGGCCTCGGCAAAGGACAACTTGCCCTCCACATGGACCCACTGGATGGCAGACTCCTCCTTCCATCGAGGACAGTTGTGAGAAGTAGGTTGATGGTCACCTTGACAGTTTCAGCAACGACAGGGGTTGGGATAGTCCGCAACGTGAACAAAGAGGGACAGATTTGCAGGTCCTCATGCCATGGCCAAAGCGATGGCAATGAAAACAGCGGAAAGGGTTGGAAACATATAGAGAGACATGGACTTTGAGATAACCAATAGACAGAACAGAGGGGAGAAGGAAAGCAGAAAGTAACAAAGTAGGTATTGGTGGAAACGACCACCCCATTACTCTTGCGTGTCACGTGGCGAACGTTCATCACCCCCTGGGCCTGAAGCTTGGCCTTGATGTCGAGTTCCGATATATCACCGTAGTCAGCAAAGCGAATCACGCCGACAGAAAAATTCAGCGAACTGTGCACAGAAACCCGGATAGGTCAATCAACGAAGAGTTTGGAATCCCATTGGCGAAGGGCATCCGATGCCTTCTGGGTTCCACACTCGACAAGAAAAGAAGTGTCATGGAACCGCTTGACAGAAACAAAAGCAGACGAAATAGAACTGAACCCCTTCTAGACACCAAAAGGGGTCACCTTCGTAACGGGTTTGTTCGGGTCAGCACCCTCAACAAGAAAACGGGGCCAAGAAGGTTGGGAAGAGCGAGCAGAAACAGTCTGGCGGACCTCATCCTCACTATCGGAGCTAACACTGGGTGAGAGGTGCCACTTGCGCTGCAGAATTTTGGAAGCCATAGTTGAACAGGGAAAGATTCATCTCTTCTGCTCCCCACCCACCACGGAGCCCAACAAAGGGATGCAGCCGAGCGGTACCACATGGGGCATTTCCAGCAGGGCCACACAAAGCTAGGGCACTGAGCGACCAACCGATCAATTGGTGTGGGCCACACCAACCTCCCGTCCAGGAGAAGTCCGGGCTAAAGGGGCGTGTTGGTATGATGAGCAGCACCCATCAGGGATCTCAACCCTCCCTGCACGGCAAACGCAGGGGGTCTAAAGAAGACTGCAGAGAAAGAAGAACCATGGAGTGAAGATGTATGTGAGAGCAAGAAGAAAGAACACCCCAGGGCATGCAGAAAGACAGCACAGAAAAAAACTGCAGAAAGCAAGAAGAGATTGAGGTGGAAAAGAAGAGGGGGAAAGGACCAGAGAGGCAGATAAAAGAAAGCCGAAGAGAAAGGGGTGGGCCAGCTTAGCCACCCAGCCAGAGAAAGGCTGGGTGCTCACCCCTGGCACATGAAGCCAGGCCTGTGGGGGGCAAGCTTGGGCCAAATTAGGATATGAAGTAGGACTCCATATTTTTACAATCTATGGAGTCTCCTTTCATTTGCCAAATAGCAGACTTTGAAGTGGTTTCTGGTTGTGGAGAGGACTGTCAAACTATTGTGCCACTGGTGTGTTTCTGCAGTGACTGGTGTCAGGAGAAAGGGGACTCCACAGATATGGAGTCTACATGTATATATGTAATTCTCTCTGCATTTTGTCCGTTTCCTGGTTTTTTGTTGTTGTTGGGGTTTTTTTTTTGTTCTTTTTTTGTCCTGATGAAGGGGTAATACCAAAATAAAACATCGACTCTGCTTTTGTCCTTTTACTTGGCTCAGACACTCTGCTGTTCTGTTTTAGTTCCAAGTAGCAGTCATTTGTTCCTAAGCCAAAAAGGTTAAAAAGGTTAACGTCTCCTTACATTAGGATTCCCCCGTTGTTTCTCTGGTGTGCCCAAAGGTACACTCTGTAACAGCAAGAAATAATCACACAGTAAGTACTCTGTAAAGGTACATTCTACAATACAAAATGTGTCAGATGCACAGAATCATGCAGGAAATGCAATCATTCGGTCAACAATTTGCCTACTTCTTGCACAAATCCCAGAATTAACCTCTACAAATTATTTCTAACAAGACAACATAAAGTAGAAGCTAAAGAGAGGGCTGGGTGATATAAAGAAAGCTACTAGCTTACCCTTGCTGGGGTGTGGATTGGAGCCATGTTATCCAAGTCAGTCATGGGAAATTCAATGCCTTTTGACTTTAGCTCCTGGTATGTCTTCTCAACTTCTTTCAATTCTGGGACCCCACGGAATGCATCAGCCCATGTCTGATGAAGACACAGAACCAAACCATGCAGTCTTTGACTGCTGTTTAAAAAACAAATATATGTTCTCTAAGCTCAATGATCTAGTATTAATTACCACAGGTATGCCATTTTACATAGGTTCACTACATTCTGGTACATAAACAGACCCACAACCATGACATGGCAGAAGACCAACACTGAAAATGCAGAAGATCTGGAATCCAGTGCAGCAGATTTTACCTTGCAGTGTGAAAACCCAAAACAGATGTTATGCACATTTGTTATCCTTATTATGCACACCACATTTATCCTTGTTATGCCCACGTTATCCTTGTTATGCCCACCACATTTATCGTTCTGCCCACCACATTTGTTATCGTTGTTATGCACACATTTGTTATCCTTGTTATGCACACATTTGTTATCCTTGTTATGTCCACCACATTTATCCTTGTTACACCCACATTTGTTATCCTTGTTACGCCCACCACATTTCTAATAATCTTCATACACATGATTATAACTCCCTGCAGTACAAACTAAGAAAAACCCAGAAAGCAAGAAAGAAAAACTGGATATAAATCCTGCCATCACTATAACTCTCCCACCTGCAACCACCCTCTCCCCCAGCAACAAGAATCAGACAAGGACGATCTGTCTCCACCTTCCGCAGCACCCAGGGAAGGAGGGTCAGTGGGGGAAAGGCATAGGCCTCCAGCCCCACCCACGACAGTGAGAACCCATCCACCACCCAGGCCTCCGGATATGGAACAGGGGATACGTAGATTGGGAAGCGTTTGCTGAATTTGGCTGCAAAAAGGACTGCCACACTGGTTCTAGAACTGTGGACACCAGAGTCCATTCGGTCTGGAGGACGCAGTGCGGCCGGCTGAGCAGGTCTGCTAGGAAATTGGTGGAGCCCACAATGTGGACTGCAGAGATGTCCAAGTCGTGTTGGCGAGCCCACAACCAAAGGGTCTCGGCCAGTAAGAACAGATTGACTGAGTGTGTGCCTCCTTGACGATTCAGATAGGCCACCACGGTCGAGTTGTCTGAGTGTATCCCAATGTGGCCTCTCGGCAGGACCAGAAGAAATGCTTGAGGGCGAGTCGGACTGCTCACAGCTGACCAGGTGCCCTGGAGGAAGTGAGCCCCCCCCCCCCACCAATCTACCTGGGAGGAGTCGGTGAAAACATCGGCTGGGGGGGGGGACGGCAGAATGGGGATGCCTGAGGACAGCCAAGTTACAATGGTCCAGGGCTGGAAGAGGGCACAGCAGCCAAAAAAATATCTCGCTTGGCAAGAACAACATTGACAAAGGTGCTAGAGGCAGAGCGAACTGCAGCCTTCAGTGCACCTGCTATGGCCCTGAAGCAAGTACATGAGGCAGCAAAGTCTGCATCTCGGCAGAAACTAGAGCCATCTGAGTTGTAAATGGCTTGGTCAAGTGCCATAACAGCAGAGTTCAGCACTGTACATAGTTCAAGTTGGTAGCGGGAAGCCAACTCAAAATGATCTAAGTTTCATCAAGGGAGCGTACCAGCCGTAGGTGCATGTGCAGCGGACAGAAGTAGGCTGAGGTCGGACTGTGCAACCGGAAGTGGACCTACCTGAAGCAGAGAGTCGGACAGCCATGACCTGTGGGCGCAAGGCTTAGGTGGGGGCCGCATCCGGCCTATGGGGGCTGGGGTGGGGTACACCGGAAGTGATGAGAGAGGCAGCTTGGGTGCCTGCATGTTGGGTGCATAACGAACGTCATGCCACGCCTCCCGTATTGCTGTACGTACCAAAGGAGATTTGCGAATGCAAACATCTGCCACCCGCGGAACCGGAAGGTGGGAGGAAGAGAGGTAGGAAACCGGCTTTTCCGTTTCTGATATGCAAGTTCGTATGCAATGAGGCCAATATCTGCCAGCAGTGCCGCCAGGTCCTGTACAGCCTGGAAGAGAGAAGCAGGTCTCTCATCTGTCGGCTCCACCTCCTCTGGGTAGATGCACAGTGTCCCTGTCACTGGTCGTATTTGCAAGAGGGTTCTAAAAAAATTTGGGATTGTTCGATTGTTGGGAATGCATCTTGCTTTAGTTCAGGGTTTTTGGTCGGCAAAGCAAATTACAGTTTTACAACTTCAGGGGAAAAAAGGTAAGATGGCAGATTCAAATACTGTAATTTTTTTGTGTCACTGTAAAACCGTAAAGTGAGTCTGAAATCCGGAAGAATTATGGTGAAACCGTAAGGGTAAACAGGTCTGCATAAGCCACAATATCCAAACACTGAAACCTAGAATCAATAGACCTACACCACATGCTCAGATTTTGCCAGTGCTGTATAAGAATGCCGAACAGAAGTATCGTATACAAGTGCAACAGAACACAAAGGTTCAAATTCCCCCAAAAGAAAATGATTACAAAACTGTGGATAAAGTCAGTTCATGAACCCAGCGCCGAAGCAGTAACATTACTATTAGTAGTATACAGTAGGGCCAAGGATCTACTGTGATTGTCGCATCCAGTATGAATCTTGGTTTACCTCTTTATCAGATCTTTCTAGCCTTTCTAGCTTGACACCTTTCCATTCAGTCATCAAAGTTCAGCTTTTAAACCGTGTATCGTCCAACTTCCATAATTTACTGCCATTTCACGAACATTTGAGGCCATGATAAACAAAATACAGAAAGAACTTTGCTTAGTTACCAATTTCAACAAAGCAAGCTGCCCATTGCTATGCCTTAAGCATTTTTCCCACTTGGTGGCTGGATGGCAATGTTAGCTCCCTCAGCAGAACGGCCCACTGAAAGGCACATCTTTCCCCAGTGGTCATTAATCTTCTCAGCACCATGCTTGTAGAAAGGGATTCCCCTGACTTACTTCATTTCAATCTCAGTAGGTGTCAGGGCAACATGAAATTTACTCAATCGCTTGCATCTCTATTGCATGGGATGTTGTTTCCCTAGTACTTAGTCTGCTACAGAAGAGAAACACTAACATGCCAATAAGGGCACTCACCTAACCCCAATAGGGGGTACTCATCTAACCCTACCAGGGGGCACTCCCCATGCTACATAACCACCCCATGTGACCTCAGTATTATAACTATCTATAGCACTAACTTCTATATGTATCTGCAGAAATAACTGGAAGGATATCTGTTAAGTTTTAAAACCTCCTTTTTCCTTCGACTGTTACCATATACCATGACTATATGGGAAATACACAAGAGAAGGTGGAGCAACTCTCAACCCAAGACATACCAACAAAGGCACCAAGCCACCTAGTGTCCCAGTTTGCTTCGGAGTTACCACCAAAGGGCCACTTCCATTACCACAGTGTCATTTCCCCACTGAAATTGTAGTCAAACCAATGCTGTTCATTTCATTCTTATTATAACAAATCAGTTGTTACTAAAAATCTTCTCCACACCTGTATCATCTGCAGCACCTTTTCCTGAACAGCCAGCGGGGGGTCATATTTGGGGCCAATTATTTTAACTAGCTCCTGCAGGAAGTCTTTGGTAGCAACAAAGCAGTGAAAACGACGCTCGCAGTTCTTTACAGCTGTTTCCAGGCACTGTGGAATTAAAAAGACCACGACATTAAAAGCCCAGTTTATAGCAGCTAAAAATATCTTTACTGCATTTGTGTTATAATAGGTTCTGCCAATCTCAAAAAGAGCTGAAAAATATTTTGAAAAAAAAGTTGGTTCTCTTTAAAGAAAATGGTGCAGAAAAGTTTATCTCTAGTCAGGTTACAAGGCAACCAGAAAAGCAAAATGTCAATATAAGGCAGGGTATGAATTTGGTTTGAAATGATGGTGTGCAATCTAGGCAAAACATATTCCTGCAAGCCAGCACCTTACGCACGAAATAATTAAAGGCTGGCCTGTAAGAATCAGGTATCCCTTCTCCACTCTAATCATATCAGAGAAAGAAATTAATGTGTTGTAAGGGTTTAGAGTAGATAGACAACAGAGACATCAATGAAACACTGTTCACAATTTCATTACATTCAAGGAGGCTTGATACGACAGGTGTTGCTAGGCAACAACCAAGACAACACTGAAGGAGCCCTCCTCCTGGCAACAGAAGAGGCCCTGAAGAAGTGAAAAAGGGACATAAATGAGCCATTAGCGAGCCTGCACCGCACCGCTCATGGCTGACGACTGAGGCAGCCTAAAACCTCACGTAGAAAGGGCATACAGCAAGTAAGGACAGGGAGGGTCGCGCCTCCCCCCACCTGTTCCGGCGAAGTGGAGGCGTGCCGGAAACAGGACAACCAGCATGAGAGCTAAAAAAAAAAAAAGAGCCCTGCAAGGCATGCCGACGGCGTCTATACTCCCACAGCGCTCATACTGGACCAATAAGTGCAAAGGGAGTGAGGACTGGATGAGGCAACCGTGAGTCCCAAGCAGATGGGGCACTGGGTGGCCAAAGGGTCGCCAGGGCTCTGGCAACCAGAGTGATCTCTCTCTCTCTCTCTCTCTGGGTGGACAGCAGTTTAAAGCCTGGGAAGAGCAGAACCTGGCTGGCAAAGTGGCCAGACACGAGCATGACAAGGAAGACGGTCTCCAACATCAGGTCTGCCAAAGGGCTAGGTGGGGAGGTTTATAAGAGGACCGAGTAGAGCAACCAGAACGAGACAAAGTTGCAGGCTGAGTTATGAAGGGGTGAGTGCATCTGAGACCATGCAAGCCACAGAGAACCCTGGCGAGGAGGGTTGTGGTGGTGTGCTTCCCGACACCAAGCAGGCACAGGGTGCACAGGGTGAAAAGGACAGTGAGGCTTGGAATCCTCACAGCTGAAAGGACAAAGAGGAGCGTTGCACCAAGTGGAGGTCCAAGGCTTGGATAGGTGTACCCCAGCCACGCCAACACTTCCCCCCCCCCCCCAGAATCTTCTGTGATCATCACAAAACTTGCTAGTGGAACTGTGACGAGCAGAAGCCACAAAAAAAAACAAGTCAGAGAGAAAAACCCCGACGTGCAGCATGGGTGGCCACAAAAGGCACGGTAACATGCAGGAGGAGAGCAATGAGGGGAGTGGGGAAGCCTACCCACACCAGAGTCAGCCAAAAAGGTCCAACCAGGCGGGGGACGAGGACAAGCGAGCTCCACCTGCTGCAGTGCGTGTAAATGGAGGGACAGGGAAAACACAGTTCCAACCAGCCCACAACAGTGAGAACACGTCCACCACCCCATGTGTCTGGAAGTGGGGAAACAGGGACCAGAAGGCAATGGCTAGACCTTGTGGTAAGAGGGCGCCAAGCAGCTGAAAAAAACAGGTGTGCCACAACAGCCAAGGCCCAAAAGGGCAAGGGCCTGTCAGTCTGCAGTAGGCAGTGTGGATGATGCAGCAAGGCACCCCAGCCCAGGGGAAGTGCCTGCCCCAGCAAGAATCTGTTGGCATGGCCCAGAGCCAAAGGTTATCTGCTGGAGTCAAAAGAGCCACAGAGTGTGTACTCTTGGGGGGGGGGGTAGTACCCAACTACCCACTGTGGGGCTGGAACAAAACCGAATGGTTACATGAAGCAAGACATCTCGGAAATGCACCAGGGCAAGCTAAACCACAAGTCCCACACTAACAAGTGTGAGAGAGACAGGTGTAAGTTGCCGAGCAGTGGAAGAGACCGTCCAGTAGGTGAAGGCATCTGCTGCAGAGGGGGGTCAAAGGCAGGTGTAGCGAAATTGAGACCTGGCATGTAAAAATAGCATTGTTCACGCAGTTTAAATCACAGGGTAGTTCTCTTAGTTCAAGGAAGTAAATTTAGTGCTCTCCCAGAGAACAATATGTACTGGGGAAGGGGGTGATCAACCCACCTCCCAGGTCCAAGAGTCAGGGACAGCATGGCGACAAGTGATCACGAATGCATTAGTAATGTCCGGTCACTGGCCTTGGAAACTCGTGATGCTGTTTACAAGAATAGACCATGTGATGTAAAGGGCGCTGGAGTAGGGAGAAATAAAAAGGGGGACTTGAGGATGGAGAGGGGAATTCAGACAGAGACAAGAATTAGAGAGAGAAGGAAACGGAAGAAGCTTGCTCAGGCTTACGCCCAGCCCATAGGGCTATGCTTGCTTGGCCATGGGACTTAGAAAGTTTTGACAACAGAAGGCTCAGAAGGCAGAAGACTGAGGGGCACAGTGGAAAGGTGAGCTACAGAGCTGCCTTCCACGTGCACCTCCGCTGCAGCTGTACAACGGAGCTTTACTCTGGAAGAAGCCACTGCCTTTAGCGGCCAGGAAAAGTTAGAGAACAGAGAAGGCCAGACTTCCGTCTGTGTCAGTAACAGGGTAGACAGTAGAGATAGAAAAGAGGTCCAATAATAGCCACTAGACTATGGAATTGGTTGCATGGTAAGCCGGACACCACCTGAAATGGTTTATGTTCAACAAATAAAGTTTGGGACGCGCACTATCTAGTTGAGCGTCTGTTCGACTGGATGAAACTGGATGAGAAAGGGGCGAAGTGGTACACAGGGTACAGGGCGCCCCGACCAGGCAAACATGCCAAAGGCAACCCAAGGCAAAAACAAGGTGCCACCAGCAAGAATGACAATGGGAGGCGAAGGGGAAAAACCCCTACCCACTCACCTGGGATAGATCTGCAGTATGTGTATGAAGCACAGGAGTGCAAGTATCCCCCAGTGTTCAGGCATGCACATGAGCAAAGTCCCCAACAGAGCACAACGTTATGGTCTCAAGGGTGAAGACCCAAGGAGCCAGCAAGAGACCAACAGCCAGTGCTCAAAAATGAAGATAGGGTCTGCCATGGGGGTACAGCCACGTCTGGAGCGGTACACAAAAGAGTACCTGGAAGTACCTGAACAGGAATTTTGCGACGGAAAGTGCAGGCAAAGGGACCCACAGGGGAATGTAGACTGGGTCTCAAGCCAGAAGGGGCAATCCGCCAGAAGTGGTCTTCTGCCAAATGCAAGAGAGCAGGGGCATGTGCAACATGGAGCAGGACCTGCCTGACCAGAGACCCCTGTTCACCTCTGTCGGCTGGCAGACAGAAAGAAACAAACACGCCAGAGGGACGAGGTTCGACAGCAAGATAAACCCAATCCAAGTCACCCCCTACCCCAGGCACAGCACTGGGAGAGCCAGGAAGCCAACGGGGAGCAAAAAACAGGCAACTAACCTGTGGGATGCTAGCAGGGAAGTCCAGTGCAGAGCCCCCCCCCCCAGGGAGGGGCTGTACCTCACCACAGCCACCTCAACACACCAGCCGGTGGGGATGATGGGGCCAGGGGCACCTTTGGGACAGGAAGAGGGGCCAGGCATAGGCTTCAAGGAAGCCGCTGGCCATTAACTGGCAGCTGAGCCCTTGCATGGCCTGGAAAGGTGAGCAAGAGCGTAATCTGAAGCAGCCGATTGGCAGCAGAAAGCTTCCATGTTGCCTGTTGGGAGAAAAGTCCTTTAAACAAGGTAGAGGGCATAGTCTGCCAACCCAGACATGTCCCAGACAACCCACCATGCCAAAACCAGACGGGCCACAAGTGGCCAACTGAAGGCCCCTGAGGAAGGAACCTGGTTGATTAGCAACCCCAGGACATCCTGGAAGACAAAGGGTGTTGGGTCAGATATGCCAGCCACAAGGTGCTGGAGCAAAGGCTTGGTAGGAACCGGAAGTCCCCACAGGGCCAGCATGGGATGGTGGGGGGGTCAAAATTTCCAGCAGGAGACAGAAACGTCATGTGCCACAGCACCGTATCCACGAGCGGGGAGCCGGAAGCAGCAGGAGTTATCTTCTGCAACTTCCGCCAAAGGAAATGGAACAGAGGGAGACCTCATATCCGCCTGCTCAGACTGCTGGGAGTCCGAGCCAAATCCACTCCACACTTCCGTGCGTCCTTCTAGGAGAGGAAGGAAGTGTGGAGTGGGAAGCCCCCTCTACCAAAAGTATGTGGTTAGCCAGCACTACCGGTGGCTAGATAATAGGACAACTGCAATACCCAGCAGAACGCAGAGCTGAGAGGCTTGTGAACTAGTGCGGAAACTGCATGGGTGTGTCGGCATGACCCACACCAGGAAGTAGGGGGTACTTTCCGTGGCTGGCCAGAAGTGAGAGGCACGTCCGCCTGCAAGCCACCTGAACTGGTGGGACTGGAACGGGAAGTTTCATGCTTGGGAGCAGAGAAAAATACAGTCCAACACCACCTCCATCATCTCCAACTGTCTCACCAGAAGGACATCTGACACTCGCGTCCTCGAACCCTTCAGCTCCGTGAGCAGCGGAAGTGGTGTCCTGGGATTGCGGAAGCGTCCAAGCTGAGAAAGATGTCATCTATGACTGCCCAATGACAGCTGGAGCTGGAGCAAGATCAGAGAACACCTTGCCAAGGGGCGGGATGAGACGAGATGCCTTAAAGGCAAAATGTCTGATCCCAGTGGCGCGAGACCCAGGGAATGGCCCACCTGCCGAGGCAGAAGAGGAGGGACACAGGGAGACAGGTGAGGCTGAAGCCAAAAAAGGTCCACACAGCCCAAGTAGCGGAACCAGCAAAGCGACAATGGCAGTGGAAGTCATGGTGCACAGTGGCGAACAGCGGAACAGGCAGAGCGAAGACAGCAGCAGAAGTCATGGCGATGAGTCGAGCGGCGGTAGGCGTTACAACTGGAAGAACCCGCACAGAGTGAAGGTCGGACTCATGCCGTGCGTGCGACTCACACGCCGAATCACACAGCATTTCTAGGTGAAAGCAAATAGCAAGGCAAACCCCCACCCCACCCACCCCCAACACCTAGCGCATAATAGAACACAGTGACAAATGCTTAAGCACTTTAAGTCACGGCACAAGGAAGCATGAGTATCAAAAGCATGATGCGATTCTAATACGCAAACACAGGCAATAGGCGAGGACAAAAGCGCACCAAACGGCAAACTGTTTAGTTTTCTAACTAACAACAGCGCATAATAGAGAAAGAAAAAAGAGAGCAAATGAAAAAACTCCTTGAACACTGACACAGTGCAGTGTAGGCAGGTGAGGAGGGATGCCAAGGCAAAGCAGCGGTGAGAAGGGCAGAGCGCAGAGCAACACACATCTAACCCAGTCAACGGTGCTTGAGAAAGCTTGAATTGGCCAGTGAGTAGATTCAATAGGGTGACCCACAGAGAGTAGGCATGCATGGAGGGGGCCTTACCAGGGTTTGTATACAAATTAGTAATCTTTGTTTTTAAACAGAAAAATCTAATTATCTCAGCCTACCCTGAGCTATAAAAAACTGTATGTTCATGAAGGACTCGGTTTGCTGTAGAAATGTTTAAAGCATGCATGTAGCATTTATGTTTTAAATTAAATTAATGATAAATAACCAGTTATAAATTAAGCATAATACACCGAAAAAAAGTCTAAATGAAGCATATACACTTCAGAAGGAATATTGCAAAGGACATCAGTACTAACTAAATCATGAACAATAAATAACACATACACATGCACACATAAACATACCTATAAAATAAATACATGAACACCATATTACAGAATTAATGTTTTACTCAAGACACTATGCAGAATATAGACAAAGCTCATGAATTTGTAATGCATGTATGAGCAAACTGCAATACAATGAGCTTTTAACTCATTGACCCGACGCTGCCGACCTACTTAGAAACCCTAGAGGCTGCACAGATTTACATGTTTTTAAAAGAAAATACTATATAAAAACTACCACACTCACAGTAATATAGTTTACATGTTTAGAAAGATCTATTCCAACACATCACAAAAACGCAAACAATACTTTTAGTTAAAAATATTAAATAGTACTTACTATTTGGTGCCAAATGTAGTCAGTTTTCGCACCAAAAAAAAAAAAAGAACCAAAACAAGGTTTCACTGCTTGTACACTTTAAACAGGTAAATAAATCCAGTAATCAAGAGTATTCCACTTTGAATCTATTGGTGAATGGTTCCACTGTGAAATAAAACATAATTGCACCCTTGAAGTTCACAAACTGTTCGCAAGGTCCTTTTCACACATGTAGCCTTTTTGACTGATGGAAGTAGATCTGGCCAGCTGCTACACTTAAAACGTTTGGCAAGCCCAAATTATGTTTCCGAAACTCATTTAGACAGTGCAGAGGAAACAACCAATGATAGAGCTTTACAATGATATAAAGTTTTAACTTCCTTTATACCGTTAAATGCATCACTGCAAATTTTTAAATCGGTCCAAAGTTAGCAAGCAGCGCAGCCTCAAGGGTCATAACCCGACGCAAGTAAGCCAGTGGTGTCTGGATCAATGAGTTAATCTACAAGTTAAACAGGTTTCAGTTACATAGAATGCTCTATTATAACAAGTGCAGAGGTGATAAGAGGCTGATATATAAGTCTTTTTGCTCTCTTTCTCTCTTTCTCACATGCAGAATTATTAATACATTAATACTCTTTACAGAATTAATATATCTTTTACTTGAGACAATAAACAGAATTCAGACAAAGCTCATAAATTTGTAATAAAGCAAGTTTTGTATGAACAATCAGAGCTCCTGATGAGGCACAATTAGGAGTGAATTATGCACAAAAATTCAAGATGCAGAGATTTGATTTTAGCAAAATGACCCTCAGATTTCAGGCTGGAGGGTCATTCTGAACCTTGGTTTTAAAAACACGCACGAAGCACTGTGGAAACTGACGAAATACAAAGCTGTAATACAGTAAGCACTCTCTCTCTCTCTCTCTCACACACATACACAAACACAATCATTTTCATATAAGTAATTTCTATGAATTGCCAGTATATGGACATGTCTTTGAAACAGCATTTATCATGAAGGAATTAGGCCAACACACATTTGAAATATCATAAATGTTTAATAACTACTGTTCATTACCCTTGTTACACAATCAACCAAAATAACTTCTAGAAAAGCAAAGGTTTAAGTGCAACAAAATGAACATGAGTCTAACATTCTGATAATAGCCAGTAATTGTGGTCCAATCTGCATGAAATAACAGGCATCAAATTTAAGACAATCCTAGGAGATGAATTTGGCAAACTTGGGACAATGGAAGGTACTGCATTCCATATCAGCTTATTAGCACAGACTTACATATACAGATACTTACTCCTTCTTCGCGCTTTGTTAAGAAAATCTCCCCAGTTGAGGGAAGCAACTAGTGCTTCTAGAGTTGCATCCCTTTTGGTTGCAGTGTTTTGTGCCGAAACCAGCATGAAGCTTTTAATGATTGTCGCGCTACTTTATTAATTCTGTTCTGCTTGTGGTGGGAAGTGTGGTATAATGAAAGCTACATATACAGTAGTATGTACCATACAGAGGCAGGGCAGTCATTCTGATTCACAGTATTTTTTTATTTGCTGCTTGTTCGTTGTTTGTTGTGTCCTGAATGCAGTCACCTGTTTTGTTTATGCACACACCAAGAAGTCATTCAGAAAAAAATTCACACACACACACACCCTCACACACACTAAATATTCATTTACATGCTTCCTTAGCATTTTACATTTCCTGTTAGCTCCATTGCAAAACTGTCATATTTCCGACAAACAAATAAATGAACTGTGTAGCAAATTCTCCAACTACTGTAAA
>SMGT01015892.1:25733-60584 GCA_004794575.1 Lanistes nyassanus | reverse complement strand
GGGTAGAAGGGTCTGGAAGGTAGCTTGATGGTCAGAGTAGTTAGTGATTAGGGGTAGAAGGGTCTGGAAAGTAGCGTGATGGTCAGAGTAGTTAGTAATAAGGGACAGAAGGGTCTGGAAAGTAGCGTGATGGTCAGAGTACTTACTGATAAGGCGTAGAACTAGGGTCTGGGAGGTAGCGTGATGGTCAGAGTAGTTAGCGATAAGGGGCAGAAGGGTCTGGAAGGTAGCTTGATGGTAAGAGTAGAGGGGTAAGGGTGTTTCCCAGGGATGGCCAATGGAAATGAAGGGTAGTTATGTAGTGTCAGGGATGGGGGTGTGTGGACAACTGCTTTAAAAGTGGGGTGAATGTGTGAGGTTTCTTGAGTAGAACATGGAAGACTCACAGCAATGTTTTCAACTCTTTTTGCTCTTGTTATGATTTGTTTTTCTCAATGCTACACCACGATGGCATCAAACTGCGTTAGCCTTGTTCTGGGTGTAAGGTTACAGAACAATGAAATTTATGGTCTGACAACATTTCCTTTGCTAGAATAATGCAAATAACTGCTGTAAGTTTCACAGTTGTTTTCCTGCAGCTATCTCAAGTGATATGTAACGCAATCAGTTGCTGTTACACACATTTGAGCAACAGCTTTTGCGCCATGGCAAGCAAGTTGCTCACATTTAAGCGCCGACTTGTGGGAGTTCTTGATTCTTCCAATAGATTTGTTAAAGGGAAGAAACTGTGTTTAATGCACAGTTTAGGCATTGGTGTTTATGAGATTTTTTTCCCCCTTGACCATGAATCAAAGCTGGTTTTAGAGAAACACATGGGTTTTTGCATGTGCCAATAGGCTTCAAAATGCAGATAGGCAGCAATACATAAGGGACATTCTGTGCAAAGCGAATCTCATTTAACCCATTGCTGTGGATTTTGACTGACTTTGACGAAACGGCAAAGACTAAGGTAAAAAAAAAAATTTCATTTAGTATATGTTTAAATTTAAACATCAGTTTGTTTCTTGTCTATAGTGCTTGCATTTTTTTCCTGGCAATTTTTTAAAGCATACACCAAATATGCTGACAAGGCCGAAAGCGCACATGGCATCTGTTAAGTTAATGTCACGGAAACGCCTTTCCCTTGAGTATTTCCCTGACAAATAGTTTGAAACATGTTACTACATCACATTCATTAACAACTACACTAGGAACAAAGATATATTTTGCCGGAAAACATGGTAACCAGCCCCGTCAAGCCAAATCTATGAATTCAGTGTACAACCCCCCCTGAAAAGATTGTTATAAAATGCTTTCAGGGAGTTGTACTAGGAAATATTGTGTATAAGAAATAGTGTATTGTGTAATTAAAATTGTAAGTCTCGCGAGACCGCGACCGGAAGTCTCGTGAGAACGCGACCGGTAACATTTCCGATTGCGCGGGAAACATGTGTTGGGGTCATTTTCATTTGACGTCCTGTGCCTGTTAACATCAGCTGTGCAGTTTCCACTCACAGCTTGTGGTCTTGTTTGTGCAGGCAAGTACATTTACTTTGTCTTTCAGTTGTAACCGGTCTTGGTACATTGAAAGGTTTTGAGACTACAATGATTGTAGGGAACTGATTATTGATGCTTTCAATATATGAATACTTCGGTTTTGATTTAAGATCTAACATTCAGCTTTGTGTAACAGTAACTGGCTAGGTCGAGAGTTAGTAAATTGTGACGTCCTACAGTCACGAGAATTTATGTGGAATCTTGCATTTGATTGCAGGGCCACGTTTTCTGGTTCTTTTTCCTTCTTTTGTTTATTCGTTATTCTTTTTGGGTTCTTCCTTTTCCTTCGTCATTCGGTTCATTTCTTCTCTTTCTGTTATCCATTTTGATTTTACCACGTGCGCGGGGCCTGTGTAGTAGTAGTAGTGTATCGAGTTTATGGTTGAGGAGAGCGTTAGCTAAGGTGATGTGTTGCAACTGCGTTTGTGAGAGTTCTTGTTCCTTTTATATTTGATGTCTACGTCTCAATGTTAATAAATGTCATGTTTTGTTGCTATCACGCGTCTGTAGTTGAGTAGGTTGCAATCTGGACGCCTGTGTGAGTGAGTGCCTAAACCGGGATTGAGCCCACGTAAAATAAATTCTTTTGTAATTCCAACGGCGCACACTGGTAAATTTGGTCTTTGCCACTTGGGCCACGTGTGTGCCGGTTACATCAGTTAGAGTGTAATAACATTTTTTCACATGCACATCAAGAATAGAACATTCCTTTATTCAAAGACTGCATTAAGGGTCTGCATTCCTTGCTCAGTTAACTCCAATACAGGTGCAGATGTCTTATGTCTTGCTTTCCCACCCATTAAACACCTATATGTTGTTCGCCTCACTTTTTCCCGCCAGTTGAATATATCAGATATACAGTATAAGGATTCTCCAGTAAAACTCCCTCTTATCTTTCAGTGAAGTCAGACATTTTTACATCACTGGCTCCCACCAAAACCAGTGCTAGTTTTAGCTTCCATCACAGATTGCCACAAAGGTAATTTAAATTAACATTTTCCAATCAGTACTCATAGATGTATCACATGATCCAACTATAACATAGTAGTTTTGTGAAGTTTCATTCTATTCTATCATGGAAACGCCTATCCTTTGAGCATTTTCTTGACAAGAAGTCCTTGAGAGTTACCTACATGGTTCATGCTTGTCAAGAAAAACTAGAAAGTCAAGGAAATTTTTTAAAAAAAACATCCAGGAATTGACTTTTCTTGACTACAGTTTTTTCAAATCTGCAGCATACAAGTTCTATGTCTAGGGTGTGTATGTTTGTTTCGACAATGCTGAAAACCACATGACTAGACTTATTTCCCTTGATGGATTAAGCTATATTGTAATATGTTGATACCAACCAGGCATATTTTCAGAGGCTTTGACTTACACCTTAAAACTCATTTTGGCCATGGTTTCAAGAGGTGGATAAATATTTAATTAAAGCAAAAGAACTGACTATTGAGCTGGGGAATTAAGGTAGTGTAACATTTTGGGGATATAGCTGTAAAGTAAAATTAGCCAAAAATGGAGTCACTTAAATTATAAATCACTTTGTGCATCACCTCTTTTTCAGACAAAAAGAATGGCCAATGTTTAATCACATTTAATAAACAAAAGAAAATAAACGATGAAGAGTGACATAGATGAAATGAATGATAAATGAAATGGCAACGCCCTCTGACTTACGCTAAAGTTCAGTACAAGGGTGTTGCCAAACAATCAGCCACTTAGCTGTCACAACAGCGCCCATCTGGTGAAGATTGTAGAGCTAATATGGTTCTGAAGCATTGACCAGTAGCCAGTGGCAGAGCTCTGAACATAGAAGACAAGGTATCAGCTCCCAGATGGATGGTGCTGACATGATGACAGGCGACGTGATCACACAAGTGTCGAGGCGGTAGATGTAGGTGACAGGTGATGTCATTGGTGGATTGAAGAATGTAGATGATGGCAAAAGGCAGATGAAGGTAGAAGGACGACTGAACGCAGAACGAAGTCCCCAAAAGGCAAAGGTGCAAAAAAGTAGAAAAGAAGATCTCAACTATAAAGCGGCACAACAAAGAGATGTTCAAACAATCAAATGGTCAGACGGTCAAATGGATAGCTCCACAGCTAGCTGACCATTGGTAAGCAGTAAGATCTGTTGACCCAACGATGGATGCAGGAGCAAATTCTATCCAGATGACAGGTTATATATAATCCTCTTCTTTGCAGAAGACCCACAGTCCCACTCATACAGTGGTCACTCACAGGGAAATAACGGTTACCACAAACTAACCATTAAAGGCTGCTGTGTGCTCACTCCGTCAAGTCCCAAAGCTTCTGTGTCATGTGGGAAGTGCAGCCAGACTAATCTTGTTCATTGTGTTCATCAACCAATGTGCAAACTGGAACTTCTAGCTACATGATTACTTTGAGATAGAACCTACCTACTGGATTTGCCGCAGAGAGGGTAAAATTCGATTTCTGCGTTCTGTCAACATTACTTCCACATGTTGCATGGATGGCACATAAAAATAATCCATGCTGTGGCACCAAGATATACAAAGAATGAAGAAATCAAGTGGGTCATGCCACAATGCCAATCCCAAACGAGGAAGCCATGTTAAAGACTATGACGCGCTAAGCATACATAACATTGCAGTGACACAAAAGTTTATGTATGACCGCTCGTGTTACCTACTGTTGATGAAGGATGTACGTCCCGACAACAGTGGGATGACAGTACATGCCCTTTTTTAAGTTTAGTGACAAAGGAAAACAAATTTCTAGGCAAAGCCTGTTCAGAATCAGAAGTTGTTACCCACAAGTTCCAATTCCACAGTAACAGGGGGAGGAAGGGAAGGAGGGAATAGGCATACATATGACAGACTTGAGTACATGTACCAACAGTTGCATACAAAAGTTGCCTACATGTGAACTTTGTTGAAAAGAGAGTGATTGCATTTAAAGTAAAATAACACATACAGGAAAACCTGCCTTGTGTGGACACCCTTCATTGCACCCAAAAGTGTCCCTACATGACAGCTGTCCCTTTGTCAAAGCTTCCCCTAATTTGCAACCCAGAAGCACCTGTATAAAAATTGATCGTGAGAGATAAAGATGGGTTTTTGGGGAGGTAAAAGGAGAAAAAAAAAGAAAATTAATCAAAGTACTATATAAAAGCTGTGGAAAGATTTATTATAGTTTGGATATGGATAAACGTTATTGACATAGCACATTTTATTGTGCTGCCTGCAAATAAAGGAGGTGGGGGGCATGTAAACACCAGCATGTCAAACAGTCAAGTGTATCATTTAGAAATCAGTAGGGGTAGTTTGCGAGGCTTTGAAAAGGTTTTCTAACTGCAAGCACATTTCCATTTCTGCCACACATGGTCCTGTTGATGTTGCCATTTCCAAAGGTGCATATAGTAGTACTGCAGGCAAACTTGCACTTTGCAGCATGTCAGATGGAGAATGAATTATCATCTGCAGCTGAACAGATGGAGTCTCAAACGGAAGACATTAAAATAAAGCAGACTTCCACTTGCTAGCAAATTTCTCTCGCTTCTATTTTTCCTGAGCATTTTTGCATACTGAGTTAACATCTTGCAGTAAACACTCTAGCACCATGAACAGGGCTATGTATACTTTTGAAACTTTACCTAGGTACAACAAAGAGAACTTGGCCAAGCGAGACTGGAAATGGAAGGGGGAAAATGAAGTCCTGATAGCAGGGCAGGGCAGGGCAGGGCAGGGCGAGGCTTAAATGGGTTGGCTGGATGGAAACGCAGAGTTGGTGTGGCAGTAAAAATGGGAGAGAAAAGGGACAGGGAATCTTGGATAGGAAGCTGTGGCGAGAGAGGTTGGAGTGAAAGTTGGCCGTACTACTAGAGGCTGAGGCACATGTCAGCTGCTGCGTTTGTTCACTGTTATGATGACAGTTCATTAAACTGCATAATGTCACTGTGTTGACATGCTCTTCATGTTGAGAGGTTATTCCCCGAAAATGGTATTTAACCAGAACAGAGCTGGACATATTGAAATACCCATACAGAAATCCCATGAAGGATGTACATCTGCCACTGGCTATACTGAGCTTGATAAGGAAAGTCACGATCGTGCCCCATCACGCTGTAAGGTTTTAAATATAAACAGATTTGAGACACACATTACTTAAAGTATTTGAGAGATATTGTGTTATCTGACTCAATGAAACAGAAAAAGAGTTGAAAATTAAAGTATTACCTTATAAAGTAAATATAGGGGAAATGCTAATTATTGAATTTCTGAATGGGAATTGATTAGATCGCAGATCTGAAAATCATGCAAAGATTTCTTGAAAACAGGTCACAACCAAAATGAATTTAATATTTTATAAGACAAATATTTAAAATAAACAGGAGCTTTATCTTAGCTACGTGTCCTTTGCTGAGCAGTTTTAACAGTAAAACTTGGATACAGCCTGGGATGGTGTCATCTCATGTTGGCCCATTTTATGCATTTCACTAATCCTCATGTGGTTATATGATGGCTTTTCATAGTGCATGTCTGAAGTACTTTGTCTCTGGATAGCAGTTTCTCTTTTGTGAATAGCTCTGGCACAAGCAGACCCATGTCAGGGTAACTGGTAGAAATCAGTCACTTTGCACATGAGTCAATTGCCACATCTATAATCTGAAATGCTGAAATACTCACTTAGTACATCAGTCAGTCAAGTGCCACATCTATATTCTGAAATAGTACATCAGTCGAGTAACATGTCGGGAATCTGAAAAGCTAAAATAAAGTGAAGGGGAACCTGGGATGGTGGCTTTCAGTGTCCCTGCTGGTGAGTTAATTCAGTACAGTATATATTTTCTCACTTGCCATAAACAAGGAGTGTGTGATACATGTGCATATGACTTCAGCCTGCCGTAAGATTTTCGGCATCGGTAGGAAAATATTGGGGTCCACTCCTTAATGACTAGTATTGAACAGTCCAGAGGTGAATATGAAGATCATGAAGAAGGTATGGGCACTGTAAAATTATTTACTGGATGAGTCTTTTATCCAGATGTTTTTAAGATCTCTTGTGTCACAGTGTGTTTTCATCTAACAGATATCCTGAAAATTGATGGTCTGTGGGAGTTCACAGCCCTGACAAAGCTGCAGCTGGATAACAACATCATTGAGAAGATTGAGGGCATCAGTATGCTGGTCAATCTGGTCTGGCTTGGTATGCAACTTAAAAGCAGTAACTATGATATTAGCAGGACATTACTGACATCAAACCAAGCTTCTGGCATGGTCAGTACTGAGTACAGTAAAACCTCCCCTACAAGAATCAGGTCTTATAATGGAGGACTGGTCACGCTGAACTGTTAGTAAAACATGTATGTACCATCGTGTTGGATAGGGTGAGAAATAAACACATCTGCATGTGTGTTATCATAAGAAACAACTGCAACATGTGCTCTGAAATTGTTTATTTACCACTGAACTACATGTTAAAAATAGTATTTTTGCATCTCAATTACTCAGCATAGTTTTATCACACATCAGACTTACTTTATAATTTATCTCATTATCCCTAGTTTCATCCCACCACAAATAATTAAAACTTTCTGGTGTTTCCAATTAAAGAAATGGAAATTTTATAACATAAAAAGTAATGAAGTTATGAACAGCATTTCACTGATGTCTCTGTTGTCTGTCTATTCTAAACCCTTACTTAACATCACATTTTCCTCTCTCTCTCTCTCTCTCTGATACAGTCACAGCAGCTGCAGGAATCGGGTGTAGCTTCTCTGTTCTGGTCGTACATACGCTAGTTTGCTGTGATCATTAACCACCACTAGGCTAGTTTTAAGAAAATGTGAAGGAGACCTTGAGGCGTAACTACTGCATCTGTGTGACCTTGTGAAATGTGAAATGAGCCTTTCAAAAATGGATTATGACAAAGTTCGCGATTTAAGTTATTTGTCGTGCAGAGAAATGTCTAAAGGATGCAAAAATCATTTGATGCACAAAATTGGTCACTTCAGTCAGCAGATCAAACGAGTTCAGCCGTGAAGCTCACTCTGACGCTGTAGATCAGATCTCTGAGACTTGCATATGTTGCATCACATCACATTTCTCATAACAAAGAAGCAATACCGATCCCTGCAGGCCACCAGGGACACATGAAAGGCATAAAGTTTGGACACCTGTGGCTATCTTAGCTTTCACTAGGCTAGAAAGTGTGAAGCCATTGATGCACAGTATCCAGCACCAGGGGCTTTGATGGAGCCGAGGGGTGTAACCTACCAGAAAGGGGTGGGGGTAGCTGTGTCCACTTAGGGATGTGTTCTAGTAGTTGACACCGGGTGTGGCTTCTGCCATCTCTGGCCTGATTGGTTTATATGTGTAACCGTCTTGATGACCACGTGTATGTGAATGAAAGACTCCATGGACAAAAGTTTCGAATAAAAGGACTGAGTTAGTCGAATTATCTTCCGCCCAAATCTCCTGAGTGGAGAGCATCTTCCGCCCAAATCTCCTGTGAGGGAACATCTTCAACATGAATCTCCTGTGAGATCATCAGCTGCTGTGAGGAGGCGTATGTGTCTGGTGGTACAAGTCTGCTGAAGGCTTTAGGATACAGCTGCAGAATTAAGGTGTCTCATTCTACTGGACGTGTGGAAGTCTAGTATCAACGGCACATGTCTTGAGTAGACCAGTTGCATAGCACAAGGGAATCTGCAAGAGTGTTGGATCCTTCCAGACTGGTGTGTGATTCTGGCATGTGTTCCTTTGCTGTGGGAGACCTCTATGCTAACCGGGCGAGGGGGTAACTGCAGAACGTAAAGGAGGTAGATTGAAGACCATGGACAGACAACCATCTGAAGCAGGGGGCGAAGGTCCAGCCTTACAAGGAGGCTGCCTGTAACCGAGCTCTAGGAGTGAGCTCAAAGGGCCGTGTGTCAGCCTTGAGGAACGTCATATCCTCTGTGGCGTGTGTGAACATCAGCATCGAAGTCTGCTGTTACGTGGACGTGTTCAAGAGGTCTTCAGGGTATCTACTGGTGAACATATCCAAGGAAGGAGCGCTCTGACGTACAGACTGTCGTGCAGACTGTATGAAGCATTCAGGAACGAGTGTTGTGTTATGTGAGTGTTGTGCATCATGTGGTCCTTCTTTTCTCGTATGCAAAGACGAGTTTAAGGTACGTGGTTTATCATTGTGTTTCATTGCAAGATGGGTGATGTAGGGTGGAACAAGCTAGACAGATGGAACAGTCGATGGAATAATCGATCAAGTCTGTAACACAGCCAACATTTAATCAACCCAAAAAAAACTATAAAAAGGTAAATATTCAACGAAAGGGAGTTGGTATTCTTCACAAATGCTTGGAAATCTTTTCATGCAGTCCTCCATATTACTCTTGCTGAAATCCCCCTCTCACCACTGTTACGTCATATCACCCGGGTTCACACTCTTCAGACAACCGAGGCTGCCGAAAAAGTTCTAAGAGCTTTTTATTTACTACTTTGCTGCTTGGCTGGCCAAGAGTCTACTGCATGTTACAAAACATCAAAACTGAGTGGCCACAGGGCTAGCGACTTCTTACTACGACCTCTGCTCGTTGTGTTTCTATCCTAGCCCTAACTTCTTCTCCCTCCTCATAACCGTTGGGGCTGTGACAGTCGCTAGCTCCATTAAAAGGCATCAAAGGTTTAGCCTTCCATCCTAGCTTGCAGCTTCGCCTAGTCCTAAGCCATTCTCCCTGAGTCTGCCTAAGTCTCTCTGTCTCGTAGGTTTGCCTTGTTTTAAGGCATTCTCTCTGGGTCTGTCTACCTCAGAGGTTTCTCCCTGAAGGGACTCTCTGTGTGTGTCCGCTCTTTCTCTCTAAAGGCTTCTTCTTCAGTCTCCCAAAACCTGTGTCCAAGTCGCTGGCAGGGCCTGCTTAAAAGCAGGCAATCATGCGCGAGGCATTCTAATTTATGGCACCAGGTGGTGGTCTGCCCGCTGCCTGCTGACTGGACAGACTTATGATGTCCTCTGGGGTTACTCGAGCTGAGCGCTTTTGTCATTAGCCTCGAGTCCCTGGGTTCTCCGCTCATGCAACTAGCCCGGCAGCTGTTAATTGCAGGCGGCTGATTGCCCACCAGTTATTAAAGGAGTTCGTCGTAAAACTAATGTCCAGTGCAGGCTCAGGCCGCCATATCACCTTTCGGACGTATCACCCAACACCTGGCTGGTCCTGAAAGGCTAGCCCCATTATGCAGCTGCTGCCTCTAGTCACATGAGGGTAGGAGTGTAGGGACAATAGCAATATCGTTACACCACTCAGCACTGCCATATGCACGTTGTGTCCAATGACCCAATGTTGTAACCAACTATTTGATGCCATAAAGTCGTCACAGCCTTATTCCATCATTGCACACAGTGCTTTTTCTTCAATCAGCTTTCTGGTCCATCATCATTGTTGATGTTTGGTGCACTTTTGCCAGTTTTTTTCCCCGTTTTCTCCACTTTCCAACCTTTGGATGATCACTTATTTCTTCTTGATTATTGTTTGAATTTGAGTTTTCCGTACTCCGAGTGATGTGGCAATCGACATCACAGTTTCTCATCTCATACCCCTCTTCACTGCATGGAAACACATTTCAAGAGTTAGCTGTTTTCTATTTCATGTAGATATAGAAGCCATTGTTGTGGACACTACTTTTGCAACAAATTGATGATGCTACTGAATCTTTGAAGTGCGGATGCCTGCATCAAAACTGACAGACAGTCTTGCGCTGTGGCATATTGGTGGATGGCCCCTATCTACTCTCCTGTGATGGGTGGCTGATGCACCTCCCCTGCCTACCCTCCTCCCTGCTGGCCTGCATTCGCCCCAATGTGCTGGAACAAACAAGATCGTTCACACGTATTGTACAACAGGAGAGTAGCCATGGGGACCGTACACCTACCCGGTTGACATACAAGTCACCTGGGAATTTGAAACTGACAGCCCAAAGGTCACAATTCATTGTCAAAATGAAGGTCATAAGTCGGAACTGAGTAAAAATCAGATTAATGATATCAGCCATATAAGTAGAAAATGTTCCGTAAATCAGCCGTAATAGAGGAGAAGCCGTAATAGCGAGCGTCATAATAGAGGGGTTCTACTGTACCTTTATTCCTTCTTGAAAGTGGGAGCCTATGTGCAGTCAGCTCTTGTCCGCTTAGATATTCTTGTTGGACACAGACAGAGCAGCGCTCACAGTGGCTAATGTCTTCTGTCTTCACTCTGTAATTGTCTACTAGGGGCAGTGTCTAACACTAACAGCAGAGGAAAAAGGTCAACAAATAATGACTTGATAACCAAACTATTAAAAAAATTATGAGAAGAATCATCCCACTGGTTAAACAACTCACCTCTGTCGCAGATGCAAGGACTCTTTCAGACTCTATGTTCAGTGACACTCTGTGACAGTCTGTGCTGGAAATTTCACAGCTGGAAACTGAATCTGAAGTATATGGCTATTTATTCATTTTCAGGTTGTAAACATCCCACAGCCTGGTAGAATTTCATGATTTCGACAAAATTTTGAAAGCATGCAAGGCATGCTAACCATAGCCAGTCCAATTGTGGGGCATGCTCTAATCAAATATTTGTTACTGATTGGGACAGTAGTGAATTCCAAAATTACTAGCAGGGTTAAGGTTAGTGAAAATTTGCAACTTCCCATCCCTGGATTAATACATCCCACTGACACTTGAAACACCCCCTCCCTCATCTGACACTCATTCACCTCCGAAAATGTGAAACCTGGAAGATAACTCCAACAAGAAGTACTGGTAGCGCTCAACATAACCGTATGCAGACGCATGCGACCAAGGGAGCTTACCATACCCAAGTACGTAGCATAGCAAAGAGAGGGTAGAAAGAAAGGAACCTGGCAGATCCTCACGTTCTGCCAGGTTCCTTTCTTTCGACCCTCTCTTTGCTATGTGTTTGGGTATGGTAAGCTCCCTTCGTCGCATGCGTCTGCATACGGTTATGTTGAGCGCTGCCAGTACTTCTTGTTGGAGTTATCATTTGATAATTTAAGCGCTCGGTCCTCATTTGTTCTTTATTAGTGAAACATGAAATCTTTACACCAAACTTCAAAAAATCATGATGGCTTGTCCGTCAGTCACTATATCTGGGAAATTTTTATTCTTTCTTTTTCAGATCTGTCCTTCAACAACATTGAGGTGATTGAAGGGCTGGACACATTGACTAAACTGCAGGACTTGACACTGTTCAACAATCGTATTTCACGCATGGAAAATATGGATGCCCTTACTAACCTTCAACTCTTCTCCATCGGAAATAATGATCTCAAGGAGCTGGAAAATGTATGTCAGCTGTCATGATTATGTACATAAAGCAAACTAGGCCAAGCTATGAGAGACAAAGACAAAATCAATGATTTAGGCCACCACCCCTTCACCAGGACACAAAATGCACACCGATAAGTAGAAAGTCTCACTTATCTGCACATAGAGTACCCCCTCAGACAACATGTGGAAAAGTGGTGCAGAAAGTAGAAAGGGATCACTGGGCATAAACCGCTGCCTTACCACACAAACTCACACTTCACCCTGCTCACAACCCAAAACCACCTCAGTGGTCTAGTGGTTAAGGTGTCTGCTTCTGATGCAGGAGGTTGGTGGTTCACGTCCTGGCCAAGTCATACCTAACACTTAAAAATCACAGTCTAGTAGCTGCTTTGCCAGATGCCTGGCACTATAGGGAACAGTATAGGACTGGTTGGTCTGTAGTCAGTATAATGTGACTGGGTGGGACTGAAGCCTGTGTTGCGACAGCAGTCCCACGTGTGGCAACATGTAGACTTTGTCTAAGCAACACCGTCCTGATACGCACCTTGTTTGTGGCAGGATGCTAAACAACAAACACTTGCTCTCACGACCCTAAACACACAGAACCTTGGCCCATCACTGTTGTGACCCAATCCCCCCATAACCTACCCATACATAAAATCATCCTTTCAAACTGGCATTTACTTTCGATATCTGAACCACACCTCTTAAGTTCCCACACCCCACCTTGGCTTCTCAATGGGTTAAAAACATATGGGACCCTCTGGTTCAGTCTACTGAAAGCATCAATTCCACCCTCTCTGTGTGCGGGCTCCACCCCTGTAAAATTGCCTGCTGCCACACACATTAGACAACATGAGGCTCTGTGTTGTTTGGCAAATGGATGGGAACTCCACAGACTGCAAGAATATGGAGCCCCCATTTCATCTCCCATTTTGGTGCTGTGGCTTCTGTGGGACTCAAGAGTTTATCTCCCCACCCCTGGTGTTCTGTAACACTTTTTAACACTGTGTCTCTGTCTCCCCCTCCCCCTATTTTCCTTCCCACTTACCTTTACTACAGTGCTCCTCCTTCACTGATACATTTCATCTTTCTTACCCATCTCTGCCTTCTCACCCTTTACCACCTCCTTTATCTTGTCACTACTTTACGATACTTATGTTTATCCTAATTTATTCTTTCTTTTTACTCTGTTCTATCCTTTGTCACGTTCGTTTTGTCCCTGTTCCTCCTTAATCTGTCCCTTGTTTTATTCTTTCCCATTCCTCTCTTTTCCAGCTTCCTTCCTACTTCCTGGACCACTTTTTGCCATGTTGTCCGCGGTGGCACTCTATGTACAGATACAATTGAAAATTTGATTTTGTCTTTATCTCTTATAGCTTGGCTTAGTTTCCTTTGTTATCTACATTTTTTTTACTTCAAACTGTAATAACTCATTTTATTTTTGTCACATCTGTCAAGCCATTATCTGGCAGCTGACTTCTGTATATTTTATTAAAAAATAATTCATAAAAATAAAAGCTGATTCCCTTTAGTTGCACTTCACATTTCAGGCTTTAGGGTCATTTTGACCCTTGGTTTTCAAAAGCTCAAGCAGTGCTGTGCAGGGTGTACCCAAAATATTGTATCCCAAGGCAGCAATTAAGTCACTTGTCGAATTAAAATAACATATAAAACCAATGAAAAGGAATGTTTATCATGCTGGGTACATGTAGTAAACTTCAACCTATCAAACATGAAGCAATACGTGCATAATCTGTGATGCTGAAGTGACCTGGAGGGAGAGAGCATATCTTGGCTGTTGGTGCTTCATGGCTGAAGAATTAGAAGGAACTTGTTTTTCAGACTAACCTAGCCCTGAACAATGGGCTGTTCTGCTAATGTTAAAGGAAGTAACTCTGCCATCCAGAGTTGCACCAGGTGGCAGAGCCAGTCGAAGGCATAAGTGGTGGCATGCTCTTTTGACAGTTGTAACTGAGCGAAATTCTGTCATTTTTTTCTCTAGTCGGTGTGAAAAGGCATTAATCTATGGAAACTGGACCATAGAATAGAGTTCTAGAACTCAAATACCGTAGTTACATGACTCTTCAACATTATTAGACAGCTTGAGGGTCTGCGTCGTTTGGTAAATAAATGGGGACTCCATAGACTGCAAAAATATGGAGTCCGATTTCATTTCCCACTTTGGCATCATGGCAGCCACAGGACTGAACTTAAAGCTCTAAACTCTCGATAAGGGGTAGGAAGGTCTGGGAGGTAGCGTAATGGTCAGAGTAGTTAGTGATAAAGGCAAGAAGGGTCTAAAAAGTAGTGTGATGGTCAGAGTAGTTAGTGATAAGGGGCAGAAGGGTCTGGTAGGCAGTGTACTGGTCAGAGTAGTTAGTGATAAGGGGTAGGAGGGTCTGGGAGGTAGTGTGATGGTCAGAGTAGTTAGTGATAAGGGGTAGGAGGGTCTGGGAGGTAGTGTAATGGTCAGAGTAGTTAGTGATAAGGGATAGGAGGGTCTGGGAGGTAGTGTAATGGTCAGAGTAGCTAGTGATATAGAGTAGAGGGTCTGGGAGGTATCATGATGGTCAGAGTAGAGGGATGGGGTTAAGGGTTTTTCCCAGGAATGGCCAATAGGAAGGAAGGATAGGCAGGTAGCGTTGGGGATGGGGGTGTTTGGACAACTGATTTTAAGTGGGGTGAATATGTGTGCGAGAGAGAGTGCACATGGGTATCTGGAAGAGAGTATGGATGACTCCCAGCAACATCTTCAGCTTGTTCGCATGTCTCTCACTACCATGTATAGTGGTGGAACTAAGCCTCTCCATCACAAACTGCTGTGTTGGCTCTTTTCCCTGTGTCAAGGTTACACTTACTTGGGTGCAAAATTTCAGAACTGTGCTATAGAAGAACAATTAGCTACTACAGCAGCAGGATTAAAAGCCTCCTGAAACATCCAGCAGCCCAAAGATTAAACTGCAGAAAACTGCATTTTTGGAACCATTGATGCAAGAACTAAGAAATATTTCTCATTAGTGATGGTTGAATTGTGTTTATGGTGTTTTAAATATCGCTGTGATTAATTCTGCACATCAGCTAAAATCATTCAATGGTTTGCATAAAAGTAAAAGGCTAGCATTCGCTTCACTGCCTTGTAAAGTAGGCATCTCATCTGGACCACTGTCTGCCCTTGTTTTCAGGAGATGTGTGTGTGTGTGCACACATGAGAGAGATTGTATTTCGCTGTGCATGTGGGGGTGGGTGGATGCGTTTTGTGTTAAAGTGTGTTTGTGTGTGTGGGCGCTTGCCCACATTTACTCAGAGAACACTGTTGAGTGCATGCAAAGACTATGATAAAGGGAGCAATAATAACTCCTTTAGCTTTATTAGAAAACTATAGAATGTTACTTTTCGAACGTTGGAAATAAATGTTTGCATTTGTCCCCCAATGATTTTCCTATCAGTGTGCAAATAAAAATCTCTTACCTGGCTGGCAAATATGTTTCCCCCACTCATCACCCTCACACAAGTCATTTCTTACTGAAATCTGCAGAATCTTTCCATTAGACTCATCATTGCACTATCCATTCACTGACAAGACCCATTTACTGACATTGACCCCCCTCCACCCTCTGCAATTTGTGTACCATTCTTCTTAATGCGCAAAATAGACAAACACTACATTACATATTACTTTTCACTTCTCATAAATAGACTTTCCTTTTATAAAACACCTAGTATTAAGTAAAGTCTTCAGCCAAAATACAAATCTGTAAGCTCCCTGATACAAAAGTAGACCTTGTAGGTTGACATCTATTGACATCTATTCTTTGCTACAGTGACCAAAGTTATGTAGCTAAGTTGTTTGAGAAGTTCTTTACTGATGATTTTGTTGGACCAAAACATCCTTGGAGTTTTCCATAGTCATTTGTTTTGGAAGTCCTGCAGTTTGTGTTTGATTTTGGCTTGTATCTCTCATTATTTATTCACATTCATAAAAACTATGAGGCAACTGCTGTCAGTTCAAGTTATTGCGTTATTGCCTAGAATTTTTTTATTTCCAGGGTCCCTTAACCATGGTGAAACCTTAGATTGCTTTGTTGACTTGGATCTTAATATTCTCTTTATGTGTCTGCATGAGCTGTTGGTGTACTAAGGTCAGCAATTGCTAGGCCTTTTCCAGCTTAGTTTTCAGTTTTGATGGTGTTTGTTAAGGGTGGGTTAAAGGCTGATTTAAAACTCAACACTGTAGTGTTAATGTTGTATTCAGACTAAAATTTGTACCAATCTGATATTATACATCCTAATGTAATGTCAGTAAGTAAACATACATGGTTTTCAGTGCAAACATCAGTCTGGTGGATTTTGTTTGCTGGATTTTGTCACATGACTCACACATTGCTTTCACAGAAAATGGTTATTGTAAGTTGTCTGACAGCATCGATCTGTCTTTGCCAGTTGGCGGAGAAAGAAATATAAAAAAAATGGAATCCGAGAATGATTCTGGCACCCAGCCAGTCAGAACTAATTCACTATAACCTGCTGAGGTAGATGTTTACTGGCTTATTTTGGCTGCTTGCACCAGTCATGGATTGTTAGACTATAGTCTTGGGAAGCAGGCAGTGATGTCTTGCTTCCTTCCCCAGCACAAGCTTGCTAGTCTCTTGCCAGCATTGTAGAAAATGCCAGCAGGCACTTCAGGCATGGAAAGCTTTGCCTTATGCGTGTTTAGAATGCAATTAATAACATTTTGTCTGCTGGTTAACTTTCTGCAACAAGCAGATGGCTAAAGGAAAGGATTGTATTTTCTGTTATTACTGTTATTTTCCTTTCTTAAACCAAATGTTATGGTTTCAAACTATTTATTGCCAACATGTCAGCCTTTAACAGCCCTTTAACTTGCTTTTCTAATTTTTTTCTGTGTCTTGCAGTTATATATGGCAGTTATTTTAACTTTTTTTTATTGAAGTTAGAGGCAAGGCAGGTATGTTATCATAAATTTTGTCAAAATAAAGTGTGCTGACTGAAAAACCCTTTTTTCACTTTTATTTCTAAAATATTTGCTTGACAGCTAAATTTACTTTTCCCAAGTAATTCCATAACAGCTGTTATGTTAAAATCTGTCAAGGGCACTCTTTTTATGCTTATTAGTTTTAGTTATTTATTTTTATAGATGAATGACTTCTGGTATTCATTTTCGAACATGTTCAAAGGCATTTGAAAAGTGATTGAAAATAATGACTATTACGCTACTCATTGATGTGTTCTGTTAATAGTCTAAATAAAAGATCTGGATGACCTTTTCCATAACCCTTGCTTATTCTTATATAAATGTTTTTGTAATAATGAGTTTTGGTAAAGGGACTGGGGAGAATTTTGTTAGGCTAGAATTCTACCTGCAGAAATGGGGAATTGGGCCACTACTGTTATTTCAGTCTAGCAGCTCACACTTCTAAGAGCATTTTTAATAGGGTTCTTATCTTGCAGATTGCGTACCTGAGAAGGTTTTCCAAGCTGAAGACTCTGAACTTGCACCATAACCCTTTCTGTGAGCATGAGAGTTACAGGAAGTATGTTGCTGCCTTCCTGCCCCATCTACAGTATTTAGATTATCGACTTCTGGATGAACAGACGGTAAGCACAAGTCTTACATTCTCATGATTGTGTGTGTGAGGTCTCCACCTGATGCAAACAACAAATCTCTCAAACCCCCTCCTGTCAGGTGGGTAGCGGGAGGGGGTTGGAGAGAATTGTTTCCACCAGGCTGACATGTGAAGGTTGAAAGGAAAATTTATCAATGCTAATTTGAAGGTGAACACACCCATTTTCCCACCCACCATCATGCCACTTATACATCCCAAAACGATGGTTAGGGCCCATACAAGTTGTCTGATTGTAATCAGTGCACACCAGCAAAAATTAATTTCCTGATGTATATGTCGTTTTATAAAAGAGAATTTCAGTCCGAGGTGAGGTTAGCATTCACCACATGCAGATTCACCCTCTTTCTGCCCAAATAAGAAATAAAATTTGAACTTGGGGAAAAATGACACAGGAGATACATTTATTGACTTATTGACTTATGTTTTCAACTGGAAGAGAAATACAAACAACAGTGCATAAGCAGCATGCAGATATATAATAATTCCTATCGTACACCCCAATCAGGCCTGGCAATCCTTTCTTTTCTTTCTACCTAATAACTACCTATGCATGTGGTACGCCTTCTGCAGTAAATGGTTAACCACATCGTCTGGCTTGTAGCACAGAGTGACTGATATGGCAATAGTGTAACATTTCTACATTTCTTGTTCCTCAGAGTTGAACTCAGCTATCTGCTTGTTCAGCAGAATTTTAACCACTAATTTTATCTGCTAGTTCTGTCTGTCATGAACTGTACGTGACAATGTGTACTTACAGCGGAAGTACAGTGCACAGGTAGAAGCCTGCAAAAGCGACTGACGCACACCAGATGCACACTCTTTTTCAACAAAAAGTCGACCGTGTGAAGAAAACCCACATTTAATTAACTCACAATAAATAAGTGACATGTAACTGATGAGAATGGCGATGGAAATGTAATGTGAATGTTCTAAGACAGTGCTATGCTGTGAAAATGTTCACACCGACCACAAATGTCAGAGTCACAATCGCTTGCGTCAGCACAGCACACACGACTTATCTCTCGCGCAGGATGGCACAGGCCGCGTGCGTGCTCGGCTAGTGATGCTGTGGTCGATGTTTCTGATGCGATGACGGATGAGGTGATGTCGGCTGTGCAGTGTTAGTGATGCTGATGAGGTGGCTTGGTGAAGGCGACAGCGAATGAAGGATGAAGCATTAAACTCGAAGAAGAAGGAATCGGTGAACGAAGAACAGGTGAACGAAGAATAGCAAAGCAGGAATTTGGCGATGGAAAAAAGTAGCGAAACAGGAATTTGGCGAACAGAGAAGTAGCGAAACAGTTCTCCTGAAACACAGCAGAACTGTGCACATCAGCACGGAAACTTTTGTCGGGTCGTGCGACGGCTAACGCTGCGACCCGGACAAAACTGGACCACGCAACACTTTCGCAACTTAAATAGTCTAACTCTTCGCTAATAAAATTTTGCAACACGTAACATTCACAGTCGCAAAACCACTAAGTGTTTTGAGGTAGGCGTTAACAGATGGCACAACCAACTGACATGCATTCGTTTGGTAGAAAGTAAATTCTTAAGCATAATTCCATTCACACACGTTGCAACTACAGTGGTTGGATTACCAGACGACTGGTTTCGCCGCACGGTGATGTAAAACTTGCGTGCCTGGGCAGCTTCCAGCAGTCAGCTCCTGTCGGACGTTGGTTGTGACGGTTGAGGGCGCAGCACCCAGAAATGTGACTTGTCCAGCTGGAAAGTACAGTGGTCTGATCCCAGTCCTGGCCGTTAACTTACAAACGGACGCGTTGCCATCACGAGTGGATTTTTGTCATATAAACAAATCGTGACGCCATAATTTGACGTCACGCGAAGAATCCGATTGCGAGAAGTTACGCGCTGGCAATGGATGGACAGATGATACTGTACCGTGAACTAGATTCGTCACAGGGTGTCACAAAGAGAAACAGGAGAGGGGGGAAGGGGAGTGAAGAAATGGGTGGAAGAGAGGTTAGTGCTTTAAGTTCAATCCTGTGGGGGACATGGTGCCAAAATGGGAAATGAAAGGAGACTCCATGTTCTTGCAGTCTATGGTGTCTCCACCCGTTTGCCAAAAACCACAGACCCTCCTGTTGTCCATAGTGAGCAGGGGAATGTTAAAGTGTCTTGCAACTGGGGAGTTTCTCGTACGTCTTGTGTCAGCAAGGTGTTTCTTGAAGCATTCAGGTCTACGTTCAGTCTTGCCAATAGAGCAGAGTAGGGCAGATGGTGCATGAGATGGCTTAAATGATGTTTTTGTTAGTACAGTTGAAGTGATGCTTAATGTTGAAGGTGGTTTTTGGCATGTGGAGCTGTGGCGGTGCTGAGGTATGTGCCCAGCTCGCAACATTGCATGGGATGGTAACAGGAGGCTGGGGGGAGGGGTCATGTACTGAGTTACGAATGAACCAGAAGGTCACGTAGGTTCTTATCCCACGGGGATGCCAGGAGAGTTGGCTGACTGAAGAGATGTGGTTCAGATTTGGATAATAGGTGCCATTTGCAGAGGAGGATTCTGCATACAGGAAGGTTGTGGGTGAGTATGGCAATGGGGTGAGGCTCGGCGTGTTTGGTGTTGTGGGTGGGCTGGAGTGGCAGTGTGCGTGGTGTAGAGGCAGCTTTTTGCTTGGCAGAGTGCAGAAGATCTAGAGCGTAATTGCAGGCCAAGAAGAAGTCCAACATTTTGTATGAATCTTCGTTGAAGTCAGTGTCGTTAGAGCATAGTCTGAATGTGAGTAGGGGATGCTGTATAGTGTGGAGGGTGGGTGGGAGGAGTGGATGGAAATCCAGGTATGCATGTGAGTCTGTGGGTGGAGGGTGGTTGCTAGGAGGTCATTTCTGTAAAGTTATGTTAATGTCGAGGAAGGTGACAGATGTCCTTGAGATGTTGTAGGTGTACTGCATGGCAGGGTGGAAGCTTTATATGTACTGAATGTATTGTTTCCTATGCCCCACAATGCTAATGTCTTTTCTGCCTAAGTCTCGCTTGGCTAAGTTCTCTTTCTTGTTACCTGACTTTGAACAGTTAAGACCGGTTTTTTTCTTTAAGATATTGATAAAATAGTATTGTAAACCACCATGGATTAAGTATTAACATTCGGTATTTTGTGGAAACAAATTGTTCTTTGCATAACAAACTCTTTTTGTGTATTTTGGTGTTAGGGTTATGAATTCGCATTAGTTATGATGAAGAGTTATATATTTTGTTGCTTATTTGATGATCTTAAGCTATCAAGAATATCTGAGAAATAGAGAGTATGAGAAAGAATAGCATAGAATACAATAAATTGTAGTCATTAGAGTCTCCCAGACTAACTCTGCATTGCTCTTGTTATGTCAGAATAAAAGAACACATGCAGACTGTCTGGTGTGTAAAAAGCCAGTGTTTGTTAGTGACAACTACAAGCTCAACTATCTGCTTGTCCATCAGAACCCTAAGCTAAGCTCATTTGCTTGCTCAGCAGAAAGTGTAACTCTTAAGACACTACCAAACACATGCTTTCTTTCAGCTTGACCTCAACTGGCTGGCATCGGCCTAGAGTTAGCCAGACAGATGACCACTTCCAGTGCCACTGCTAGGCTTACTGATGGCACGCCTGCTTAACTGTATATCATATGTTTGGCAAACATGGTGACCTGATTGCTAGATCCTGAATATTACATGAACAACACTCTTATAATAATAACCTCACTGGATGAGCCATGATGGTTCAGTTTCACAGCATAAATGTGACCATTACATTTTAAGCAAAATATAACTACTAAACTACACATAAAATATTGCAGACATTAAATTAAGAACTGTAAAACAGGAACAAGACAGATTTAAGCAGGGGTATGTTTTTGTTGCCAGCACATACATACCTCAACCGATCCACCAGCTACACTCTTTCGACCACCCCCCAAATGTCTTTCTTAAACTAGCATCTTAACCATAAAACAGTGACTACAGTAGTATACATTTCCTAACAAAGCATTTCAATAGCATACCCAAAGTACATTCAAATTGCAGAGAGTAGTAGCCATTTTTGGTAATGTTAAAAAGGAGATCACCCTCATAGCTTTCAAGCAATGCACAGATAAATTATATATTAACAATGTTCATATTTTAATAGTAATTGGTAACATCCATGTGGGTTATATGTGTGCTTCTGTTTTGTTGTTTGACTGTAAATTTAAATCTGTATATGGACTCGATCCAGCTTCCTTGTAATGCTGCAATAGACAAAAATTGTGCTGCGGGTGTTACAGAAAGCTGCTGCATACGAGCACCACCAGATTCAGATAGAGGAGCTGTTAGACAATGAGAGGAAGGCCCAGGCCAGGCAAGCAGAAGAAAACCACAGAGCTTTGGAACTGGAGCTGCATAAGGTAGACCTTCCTGTTTTCATTTAATGTGAAATCTAGCTGTTCGCAAGTTAGTGCTACAGAGGGTAAATATCCGCCTGGTTTTTTCCCTGATTCAGTGGTACGTAATTGAACCTGATGTAATGCTATGGAGTTTATGCATTGTAACTTGTCTTTATGGCTTTTCCTCCTCTGCTAAATAATAAAAATTATTCTACCAAAATGTAGCTTGCAGAAGTTAAAGGAGTCTTGCTCCTTGAAAAAAGCAAACAATGAACAATGCATGTGGTAGCAGTAGCAACAAGAGTAACCACAAACAAAATCTGTGCTGCCCGCTAATGCCTCATTTTGCTTTTAGTTTTTTACTATTTTTCTCTTGGCAATGAAACATAGAAATATTATGTTAAAGCTATCACTTTACAAAATTTTTTTATATATAAATTCAAGTTATCCAACGTTATGCCAAAGGACAGCTCACTTGACACATGCCGCTTCTAAAAGCAGAGCTCCTGATAATGTACAATTGGGGGTAATATATGCACAAAAATTCAAGAATGATGCAGAGATTTGCAGGTTCATTGGGTGGTGGTGGGGGGATTACCAAATGACCCTCAGATTTTAGGCTAGAGGGTCATTTTGACTCTTGGTTTTTAAAAATCTAGAAGCACCAAAAACCTTGGGTGAAAAGTCAGCCAGTGTCTAGTGTGCACCATACGGTCTTCATGTAGATGAAGCGCTGATCATTTTTTGAGTTGTAGAAATTATTTATTTTTAGTCCAACTATTACCACATCCAAATGAAGTTTTCTGTTGTGGTCACATTTTGAAGTCCTTAAGAGAAACACTGCTGGAACAGTCTAGCTATCAACATCTCCCTCACTCAGTGCGTTGTCACTGTGACTATCTTCATTTGTTTTCACATCATTTTGTTTTCATTAAAACACAGTCTGTCTTTATCTTTAAAGAAAAACAACACCCCTCTTCTTCCATATTCACCCCCATTCTCCATTATCCTAGTCAGTTGTATGTAATGCGACACTGCCATTTTGTTTCTCCAAGCAATGAATAATCTGGGTCACCCAATGTAGAAACTCCAGGCTGCTTTGATAAACTTACAAAAGGAAGAAATTCTGTTACGTGTTTTGCTTGTGGCTGCTTCCTTATGACCATTGGTTTCATTAATTCAATTTTTAGGTCAACACTGATATATTGACATCTGTGGCATCACCAATAGATTAACGATCATGGGCTAGATGTATTTTTCATTCATAATAACCTACCCATTATGAATGTTTAGCTTCTTTTTCAGTTCTTTTGCATACATTATTTCAAATTTTGGTCAGTTGATTTTATCATTCCTTACCTCTTTGACAGCAACATTGTATCAAAGTGTGTTTCACCTTGTTTTCTTTTGATGCAGTTTGGTGTCACAGCTCAACAAGGGCAAGAGATATTTTCATAAAGAAATGATAAAGGGCATAGTAGAAAAAGAGCAAGTGACTGCTGCTTGGAGATAAGGCTCAGTTAACAAAAACGGAACTGAGTCAACCTAAATTAAACGATACATGACACAGACAGTTTCAGGGCATTACCCCTTTGTCAGGACAACACAAACACAAACAGATAGAAACAAAGACAGATAAATAGATGAAGACAAAGACAAAAAACAGGAACTTGGCTGGGTGAACTGGAGAGAAATAGTCCAGTGTGGTGTAAAACCAAACTGCTGGGACAGGGGAAACTCACATTAAAAAGTTTCTAGCACGGGAGGTCATGCATACAGCCAATCAGATCATGACCAGCCTCTGCGGTCACGGCCAATCGCATGGTGGGTAGCAGGGGAGGAGAGGGAGGGAGGGGAGGTTAATTACAGAGGGAGTTACAGTTACTAAAGGAAAGTGAATATACAGGTATCAAGGAGAGGAACAGACAAACAGAGGATTGAAAGGTGAAAGTTGGTGGTTAAGGGAGATAAAGCCGACTGTGTGTGTGTGTGTGTTAGTATTTTAGGTTCAGTCCTGTGGGTGCCATAGTGCCAAATGGGAGATGAAGTAGGACTCCATATTCTTGCAGTCAGTGGTGTCACCATTTATCTGCCAAATGACATAAGCCGCATGTTGTTTGCTGTGTTTGGGGATGTGTTGAAATGTCATGCGACTGATGTACGTCTGTTGTGCTTAGTGTCAGCTAAATGTTCTTTAAAATGGGTGTTTAGTGTGTATTCTGCCTTTAAATGTTCTTTGAAGCAGATGTTTAGTGTGCATTCTGTCTTTAAGCAATAAGAAGAACAGATGTACCCCAGTTGCACAACATTTCAACACACTCCCCTAAACACCAGACAACATAAGGGTCTGTGTCATGCGGCAGATGAATGGTGACACCACTGACCCCAAGAATATGGAGTCCTACTTCATCTCCCATTTGGCACTATGGCACCCACAGGACTGAACCTAAAACATACACACACGCACATGCACACACACACACACTATGCTTTCTCTCCCTTAACCACCTACTTTTACCTTTTAAATTCTCTGTTTGTCTATCCCTCTCATTTTTACCTTTATCTTCACTTTCCTTCAGTAACTGTAACTCCCTCTGTAACTAACCTCCCCCAACACACACACACACCCTTTCCTTTCCTCCCCTGCTACCCTCCATATGATTGGCCATGACTGCAGAGGCTGGTTGCGATCCGATTGGCTGTATGCATGACTTCCCTTGCTAGCAACTTTTTACTGTGAGTCTCCCCTGTCCCAGCAGTTTGCCCCATGCCGAACTATCTACTTTTCTTATTCACCAAACTAAGTGCCCGTTTTTTTCCCTTTTCATTCATCTGTTTCTGCCTTTATCTGTCTTTATCTCTGTATGTATTTGTGTTCTGACAAAGGGGTAATGCCCTGAAACTGTCAAATGTCTGTGTTCTATCATTAAATTTAGCTTGGCTCAGTTCCATTTTTGATAACAGGGCATAGTCGCAGAATGTGACATTTTAAATCTTGAGAGGGAGCCTCTCAAAGTGGTCTCATTGGGTCGTGCAGTTTCTAAGTGAAGATGCAAACCTCAGTGTCAGGAGACCTCTTTGTGTTTACACGGTAATACCAGTGTCAACAGACCTCACATTAATCAAACTGTTTTCATATTGTAACACCACTGTCAACAGACCTCATATTAACTAAACTGTTTTCATATTGTAACAATACTGTGATCAGATCTCACATTACTTGAACTGTTTTCATATTGTAACACCACTATCAACAGATCTCCCATTACTTAAACTGTTTTTATATTGTAACACCACCATCAACAGATCTCCCACTGCTTGACCTGTTTAAAGACTGCGACACTGTCAACAGACATCATGTTGCTTGAACTGTTTCACACTAACACTGTGAATAAGAGGCTCCAGAATACATTTGCTGGAAGCAGAACAGAAATATCAAAACATGCACAAACTGAGACCTCACAGGTTAGAAAATAACTAGTGGGCTACGCTTGGGATAGACACTGTACTCTGGGAACTTACTGTCATCTGGCTGATAGTGCCAGCATGCTACTCACTGCCATATAGTCATAAAATCATCATTGATGGATTTTACTGGATGCAATTGAGGACATCCTCAAGGTACTTCGTTACATCATGAGTGCAAAATCACGGAAGAGGTCACGACCTTATCACAATGAAGAGGCTTTCTTACTGTGTGACATCAACATAATAAACTGCCAAGTACTAGGTGGTGTTCTGTTCATACAATGAAAAGTACAGACCATTCATCTTAGGTGATACACTTTTATTTTCCTTGTCTCTTCATTCTTCTGGTCATTGTCATGGTATTGTGCCAGAAACTACAACTGGTAGGGGTAGCTGGACTTACTGTTATTTTTGTTCATGCTTTGCTTTATGAATCTCCATGAGACCGATTCTGGAAGTGTGTGAGGGTTAGTAAATGCATCCTCTACTGTATATATGGCAGAAAGCAGTTGTGGAGAACTTAAATGGGTCAAGCCTGTTTGAAACCATGTACATGGAGGATATGGAGGGCCAGAAACTGGAGGACATGCCAGGAGTTGATGAGCTGCTGGTTGTATATCCTTTTCACTTCTCTACATGGGTCTGTATGTGTGTGAGGAGGGATGGGGGATGTCTTAAGTGTGTTCCTCTCTGTGGGAGTGTGTGGGGGGGAGAATCCGTATATGTGTTCCTGTGTGTGTGTGTGTGTGTTTTGCTATGAACAAAGGGCTGCTACTTGGAGTGAAAACAGAGAACAAATTATCTGAACCAAGTAAAATGATTAAAACAGACAAAGTCATTTGGGTATTGCCCCTTTATTAGGACATTTAGGAAACAGACAATGTCGTTGTTTTGGCCATTGCCCCTTTCTTAAATTTTAAACAAGGGAACTGGACCAAGCTAAGACAAAACAAAGGCGAAGACAATCTACATGTTTCGGGGCACTACCCCTTCATCAGGACGACACAAAAACAATTAAAAAACAAAAAACGCCCCTTTATTAGGACAATTAGGAAACAGACAAAATGCGAAGAGAGAATTGAATATAGACAGTGAATACTTATCTGGCATGGGTGAAGCAACACAAATGATGGTGAAAATGCTGGTCACAACAGACCAACAGACAGGGTTAGGGATTTACCCCAGGGAGGTGTTTTAAAAGAAGGAGGGGGAGGGAGGGAGAGGGTAATGAAAGATAGGAAGGGCAAGGGAGAAGGGATCAGCTGGTTAGTCCTTGAGGTTTAGGCCACAAGGACTTTCAGTGCCAAATTTGAATATGAAACAGGACTATATTCTACGATCGATGGGGTCCCCTTTCATTTGCCAAAAAGCACAGACTTTCAAGGGTCTCTGGTGCGGAGAGGACTGTTGATGTGTGTCGTCACATGGGACCTTATTTTTTCTTGTAACTCGTTGTTGTGCTCACTCCACACAACCACCATTAAGAGGACGACATGCGTAGATGGAAACTTTATCACTCTTTTACTTATGGTTTTCATATAAGTGGCCACACGGTGGCCCAGTCCCCCATCCACCTACAATCTCCCCACGAGTAAAGAATCACAGACTCCATAATACACTGAAAAAAAGAGAATATTATTTACAGATAGCAAGTATTTACAGAACGAAATAATAATCTAGTCTCTGATAAGGATGACTTTTCTGTCTGGTCAGCTAACAACATACAGTTCCTACCATCACTTGCTCTGTTATCACAAAACTCAAGACTCACATACCTGTTTCAACTGCACACACACTATGACCATGTGTAGAACACAGAACACTTTTCACCTGGTTGTTTGCACAGTTCACATGGCATTCAGAGTCTGTACTTATACGGGGTGCCTCTCTCTGCTGTCCTACTAACCCTCAACTTCCTCCTTCATGTTTTGCGGTTCCTTCTCCTGCCTGGTTAGCATAGAGAGTCTCCACAGCAGAGGATGCACATGGAATGAGTCGCACACCAGTCTTAGGGAACACCAAACTCTCCGAAAAGTACCTTGCACTACAGCAGTTGCTCAAGACAGGTACAGCTTATACCAGACTTCGCACAAGTCCAGCAGAAGGGGACACTTGGTTCTGCGACAAGGCTTAACACAATAAGCCTTCAGCAGACTGTCCTCAGCAGATTTCACAGCAGATGCTGCAGGAGCAGTTCCACTGCAACACGTCTCTCAGCTGATTTAGCAGAAGATCTCCAGCATGAAATTTGGCAGAAGATGACTTCATTGGCATTCTAACCAAGTCCTTTCATTCTAACCTTTCATTACTGCATTCACAGACATGTGGTCATCGAGATAATTACATACATCAACCAACAAGATGAAAACAGCGAAAGCCACACCCCTTCATTAATTACAGAAACAAGTCACATCCCACCCCTACCCAGGCACCTTGAAGGGCATAGCTAATTCCCGCCGCTGGGTGGGTCACACCCTTTTGCTGCAAAAAGCCCTGATGGTCGACACTACAAATGTGACAGCTTTCTTTGATACGCAATCTCCCCCTGCCTAACTAACTCTATACCTGGCCGGCACATGGCACATACTTGATGGCTATTGTCCAACTCCCAGCTGTGCCTGAAGGCTAACCGGTCTCATGACACCTCCCCTCAGCCTACTACTACACGGTTTATTGAACAAGGCCAAATATCCGCAGGAACCCCCTGGCATTCAAACAACACCTGCATTCACCCAGCCTGACAATTACGTGAGAGCTAGATGGGATTAAAGATCTAATTTAAGATAGAGGGCTGTGGATGGGTTTCACGTAGAGTCTAAGGTGTAAATTCTTTGACCCACCAAGCCCCGACACCTGACTATTGATTTTTCCTGCAAGCCCATTTTATTTGCTTGCACACATGCTCATATGTTGATGTACATGTACTCCAGGGTCGCAGATTAGAGGAACTTCAGATGGCAGGACACCTATCATGTAGAGACACTTGGGCAGAATGAAGGGTATCTGCACAAGGCACATTTTTTCATTTATACTGTATGATCTTGCACATGTTGCCTCTCAGAAGTGATGCAAGTGCAGTAAAACCTCCCTATTAAGACTTGAAAATGCACCAGAATCAGGTCTTAACTGAGAGGGGTCTTAATAGAGAAGACATTTAGGGTAACCCAGGAGGGGTCTTGCAAAAAAATGGAGGTCTTATCTAAGAGGGGATTGTAATAGAGAAGGTCTTAATAGAGAGGTTCTACTGTACTAGAAAGGCAGGCAAAACCTAAAGTTGTATATGAATGAGGGATCTTTTATGTGATATAGGATTCTGATGTTATCAGATACAATGTGCCAATCAGTGTAGAAATGTCATCCTTTCTGCTGATGCCTTAACTGATAGCACCTACCGTGAGAAGTTCACAGCCATATGCCAGCAGATATTTGAATACGGCCTTCAGGAACACCAAAAGCGAGAGGCAGAAGTGCAGCAGTTCTGGGAATGTGTAGAGGAAGCCAAAACAGAAAACAAAGAGATGGGCATGGCAGCTGTGCAGAAGTTCATGGCTGAGAAAAAGCAGGTTATAAAAGAATGTTTGCATGTGTTTCTGTATATTATACATAAACAAAATCTATGTACTATACATATTTGTACATGCATTTACAGGTGATGGAAAAAATGTAAACCAGTATATTTACCTGTGTTTAAAACTATGTATGGACTTATGCCTGTGTATGTCTGTTCATCATTTGTTGCTCTGCCTTTACAAAGTCTTGATAAATACATGGAGTAGTGAACAGGCTTCAGGCCTCTCTAGAGGGATCTCCAAAGTAGCCACAGGCTGGCTAAGTTTAGAATTCACCTTCTGTTTCCTGTGCAAGAGTAGTGGGGCAGACCATAGTTCCTACCACAAGTGCAGTCGGCTTAGTCCATCCTTGTTGTGTAGCTGCACTTTCATCCATTTCACATTCACACTCTAGTTTTATTGTGTTGGTGCGTATTACATTCATGATGTAGTCTTATTGTGCGTTTACAAGCCCCTGAAAATTGTTGTTAATTAACACACTTTCCATTTCATTTTGTTTTCTCTTTTTCTTCTTTTCCTTTTGAGTCCTAGCATCTTATACTGGTCAACAAATTTTTACAAAAGGCATGTTACTGAAATAAAATTAGTCATTTCTTATCAATTTTTATGTGCTCAACACGAATATGACAGTCAAAATGCAAAATTACTCTTTCATGTGGACAGCATGCAGCACTGGAATAGATGGAAGACGGTTGCCATTGTGCAGAAGCACAGCCTTAAGACTCAGTTTCAAAAAGTCTACAAATAGTCTCCATTCTTTCAGGTCATGAGTGATTTCTAAGGCGTTCATGAGGCCCTCAGTATCAGAACAGAATACAGGATTACCTTCCTTTCTGAAGAAAGGCTCCAACTGCTGGTGGCCCTTTCGATATGAAGTAATTGTGACATCTTCTTCTAGAAGATTCCATTATTGGAGTCTTGGATCTAGCAGCTCTGCTTTGTTCTTGGATAAGTCCAAATCACGAACCAGCTCATTTAGTTCTTCCTGTGTTATTCTGTGTGGGTTTGATGATGCACCACAGTGAAAATCTGGATCACTGGATGCTGACGGACCAGGAGAAGAACAGGTCAGCTCACCCTCGTCCTCATCAGCTGAATCAAGAGAATATTTTGCTGGAGGTTCTGAAATAGGAAGTCCCTCACCATGTAGAACTGGTCTCAATTCAGACAGAATGTTTGGGTAGACTATTCGAGACTTTTTTGGCTTAGTTTAATGAAAATGATGCAATCAACTCTGGATGATGCAATATTACATCATTCTAGGCTTATTTAGGATGTTGTTACAGTCCTACTGGGTAAATTTACATGGGAAACATAGAAAATGAACTGTATGAAATATCTTCAAAACGAGAGCCAACAAACAATTTTCATGGTCATATTCGTGTTCAGCACACCAAGATACTGCAGATTAGGACCTTTTTAAGTTAGAAACGATTTCAGTGTTGACCAGGGTTATCTTCCATGCAAGTTACCACGTGGGTGCAGGTCTGCATAGAAATTGGGTCATGTTAGTTTAGGGGTTTATCAGTTACATGTCTTTTAGTAAATATTTCTTGGGTTCCTCTTGTCTTGCTGTGAAAACTCATCATCAGTGCATTTATTTTTGTTTGGGGGGAAGGGGAATTTCACCCTCAAATGTTGGGTGCTATTTTTCTCTTATGTCTTCAGTGTGTTCGTTAGTTGTTGGGGTTAGGGTTAGCAGCGTGTTATTTAGTTGTTAGGGTTAGGGTTAGCAGTGTGTTATTTAATTGTTAAGGTCTGGTTCTGGATGTCTATGTGAGTGCCTACACCAAGACTGAGCCCACATTAAATAATTTTGTAACTCACGGTCCACACTGGTAATTTGTTCTTTGCCACTTGTGCCACTGTGTGCCAATTACACATCTTCTGTGTGATGATGTGGCAATCATGGGAGATGTTTTTCTTCCCAATAACAACACGAACACTACTAAGCACCCCTACCACTACTAATACATCTTTCATTTTCCTCTTAAGTCTGTAAAGCTAAGAGGAAGAACTAAGTGTGCCCTTCTTTTATATATTCTCTTTTAATTCTATGTCATTGATTCAGTTTAGATTGCTTTTCTTTTGGAATTAAAAACCACTTAGTGCTGTCCAGCCCTTGCGCCACATCTACTGAAGCTAAGTCTTTTTCTTCTGGTTTCGTTGTTATCGTTTTTTGGTCGTTTTTGTGTCGTCCTGATGAAGGGGTAGTGCCCCGAAACATGTAGATTGTCTTTGTCGTTGTCATGTCTTAGCTTGGTCCAGTTCCCTTGTTTTAGATTTAAGAAAGGTTTTTCCTCCAAGCAGCAGTCATCTGTTTTTCTTGTATATTTTGGAACCACTTAGTGGCCATTGTCTGAGACCATTCCATAATTTGCCAGTGGTGGCTAGGGACCAGCAGCCTACACATAAAAGAAAGGACAGGTTTCTGTAGCCATCATTGTAGTCAGCAAGGGGCCAGAAAATGCGACAGACTGGCTGTAGTTCTTTTTCTCTTAATTGCCAGTGTCCAGTGTCAGCTTTGGCATGAAAAAAGGAAAGTGGCATGAAAAAGAGATGGGGTGTATAGCAACTGTTGGTTGTGCACTGTTACAGCGGAAGGCACAGCTTTCAACTTCGACCATTGAGGGCACCTTTGCTTTCACAGTTTTTTTTTTTTGGTTAGGGGGTTGTTGCAGTTCTCCGTGTTTGTTGCATGATGTTGAGTTACCAGTTGACTTCCCATCTGTGTACTCAATGCAGATATTTCTTTGTTCTTTACCATTAAGGACACTTTTGCTTTCACACCTGTAGTTTTCCATATTAGTTGCTTGTGTCACCTCTTGTGTCACTGGCATTTTATCTTCTGTTCATCAATCTCTCACTCCAGTTTTCTGTTCCCATTACAGCATTATGATCTCCTCCCTGAAAAGCGCTTAAATATTATTATTTTCTTCTTCTTTTTGCTGCTCTTAATGGTCCCCTTGCTCTTAACTCAAAATCTACTAGTCTCCACACAGATGCACTCCTACATTATTATCTTTCTGCTGCCCATAATGGCCACTCAGCAGCTATGTCCTTCTACCTGTCCCTGTCTTTTGCCATTTTTGTATCTCTCTGTGGTTCCCCATGATCAAATTTATGTTCTGTAGGCCATTTTCCACTTTGTGCCACCATGGTGTTTTGGGGGCACCCTGATATTGAAAAGAAACAATACTGCAAGTTTCTGCCCTCACGTTCTACATAAAAATGGATCCCCATGTGACATTCAAAGAATCATTTATTGACACTTGAACTATATATAAAAGAAAGAGAACATTCATTTAAAAACACAAGATGAGAGCAGAAATTTAGCGAGACATAGGCTAAATGCTGACATGGAGAGATCGGAACTGTTCGAAGTTGAGTTTGTTGACAGTGCATGTGAAAACTTGAAAGTTGGTGCACTTAGCCTTGCAGAAGGATTAGATCATATGATCAATACACTAGAAAGGAAAATTAAACTTTCTGTAACTTAAATGTTTTAAAAATATTCTTTAGTAAAAATCATTTAGCTTCTTGTTCATCTACGGAAAGGTAATAAAACGCATTTGCACTACATTTGATTGTGCAAGGAAATCAAGATAAACATTAAGGCCTATCTAGTCACAAAACACTGTTTCTGAAGACCAAACGAAACAAATGTTAGAGGCTGCACTATGACAGGAAAATTAAACATTATTTGACTCTATAACATATTTCTTTATAAAATTCTTGCTCTTGCAGCAGCAACACTGCACTTGAAATAAAACATTGGTTGACACAACAAAGGAACCAGGCCAAGATTAAATTGACAGCATCAATATTAGAAGAAAACACAGATAAAAACTAGAACTTGGTTCTTAATAGAAATAACACATGGACAGCACATGCACAGCACGCTAGCACGCTGGGAAAGAAAGACCAAACCACATGTAAAAGTAGTCATTCTCTGCAGCCAATCAAATGGCAATGGTTTCTGCACCCTAATGGTATTTCCCTATTCCTTATAAAGTATTGTTTTCCCAAATTGTTCTCCCATAGAAAACAAGATTCAGTCCTGTCTAAACATATTTACCTCTGGGGAAGCCACACACCTTTCAGCTTGAACTCCAAAGTTACCCTATAACTCTTTTAGCTTACAGAATTCAGGCTATATGTAGTATCAAGTCCTTACCTGTGGATACACAAACCCTGCACCATAATTAGGACTACAATGGACATTTATCATCAGCTTAATTATTTTAGAATGGAGGAACAAACTTTTCTGTCGAAATCTTTTGCTGCTGGTACCCTTAATTTTCACCTCTTTTCCATATCTTGACAACCATCAAACTTCTGTTCTCATGCAGCGAAACATAGCATATTTGTTGCACTTTTCTGTCTCTACAGATATTTGCTGAAATAAGCAGCATAAGTGACCCAAAGATGCTGGCAGACAGAGTTCAGGAGTACAGCAGTTGCATTACTGAACTTTGGGATGAACTAATGGGCCTTGAATTGCAGCTTGTGGATCAGCTTGAGGTAATTTACATCCGTGCCACGTCATTTTATATTCTTATATAATTTTTCATGTTTGTGAAATCTGTGGTGTCGGTCAGCCAAATTACAACTGGTTTTACATTTCTGTTTTGGATGTTTTTATTACCCAAGTATGAAAAGGATCCAAACAAAATTTTGTTTTATATTTATACTAGCCAGGGACCTGGCGCTGCCTGGGGTTTTTTTGTTGTTGTTGTTTATTTGAATAAAGGCTGGTTTTGAACGAAAGATACAAGCTCCCTTGAGTCCCCCAGCAACACCCCATGCACCCAGGCATGTGGATTTGTGGGATTTCCATCTGGTCAAGGAAATTATCCAAATTGTTAATCAGCTCAGTGACAACAACTGTATGTTATCAAAAGAAAAGAGCAAAAGCTGCATCTTGAAGATGCCTAAATGAACACTCCACTAACTCTGATACATTGTAAATTTCAAACTATGAGAAAGGAATGCATATTTTATCTGCACAGAACTTACTCCTATCATTTGAAGTTTGACTGAATTAAATGGTCAGCTTGTTACTGTACTCCATATAGATAACTATTTTCTCATGATTAAAGAATTTGCATGCTCACTTGCTCAAAGAACTATGTTGAATGGAGCTTCTGTTAGAGATAAAAATGTCTGAAAAGGGGCAGAGTAGAGCTCTTTATGTCAGACAGCTACCGGGTTTTCAGAAATAAACAATGTACATAGAAGCATGTGACATATAGAGTGCGCTTTGCCCTTTCTGTTAGTACCATACACAGTTATGCAGAGTGAAAAGAAGACAGAGTTCTGTTGAAATGCAATTTTACTAGTTAAGATGAACAGGTATACAGATAAGAAATCTATCTTGAAACTGATCTAATCTATTAAGACGTTTGTCAAATTTACTATCAAAAGAAAATGTAGAAAGATAAGAATGAGAGAATGTTAGTTGTTAGTATCTGCAACTATCCTTAAAGAAGATACAGATATTTAAACTGCTACAGTTTGTTTGTTAGCAGCCTCAGTGTGTTATCTGATAGCGTGCCAGCAGTACTCAGTGTTATCTGATAGTGTGCCAGCAGTACTTGGTGTTACAGTGTTATCTGATAGTGTGCCACCAGTACTCAGTATTTTATCTGATAGTGTGCCAGCAGTACTCAGTGTTATCTGATAGTGTGCCAGCAGTACTCAGTGTTACAGTGTTATCTGATAGTGTGCCAGCAGTACTTGGTGTTACAGTGTTATCTGATAGTGTGCCAGCAGTACTCAGTATTTTATCTGATAGTGTGCCAGCAGTACTCAGTGTTATCTGATAGTGTGCCAGTAGTACTCAGTGTTATCTGATAGTGTGCCAGCAGTACTCAGTGTTACAGTGTTATCTGATAGTGTGCCAGCAGTACTCAGTGTTATCTGATAGTGTGCCAGCGGTACTCAATGTTACA